>JAIPUX010001880.1:17629775-17653881 GCA_020142125.1 Phrynosoma platyrhinos
CAGTATTTCTTCGAGTGGTCATCTGCGAATTCACACAAATCCCACCCAGCCTCCCCTCTGTCGTGTCCTGCTCTATTTGAAAGTACTGCTGTTGCTACATTGTGGCGTACTTGGAACTGAGGAAAGAGCGGGAACGCGGAGGCCTATATGGAGGTGGGCGGGGCTACCGCCAAAAAGTTGCAAAAAGTTGCAATCCAACTTCTGCCCAGTGATTCTAGAAGGTTCCGAGCTAGCTGTGCAGGCGCAGAGTAAAACCCATTTGTGTGAATTCGCAGATGACCACTCGAAGAAATACTGTTACAGGTAAGCAACCTGTCCATCCCTGTCCCGACTTCTGAGAGAATTCAGATTTAGCTACAGTGATACATATTTTATTACCTGTTTGGACAACTGTAATGCACTCTACATGGGGCTGCATTTGGAAACTGTTCAGAAACTTCAGCTGGTTCAAAATGCTGTGTCCAGAATGCTGACTGGGTCCACTTACAGGGAATAGATAAACTCCTTGTTGAAAACACTTCACTTGGGACTGGTTCACTTCCAGGCACAATTCAAAGTGCTTATTATAAAGCCTAGTATGGCTTAGGTCCAGTCTAGCTCAAAGATCATATGTCTGTATATGAACCTACCAGAGTCTTAGGAACCACAGAGAAGGGTTTTACTTGGTCCCACCACGACAGACCCATCTAGTATAAAGACACAAGAGAGAATCTTCTTGATTGTTGCTTCCAGGCTATGGAAGTCCCTTCCATGGGAGACTAGGCTGGCTCCCTCTCTGTTCTCTTTTCACCAGCCAGCAAAGACCTTTCAATTCAAACAAGCATTTAACGATTCAGGCTTTTAGGACTATCACACCAGCCTGCTGTTCCACCACAATTGTGCCAGTTTATAAATTGAAGCATGGCAGTTTGGTATGAGTGCTTATCACACTTTCCCCCACAATAGTGCTTTGATGATCCATGGCCACATTATCTTTTTCCGCACTGCCAAACGCTGCCTTCAGGGGGAGAGGAATGAGTGATTGCAACTGCCAACCATCTCCCAAAGCCAGCTGCTGTGTGAATGTGCACACAGCAGCTGGCATTGGGAAGCTGTTGGTGGCTGCAATTTTCTCCTCTTACCCCTTCAGCCCCTTGCAAGCAGTCACAAACACCCCCCAAAGCTGGCTGCTGTGTGAATATGCAGTGCCTGAGAAGTGATTATCTGCAAGGTGGAACTGCAGCGGAAGGGACTTATTGCACGGCCTTTGCAGACTGCCAGAAATAGTGCACATTAAATTGAGGCACTGCCCTGGCTCAGTGCTAGGGAATCATGGGAACTGTAATTTATTGTGGCACCAGAGCTCTCTGACAGAGAAGGCTCAATGTCCCAGAAAAAAATACAATTCCCATGACTCCCTAGCACTGAGCCAGGGCAGTGCCTCAATTTAATGTGCACTATTTCTGGCAGTCTGCAAAGGCCCAAAGGCAGTAATGGAATAGCAGTGAGATTAAGAGCCTATTGATGGGTTTGCTGGTCAATGAAAAGGTGCACTACATTAATGAATGGGATGTAGGATAACAGCAGGACAGACTCAACGTTGTACAATAATCAGTGCTTTTATCCTGTTAAAATGCTTTTATAATAATAATAATAATAATAATAATAATAATAATAAATTTTTATTTATAGCCCGCCCCTCTGCTCAGCAATCAGGGCGGGTTACAGCATTTTAAAATATACAAATTTAAAAACATTCCTTATCCCATATCCAACCCTCCTACTCCTTAAAACAGAATTAAACTATTGAAAAATTAAAACATAATACAATATGATAAAACACAACAAAACAACAATGAAGTGAGCCACAGGAAAGGGACAGGTAGAACCATCTCCCCTCAAGCTGGAGGGTTATTCAGGGAAGGCCCGCCAGAAGAGATCCATCTTTACTGCCTTTTTAAAAGCAGCAAGAGTAGTAATAAGACGGATCTTATTTATCCTGTTAAAAGTCTGCTTTCGCAGCCTCGTGTGGTAAAGTCCTTAATGATTCAGGGGTTGTAGAGAGCCTTTAATGGGGGGTAGATGGGTGAGGTAACTTTATCATTCTATTTTTAAATTATTTTACATTTAATGGTGTTTTAATATGATAATTAATTGTGTTTTAATTTTTTATTATCACGTTTTTAGCTTATCTTGTTTTAGCCTCTTTGGTAAGCTGCCTTGAGACAGTCCCAGGCTGGGAGAAAGGTGGCATGTATATGAAATGAGTGAGTGAATGAATACAATATACAGAAGCCACCAAATGAAACTCAGGTGCCATAAATGAATGGTGATCCCTCCTCTCATCTCCAGGCAGTACAAATGGACACAAATGAGACTAAGCGGCTATGCAGACGGGCGACTCTGGGCTGCCCCTGTTAGCGGCGGATTGGGGCCACAGCAACCCCATGCTGCAGCCCCAATCCTTCCTTTTGCTGCCCCTAAAAGAGCAGCAAAATGCTGCTCCTTTTAGGGGCAGTAAAAGACTGCCCTAAGAGCTGGTGCTGCAGCTCTTCCACGCCCTTTCAGCACAGCATGTCTACATGCTGTGCCAGGAGGATGTCTTGACGCCGCACGCCATGCAAACGGGTACACAGCATCAGGATGGCGTCAGGGTGGGGTTGGGGCGGTCAGCGTGTGGTTGCCCCACCCCAACTCCACCCCCAGGCCAGCTGATTAGGTGCTGCAACGTGCCTAAGATCCTTATCAGACTACACTGTTATAGTGCTACATTTCACTTTAACTTCCAAGGCAACATCCTATGAAATCCTGGGATTTGCAATTTAGGAAAGGGTATTTAGAATTCATACCCAGACACCTCTTGGATGTCACCAAACTATAAAGCCCAGGATTTTACAGAATGTTGCTAAGTTAATTAAAAATTAATACACTGCTTTAAATGTGTAGTGTGATAAAGATGTTAGACTTGGAGAAAACAGGACCCTACGACTCAATTTTTCCTTTTTAAAATGACTGTCTATATCCTAGTTCTGTTTGTTTTAGTGGCCCAAAAGCAGAGCCCTCAGAAGGGCTGACTATTAATTTAAACCAGTCTGGGCCCCTGCAGATAATTTTGACCAATCTGCATGCACAGAGATAAGGGTTATTGTAAAATAAACTCCATCAACATCCATAGGACCATAGGTTCTCTATCAGGGTCCAAAATATTTTTAACAGCTAAAATATGAGACTGCTGCTGGTGAAATATTAAGCTGGTCTTTGTTTTTCTGGCTGCTGGCTTGGATGTGTGGAAGAAAGCTGTCTCTCTGTTTCTTACTGACCATTTGGTGACCTTAGGTATCTCCTACTCATTTCTGTAACTTGTAAAGAGTCTTTCAGGGCGGACGTTTATCTGTCAGTTCAATGCTGGAGAAAAAAATTAGTATCACATGTTGAGAAGTTATCCATCTCAGAATTATAAAGATTATGTAGTACAAGACATATAATTAAGCTAAAGTAGCATGTGTCCTGTATCAGAAAGGCTAATCTGTGTATAATGTTTTTTATTGATAGGATATCTTTGGAACAGCTGTTTGCTATTGATTTTACAAATGGCCACTAATTCATCTTATTTGTGGTTTTATTGCTTGGGAGGAAATGCTCTTTTTGCTTAAAACACGTTGTGTTCCTTCTTGATCACTTGCTTGATAAAGAGACAGGATAATATTCTAAAAAGTTTGTTTAACATAGGTAAAATAATGATGTAGCAGATACTAAAAATAAATATATCAGAATTCCCAGAAATTTTCCCCTAAGATACATGTACATGTATACCTCAGTTAAAAATAAATGTGTTCCTGCGCATTACATTTTTAACAGAAAAATTGTTTCCAGACACAGAGATTATATGGAAAGCATAGCGATTACTTCCTACTCCACAAGAAAGATGAATTCAGTATAGTTTTCTGTGAGTTTTTTGGTCTGCTTTTTTCCTGACATTTAGTTTTTTGGTCTGAATTTGTTCCTGACATTTAGCCTGCAACTGTGGCTGGCATCTTCAGAGGGTTGTCCCTTCAGTATGTTTCAGCAAAATGTTATTCAAAACTAAAATTGATTGATCTCAAAGGGGTGGGATATAAATAAATTTTATTATTATTATTATTATTATTTATTATTATTATTATTAAAATATGCACATATGAAATGGGGGCAGAGGACCCAGATTAGGTAAGCTTTACATAAATAAATAAAAACATTGTAAACCTTCTGCCTAACAAAGGAGCTTGCAGCTTCACAAAGGACAGAAGCAACTTGGATCTCAAGAAAAGCATCTCTTTTTGTTTTGCTAATGAAACTTAAACGTTTATTTCTTGGAGTACCCATATGGCCAGAAGAAGGAGTGGTCAGCCTGCATGAATGTCCCTCCAACAAAACCTGAACTGAAAACAGCTAAATCTTGATAAAATGTGGGCTTGTGACTAACATTGTCATAATTTTATTCTCCTGTATGATTTTTGACATCTTTGCCTGAAGGAGAAGCCAGCGGAGTTTTTCCTATTCTTGAAAAGCTGCGGGAGAAACCTGGATTGGATAAAGGATTTGCTATAGTTTATTTTAAACTTGTTGGAAAATTGGTTTTAATTAAATCTGGTTTAATAGTTTTTTAAGGGTGGGTGGGAAATAGGTTGGTTTTAGGCTGTATTATTTTAATGTTGTGAACCGCCCGGATTGGATCACCAATGGGCGGTATATAAATAAAATTTATTATTATTATTATTATTATTACTGCCCAGCCATGGGGCTGTCTGATAAGATCCATCTGTTACAGTTACAACCTGTGTCTATTCCAGCAGGAATTGGAAGTGCGATAATCTCTTACATTTATTTCTTTCTCTGCAAGACACTATATATGAATGGTTGCAGGAATGGTTATAGGATCACCTTCTTCCTTTCCAGTTTGATTACTTTGATTGAAAGATCCACTACTGTCTCTCACTTATTAATGGAGACTTGAATCTGGCCATCTAGTCCAACACTTTAACTGCTATACCACAGTGACTCTTTTTTTTTAAAGTGTAGAGGAATTTGCCTTTCTTAAAATGGATCAAGCAACCATTACTTCTTCAATCTATGCTTTTTTTATTAGCCCCTCAAAATACGCTGCAATAGCTCCAAATAATATGCCCCTTTCTAGACCATAGCTGCATCTGTGACACTAACTGGTTTAGCATCCCAAAGCTTTTTTTCTCTCTCAGAATGAACGAGTGGACAACACTTTTAGAAAATAGAACTGAGGTTCAGACAGTCAATTTGGCACTGTCAATCTATCATTAATTTGTGTCTTTTCTGCAAAGACCTTGCGTTATGCTCAAGCAAAATTACAATTTTCCAAGCCTTTGATTCAGAAAACACTTCAATTACTGAGTGGCAGAAGTGCTGACAGAAGAATGAGAAAGGCAGCCAGGTACTCTTCAAAGATGTGAAAGTTGTATTCTATTCCAATTATAAGTTTCTCCACAGAGAAATGCATGTGAAGTTTACACAGGGAAAAATTAAAAGTGTTCACAGCAACTTGAAAGGACTACTCTGATATAGTTAAACCCTACAAAAGCAACATGTCCTAAGAGTATTATGCTTTCAACTTCCAAATAGCTACACAGATTTGTATCTGACACTGGTCAAAACAATAATTTATTTCATGGATTTATATTGCATTTGTTTCTTTGCATAACTAAGCCAGAGAATACACGTTTTCCTGTGGAATCAGATGTGGTGTGAAAAACTTGCCAGGGAAACCATTTTTTATTCATCATCTACCGTTGTTGTTGTTTTTTGTTTGTTGTTATGTGCCTTCAAGTCATTTCTGATTTATGGCAACCTTAAGGTAAACCTATCATGGGGTTTTCTTGGCAAGATTTGTAATAAGTTTTTAAAAAATTATTTATTTCAGTTTCACAAACAACATTAAACCACCATCAACAAAAACAAAATGTTCAAACAGGCTTAGGATATAAGTGAACAGAAAAACACATATAAGGGATGCTTAACAGGCAATTCCATTAGGATAGATATCTGGGTGGCATTGCATGTTTCCATTTAGGATGAACACAAAATTTCACTGAGGAAGCCTTTCACAATGAGGTCAGAGTCAAGCAGAAAGTGTCCCTCCGTAAGCAGTTTCTGGTTTAGTAGATGGTGGGAATGCTGTGGATGTCATTTAACTGGATTTCAGCAAAGTATTTACCTATTCATAATATTTTCACCAGGATTCTGATTAAATGTGGTACTGATGGGAATACTGTCAGATGGATCCATAGTTGGTTGGAAAACCGTGCTCAAAGAATCATCATCAAAGCTGTGCTTCAATGGGAAGGAGAACACAGGCGGAATGCCTCAGGGTTCAATCCTAGGACCATTCTTCAACAGTTTGATCAATTACTTAGATAATGGGGTGGAGGGAATAATTATAAAGTTTGCCGATGATACAAAACTGGGAGGGGTGGAAGATAGGAATAGAATTCAAAAGGACCAAGAGAACCTAGCAAATGTCCTTTTTAAGTGTTAATCAAACTGACTGTATAAT
The DNA here is from genome assembly GCA_020142125.1 of Phrynosoma platyrhinos. Classification (NCBI taxonomy): domain Eukaryota; kingdom Metazoa; phylum Chordata; class Lepidosauria; order Squamata; family Phrynosomatidae; genus Phrynosoma; species Phrynosoma platyrhinos. Next base: position 17,636,317 of record JAIPUX010001880.1, read on the forward strand.
CCCAGAAAATAAATAGTAAACTGGAATCTGAATATTATTTTGTAGCAGGCAATCATATAAGGGAGAGTTGAAGGGGAGAAAACACCATGACATGCTGGGAAATGAGAGATGTACTCCGGTGTTTTTGTGGAACCAAACACTATTAAGCCATGCTGTTGTTAAAAAAGGCTTTTATTTGTCCTGCTGATGTGTTTCAGGAAAACCCTTCTTCATGAGCTGATTACGGTATTCTGTTTCTGTTTTTATGTAGCCAGAGTTTCTAGTGTTGAATCAAAATAAATTATGGGAAATACTCATTTAAGGGCCTCATATCCTTATTTGCTCATTATGAGGTACTTTCAGAAATAATCTCAAATATGCAACAATGAGCCACATGTGTCTGCTTGGACAGGCAATCCTACTCACAAATCTCCCTTACAAAATTAATGCCTTGAAAGAATGCAAAGCTCTTATAATCTACTTTATATGTGACTTAAAAGTAACCTTTGCATTTGGTCTGAACCAGAAGAATGTAATTAACAGGTTTTACATATATATGGTGTGAGTCTCCCCCCCCCCCAGGTTATACTATCTTCTTTTCTTTTGTTTCTGAATCATTTTAAGAAAATGAAATTACTTTCTGTCCAGCAACAGTGTCATGTTAAGAAGCAAAAGATCAGAAGAATGTATTTGGTGAAGAACTCTGGGTGTTTTTGGTAAGAACTTTGGAGAAAGTCTTTGGATTTGGTATTTTTCCTCATGTGTAAACTAAGAGCCTACAATATACATCAGTTTTGTCTTGGTGTTGCAACTTCTGGTTCATTCACATAGTAAACAATGCATTACTATCAATACAGTAATGCATCAGAAGTGTATCTGTGTGTATAAAAGAATCCAATGTGGATTCTATTTAACTTAAAATTTAAATCTTATTTCATTGAAAACTTATAATTTGGGCCCCATTGTATTATACTACAGATAAACAATTTTAAGGCCTAAATACCCTAAAGGCACCAGATCCTACGTGATCTTGGAAGCCAAGCAGATCAGCCCTGGTTACTTGGATAAGAGACTGGTAATGAATATCAGGCGCTGTAGGCTATATTTAAGAGGAAGGAACTAGAAAAAACCCCTCTGTGTATTCCTTACCAGATCAAACTTCATAAAATTCATGGGATTGCCATAAGGCAGTACTTCTCAAATAGTGGGGCGTGCCCCCAAGGGGGGGCTTATAAGGTGTACTTATAACAATTTTATAGACAAATGATACTATTTACAGTTGTGCGGGGGGCGCAAAATGTTTTCTTCTTCCTAGGGGGGGCATGACAGAAAATAATTGAGAAGCACTGCCATAAGGTGACAGGCATCTTGACACACACAGTTCTAACATTTTTTAAATCAATAGCCTAATATTCATGGGTGTCATAAAGAAGGCACTTCCATCAGTCTGCCTTAATACACATGATAAAACCTAACTAAAGGGCTTTGCAGACTTTATTATTAAAAAAAGAAAGAAAAAAGTTACAGCAGATGACAGTTATCATTACAATCTTTCAATCTTACAGGGATTCATATTTAAATTCATCTTCTTAACTTCTAAATTTAAAAAAAAACACTTCCTAAGTTTGTTATTTAGTTAATCATTGTTTCTTTTTGTCTCTACATTAAACAATTGATTGTCTTTCGCAACTTACATTGGTAAGATTTCTTCTATTTGTGCATTTCTATTACAAAGAAAAAGAATTTTTTTTGAAAATAATTAAACAGTTTCCTTAATATAATGTATATGCAGCTTATATATTTATATCATTCTTACTATGAGCATTTATATTTGATATTAGACCCTTTGCATTTAATAGCACCACCATATTCTTATGAAATACTAAAGAATATACTTGATTAACCCAAAAATAAATATGTGGTATCTTTACTACTCCATTTTTCTACTTATATATTTTCTTATAAGCCTTTTTGATGGCCACACGTTCTGGACATGTTTGGGGCACTGTTTTGGATACTAGGGAAGGGGTTAAAGTTAAAGGAAGGAAGCTTTATGCTTATCAAAAGATTACTGTTGAACTGAAAGATAAATCTAGAGGGATTTATCAATATCTTTGTGAAAGAGGCTGCTTCCGTTTAGGTGGTGCTTAGATTATCTTAAATAAACACATTAAATGCTGTCTTCATAGTTGTTTTAACCCAATTTGCTACACTTTTTGCCTGAAATGAACATACCATTGAGGCAAATATTAAAAACCATGCTATATTTCTCGGTCCCAAAATTCATGCCCATTTCCACACATGGGAATTGAAGGCTTTTGCTTAACCCAGCCTCCTCACAGGACAGGAATGCATATTCAATGTTTCTTTCACATACTTTCAAAAGTTTAGGGTCCTGGGAGGGCACCCATAACTTGTATTCAATGGGGAAATTAATTTAGCTCAATAGATAGCAGTGAGAAGGCTAAAGTAATTCTAGCTGGGACTTTCAGCCTATGTATATCAGTTCTGAACTTAAAGAATTTCCGAGGCAGGTTCCAAATTATTTACAAAAAGATGAATCAACACACATGCAAAGCACTCTCTCTCACAAACATACAAGAACTAAGAGATAAAAAATGTGTTAGTAGATAGCAAACTAAAGGATTTGCAATGGGTCAATTCCAGAAGCTGGGAGTTGGATGGGAAAAGCTGGAAGTTGGATGGGGCTGCTTTGTGGTACAACCAGAAATACTGAGGGGTCAAGCTTGAATTGGACAGAGTTTCTGCCTATTCCAAACTGGACCAAAGAGGGAGTGCCCAAGTGGGCATATTTATAGAGCGAAATGTGTCTTAGGCAGTTTGAGTGGATTTTCCAGGAATCTCAGAAACAATGGGATTCCCAGCTGGTTGATGGTTTAACTTCAGAGTTACAAGAGGAATATTTGGGTTGATGGTGGTGACATTGATTTAATCAAGCAGTGATAAAATCAGAACTCTGGGCAGTTTGAGACAGGATGAGGTGTTGTGAAATACAATGGAGGCTAGCAGGAAGATTGGCTAAGGGCCTCTGAAGATGGTGCAAAGCGCCGTCTTGGAGGCACGGAAGGGGAGGGGCAGCCGCACGGCAGCCGCCTCAACCCCTCCCCGAGGATGTCATCAGGGTGCGCACCGTTATGCATGGCACGCCCCAGAATATGTCCTTCTGGCGCAGCGTCATCACACGCTGCACCGGAAGAGGTGCAGAAGAGTCATGTGGTGATGCGCCCATTCGGCTGGCTCTGGAAGGACCAGCATTTTAGCACTCCTTCCAGGGCTGGCAGAAGGGAGGATTGGGGCCGAGGTGTGGGGCAGCCTTGGCCCCAATCCTCTGCTTCCCAGGGCGGCCCACAGCCGCCTTTCTGCATCCCCCCTTAGTGCTTTAGGCTGACAGACTGCTTTGTCTTTGACCTTTAAGAGGAAATGCACATGGCAGGGGGTTGGGAAGAAGCAATACTTACACCCATTAAGTTACATGGGTCCTTGCCACATGCCCTCAGGTCTTATATGACCACTGATAAGAAGTTAACTTAAAGGGCATCATGACCTTTCCAGGATCATGCTGCTGGCCTTTATGTAATTGCTATTATTACAAAATATAATATTTGTACCCCAAAATAATACGGGGTATGCAGGGTGTGCTAACACTGTTCTGGCTGAACATCTTTCATATACTGCAGAAGTAATTTTTTGGACCAAAGTACAAATTAGACATTTGTGCTAAGTTTGAATTCTTAGAATCTTGTGGTGTAAAAGTCACTTGGTATGTTGATGAAACAATGGGCTGAAAAGCCACGCTCGTGTCACTTCTCTATTTCCAGGTCCCCTTTCCTGTGGTGGCTTCCCCTGTGAAGAAATTGCCATTAGGCTGTTGTTATATGTGTTAGTGTTTAATTTTCAGCATGTTTCTTTGATATCCCATGTGAAAATTGTTGCAGACTGGGTTGCTAACCATCTAATTTTCAATTTCGCCATCTTATGAATAGTAATATTTTCTTGGTAATTTTCCTTCTCATATGCCTCCTCGTCAGGATAACCTTCAGCTGTGCTTTGTACATTAAATAATTTACATACAGCCCTAGATTCTTCTTTGGCATCCTTTGGCTGATTGTGCATGAAGGCCATTCCTGAATCATTTTCTGGTTGCATTAAATTTTGTTGAAAACAATATCCTCAAACATAACATTCTAAATAAAATGGTCTTCTCACCCCTGCTTCTCTACTTACATCTATGTTAAGAATTCATGGTATGCAAGAGAAAGAGGGGAAACTATTCTTCCGCACTTAACTGGAATGATTTTGTCACAGGATGTATCTTTCACAAAACTGGAGTGCTCTTAGATAAGTTTTTTTCCCCTTAAGAAACTCACATAATGTTATGGGGAAGGTTCAAGAGGTAGACATCTTCCATTTGCAACCCTCCTGCATTTCCCCACTTCTGCTTCTGTCTTTCCCCACCCTAAGAACAGCTAATCTATTAAGGAGAAGGAAATTGAATAGCTGCATCACCTCTTTTAATCGGTGGTGCTGGTATACAGGCACACTTGTTTCAAGTTTATGCAGGAACCTCTGTTTCCAAGACCCATATGTCACATTTGAACAAAGAGGATGGGTTGACCATACCTCAGTGGAAAGACTTTACCTCAAAAGTAATACACTTGCTTCACACAGAAAGCCCTGTGCTATTTTCAATTCCTGGCATCTTTGGTCAGAAGGATCAAGTAGCCAGTGGTGTCTAAAACCTTTCTGTGAGACCCTGGACACATATTGTAGAGTGGACAAAAGTGGTCTACATGTGGACCAACAGTCTCACCTGATATAAAACAATGTCCACCACCTTCATCCTTCCAACCAGTCAGGCTGCAATTAACAGGAACAGGACTTCTGTGGCACTTCCTAATTACAGACTCATTGGCTGGTGAAAGAAAGATGGAAACATTACCTGCCTGAACCCAGATTGCCAGCAGAACAGACTTCTCTGTGTGTGGCTGATGCCCAGTAAAACAGGTTGGGGTGGGTCAGGCCAGGAGACCCTACTTAGCTATGCAATTAAGGTAGTTTTGCAACTGTGTGTATATGTGCCTTCAAGTCACCTATCGACTCATGGGGACCCCATTAATTTCATAAGGTTTTCTTAGCCAAGGAATACTCAGAGATGGTTTTGCGAGTTCCTTCCTCTGAAATACAGCCTATAGCATCTAGCACTGCATTTAAATCTCTGGCCATCATGTTTAAGGGTCCTTTACCATTCTGTTCATCTTTCTCCTCTTTTTAGATTTCTGTACATTGTCTAAAATTGTTCATTCCTTTGGCCTTCTTATTGTACTTACCTGTTTCTCTGGCAATTTCCTAGACCAATGTGTTAATAAGTTTACTTACCTATCTTTTATTTTATTCCCTTTAGGGGTCCCTTGCACTCTTCTTTTGAGTCTGCACATTATCATTGTTTTGATCAGGAATGTCTGCCTTAGCTACTTTAGAGTCTCCTTGATGAGGAAGCTCAGATTAAGTAGCAATGGCATGGTCTCATTTAGACATGCAGGCAGCCCATTATACGATATGGTCCCAGGGCTTATTTCTTGGGAAAACTTAGAATCGTAGAGTTGGAAGGGGCCTCATGGGCCATTGAGTCCAATCCCCTGCTCAGTGCAGGATCTCCAGCTAAAGCATCCCCAGCAAGTTGCTGTTCAGACTCTTTTTGAAGACATCCAGAGAAGACATCATCAGCCCTCTGGGTAACTGATTCCACTGCTGAACAGCTCTTACTGTCAAGAGCAGGGGTAGGCAACCTTTCCCCTTTAAGGGCTGAGGGACTTCACCTCCCAGAATCCTAGGAGCTATTGGCCAACATGGGACTATTGGCCAACATGGCTGAGGCTTCTGGGAGCTGAAGTCCCTCGGCCCTTAAAGGGGAAAAGGTTGCCTACCCCTGGTCAAGAGGTTCCTTCAAATGTTAAATCAAAATCTACTCTCCTGTAACTACAAACCATTAGACCTGGCCCTACTTTCTGAGGCAGCAGAGACCATGTCTGCTCCCTCCCCTCTGTGACAGCCCTTGAGGCAGTAGCATCACCAGACTTGGTGACATCCATTGTGGGGGGCGAGATTTCTGGGGGGGGACTTCTGGCCCTGGACTTCCGGTGGAGTTTCCAGGATGGGGGTGCATGGGAACACCCCTGTGGGCTGCAGCAGCACCTTTGAGATCCTGAAGAGCACCCGAGTGGGGCAGAGGAGTGCCTGCACAGCTGGGGAAAAGCCCAGGAGGGGCTGAGGAGCACCTGTAGCGGCCAGGGAAATGCCCAGGTGGGGCCCAGGAGCACCCGCCATGGCTGGGGAAAGGCCCAGGTAGGGCCCAGGAGCACCCGCCATGGCTGGGGAAAGGCCCAGGTGGGGCTCAGGAGTGCCCACCACAAGCCTGAAGAACTGCCACAAGGGCCGAAACAGCACCAGGGGGGCGGTGAGCCGACCTGGTGTCACTCCCCTTCTGGGGTGTTACCCCACTTCTGGGGTGTTACCCGGTGCGGTATGCACCCCCTGCACCCCCAGTGACACTATTGCCTTGAGGTATTTAAAGAGTGCAATCATATTATTCCTGAGTCTTCTCTTCATTAAGCCAAACAAGTCCAGCTCCTTCAGCCTTTCTTCATATGTTTTGTTTTCCATCCTTCTTATCATCCTTGTTGCCCTTCTCTGAACCTGCTCCAGTGTCTGAAATGCTAGTTGGGTGCTATCTGATGTTATTTCTGACATGTTGGCAGATCATGTTAAATCTATTACAATCAATGTAACATCTTTACAGTAGCCGCTCAAAAGATCTGTTGCAAAATTTTAAAGAGCAGAGCTATCCACCAGAAGTATCAAATATAGTGGGTCATTGGTATCTGCTGGGGTTTGGTTCCAGGACCCCCCGCCCCCTGTGGATACCAAAATCTGTGGATGCTCAAGTCCCCTTAACCACAATGGCATAGTGAAATGGTGTCTCTTATACAAAATGTCAAAATAAAGGTTTGCTTTTTGGAATTTATATTTTTTTAAAAAACATGTTTTCAGATTGTGGGTGCTTGGATTAGTAGATTAAAAAATCCATACTTATGGAGGGCTGACTATAGTGAAACAAAACCTTTTTATGGGAAAATTGTACAATGTGCAGTGAAAGAGATAGTGAGGGAGGTCCTCAGTATGACCAGCTCCATATACACATTCCTTCTGGGCTATAGAGTTTCTCAAGTACCTTCCAGACAAAACTGCTGATGGCATTGTTTTGAACCACAATTCAATAAATTGTTTCCCTATCTAAAAGGTAAAGGTAGGTAATTCCATATAGTATGATTTTCCATAAGTAAGGTATACCAACTGGAAAAATAACTGGATTGGATTAAGATCTCATCAGTGACTTTTTAATGGTTTTTAATGGGCCCATTTCACACTACACAGTTATAGCACCATGATTCCACTTTAACTGCCATGGTAACATTTTATGGAATCTAGGAGTTTATAGTTTGGTGAGATACTAGAGAACACTGGCTGAGAATCTTAAAAAACCCTCCTTATGTTACAAATCCCAGAATTCCATAGGATGGAACTATGGCACTTAAAAAGTGGAATCATTGTGCTATAACTGTATCATGTGAAAGGGTCTCTGATACCTTAGGTTTTTGTTGTTGTTGTTGTTTGTTGTATTCTTTCAAGTCACTTCCAACTTATGGTGACTATCACAAGATTTTCTTGGCAAGGTTCTTCAGAGGGATTTTGCCATTACTATCCGCTGAGGCTGAGAGAATATGACTTGCCCAAGGTCAACCCAGTGGGTTTCCATGGCCAAGCCGGGTTTCAAACCTAGGTCTCCAGAGTCATAAATGCTGAAACCACTACACCATACTGGCTTATTATCTGGAGCTAATTTGGTCAACCTATCAAGTGTGGTTACAGAACAACAAATGAAAGTAATAGGAAGATGGTATAGAATACCACAACAGTTATCATATATTAATAAAAATGTATCACCCCCTTCTTGGCATGGGTATGGGAGCAAAGAAACTTATATTCAAATGTGGTGGAAGTGTTGCAAATTACAAAGATTTTTGAAGGAAATAGAACAAGATATGAATAAAATAATAGGGAAAATTAATTAAAGAAAGAAAGCTGTATCATAATGTTAGGAATATCAGATTACAGAAGGAGGATAAATATTTAACTAAAAAATTAATTAAATTGGCACAAGCAGTGATTGCATGTGGATGGAAGGATAAAGAAAGGTGGGACTGTAATAGATGGAAGCAAAATGTACAAGTATGTTTTTTTCTGTGGGTTTTTCGGGCTATGTGGTTGTGTTCTAGAAGAGTTTATTCCTAACGTTTCATCAGTATCTGTGGCTGACATCTTCAGAGAACAGATGATGGTGAAACGTCAGGAACAAAATCTTCTAGAACACAGCCACATAGCCCCAAAAACCCACAAAAACTCGGATGCCGTCAGTGAAAGCCTTCTATATCCGAGTACATGATGTTTGACTTTATAATATAAGAAAGGAGGGTTTATTTTGGTCAATTGAAAGAAGAGGTTTGGCTTAATAATTGGAAAATAATTATCGAGTTTGTTGAGCAAAGGCAGGGTTATGAGAATGTAACAGAAACTGTTAAAATGATCTTCCACATGAGAGAAAAAGGAATTAATAAAGAAACACTGTTCCCAGGGTGGGAGGGAGAGGGGGCAGTCTATAAAGGTAATATTATGTATGTATATGAGGGATTAGTAAATAGTTGAGTATAGTTTTGAGATAGGATGCGAATAATTTGTTGGTATGTAAGGTAATATGTTGCATTAACAAACTCATATATAAAAAAAACTTTGAGGTGTGGGTCCACATATATTTTACATATATTAAAAAAAAAAAAAAGCTAACAGTGAGATGACTATATTATATGTTTGGCTGGAAAAAACAGCACCATGTATGTGTAGGTATGTCTATCACTTTGAGAAAATTCTCTCTTAATTTTATTTCTTCAGTAGTTTCAAAACATCCATGGAAAATTTGACATCATTATCACTGTTTTTTCTGTATCACAAAGGAAGTTGCAATAGATAGCATCCTATTTAAATGACAGAGTCATTCTGCCTAACTGGTTTCTTATTTAGGCTGTTTGTCATCTCTTAACCAAAATAACTCTTTTTAAAAAAGGAAATAAGAAACACTCTGTTGAATGTGTGTTTTTTTTAGTTCCTTGAGGTGAACTTCACATTAATAACCATTGTACTTCTTCTAATGAAGGAGAAACAGCCAAATCAAAATTTAGAGAAAGTAGGAATTAATTTAAATAATGTGGATTGCTGCTTTCACTCTACTACATAAAGTAAAATCTCTTTGTCTCTCTCTCTCTCATTTGGAAAAGTCATTTTGAAAGCATGTGAAAGCTTGGAGGAATGGTGATAGAAGCTCTATGACTTTGAAGGAAACTCTTTAAACATATGGTTGATCCCATAAGCCTATTTTGGGAACCAATAGAAGGGCTGCTACAGTATTGTACTGTAATGATTCTGACTTAATCCCACACCCCACCTGTGGAAATAATGTTAATTGTGCTGTTGTCCATCTCTCACATGACATACTAGAGTTATTTGTGTATTTCCTGGTATGTGCAGTGCTGTTTCCTGGTATGTGTTCTGCTGTTTTAATGGCTGTGAATACTTGCTAGATTGACATATGTTATCATATTCAAAGATTCATATAGTCAAAGTAGAATACAATTCTGATAGGATTACCAGTCCTATTCCCCTGTATCACTATTTAACCTTCTGCCAAGCAGTATCGCCATTTCAAAATGGGCCATCCCAGATGCTATCTTAAGGTTAGTGTGCCAAAGCTTATCATTCATTGACCTGAGTTCACTATTATTATTATTTTGATTTTTTAAAAAGTGTTACACACATTGTAACTTTTTAGGTTCCCAAGCTAGTGCTTCCCAGAATTTTATTTCCTTTTCAAAGAGATCACAGGAATCCACAAATTCATTTGTTATATATTTGCATTTCTATCACACCTTTCTTCCAGTGAAAGCAAGACAGCATTCTTTACAAACAGGGTTATTTACAAACAGACCAATTGGGCAGAGCTGGAGATAAATCCCTTAAAGACCAAATCATATGCCACAAGGGTGGCCAAGTTTCTCTAGATGCTTTTAACATCCCCAGGAGCAGGAGGTAGGAGAGGTAACATCCCAAAAAAGGAGAAAGCTACAGCATCTGGAACAGGTCCAGTCCCTCCCCAGCAGGTGAAGTGAGAGCCTACATGCACACAGCAGGGAAATGCTGTCCTGAAATTCAGGCAGCAAGGAAGGTGGGCTGAGTTGGCATGCTTTATAAGGCATGGGCCTTTCCTCTCCTGGTTGTTGGAAACAAACTGGATTTCTTTTTGAAGCCTGCCTTTACAGCTAAACATGACTACGATTTATGGCTTCTGACCTTGGACTGGTAAATGTTGGATTCTGCTGACTTCTTTGGCTTCTGAATTCTTGGCACCCTGCCTGCTAGTGCAGTGGGAGGACAGGACAGGAAGGATTGCTGTGGATATGTTCTGCATTTACCCACCATTTTTGTGCTTTCTAATTGCATGTTTTCCTCTCTCCTCATGAACATGCACTGGAATAGCAACAATGTCTTTCCAGTCCCAGTGTCATGTACAAATATTTTTTTTCTTCATATCTACCCATTAACTATAAATGGATTTTGTTTTCCTTTGAAACCCCTAAGGTGATTTTAGCAGTGTCCAGCTACAAGAGGGATGCTGCACATGTTGTCTTCTCTTCCTAGCTGTGTCTTCTAGGTCCAGTAATGTGCCCATTAATACTTTAATAATGATTATTTTAAAAGGAGCACTCATTTATTTATATACTGAACTAATCATGTATCTGCAAGGACAGTGAATGTTCAAAACACCTGTGTGGGGGGTTGTCTTAATAATTAGCAAAATAAATTATAAGCAGAAGTTGGATGAAGAAATGTGGACTGAGAAGATGGTACAAGAAGATCATGTCATCTTTTGCCATGTCTTTATAATATAAAGTGGATTTAAAAATCAGTCAGTACTGTTATAGATCTCTTTATTTAAGATTGCTCTTTAAAGCTTCCTCCTCAGTTACTGACATTAGTAGGGTTTGGGCATTTTTGTTCTGATGGTGTTTTTTCATATTTCCCAACTGTTCTAATTTGGCAGAAATAGTTTCAATTAACCTTCCGTAGTCCCATTTTTCCAGTTATTTTTAAAATGTCCCATGTTTTCTTTCCTCCTCCCACTTTTCCACTTTGTTCTCCACTTACATCAATTGCTGTAAATTTGAGTTCACAGCACAAAAGTAGTGTGTGCAGAGGGGAGAGGACGGGGAGAATCTTACCTTCCCAGTGAGCTGAGGTTAAAGCAAACTGCTGCAGCCTCTCCTAGCTTGTGTGTTCTTCCTCATTAATAACTTCTGCCATGACCATAGTCTGATATTGGTTGGCCACACATGTCCCAGTTTTCATCTGTGAGATCTTGGAGGGTAAGTTGTTGTTATTATGTGCCTTCCAATGCACTCTGACTTATGTCCCCACTATCCTAGGGTTTTCTTGACAAGATTTATTCAGAGGATATTTATAGCTGTTTTACTCTTTAAAAATGTGACTTGCTCAAGGTCAACCAGTAAGTTTTCATGGTTGAACAGCAATTCAAACTAAGGTCTCTTAAGAATCCATGTGCAACACTTGAATCAACCACAGTTTATTTTAGTGTTGATACTGTATCCATACTCAAAACTTAGGGGCTTTTCTTTGGAGTAGTTTAGGTGTTACTGTCCCTTCCATGTAAATAAGTTATTTAAAAGATGCAAGGCTTCACTGCTTTTTTCCCCAGAGTAAACCAATCTCAGCCAGGAACACAAGTGTTCAGAAAAGGAAGACAGAAGTAATATTTTCATTTACAGATCTACACATACTAGTGTTCATTTGAAGATGTCATGATGGTTTGGTCAAAGTTAAAAAAGTAAAATAAGCAACAATAATATTAATATTTAGTGTTACTCAATTATTATATTATACTTATTACATACTTTAGTAATTAATGAAATAGCAATATTAAACATAAACATATATAACATATGTTTAATACTGATATTTCATTAACTGCTTTCCCCCCTCCCAATTCATTATGAATAAATATTTGGGATAGTATAAAACTGGTGTAGTGGTTCAAGCGTTGGGGGACTCTGGAGACCAGGGTTTGATTCCCACGTAGCCATGAAATATATGGTTTCAGTCTCAGGGGAAGGCAATAGCAAACCTCCTCTGAACAAATCTTGCCAAGAAAACCCTAGGATAGGTTCGTCTTTAGGGTTGCCATATATCAGAAACGACTTGAAGGCACACAACAGACATACATATACACATGCAAAACTGGCCAGTGCGCACCCTTGTCCTAAACCTAGAGGTTTAATTGGTGTAGATTCACACTTTCAACTGTGCAATCGTATACACACCTCCTCTGAAGTAACACTACTGGGTTTAATGGGACTTACTCCCAGGTAATATGTACAAGATTGTAGCCTGAAGCAGGAACATTCTTATTTTAAAACCTGTAAGTAAGGCTGCAGCCTTTGCACGGTTGCTTTGAAGTAACTTCCATTGAATTTGGTAGGTCTTTCTTCTGAGCAGACATGTCTAGCTTTGCACATGTTGTTCAGATCACATTCTTCTTGTGGGAAGTGGATCAAGAACTGTAGAAGTCAGGTCTGGTTTTTTGATAACTAGATGTGTTACTTTCCTGCGCTCAGGAAGTTGTGACGCAAGTCATGGGTTTGGTTTGAGGTTTTTGAAACCTTTTGTAAAGGCAATTGCCCTCCTGTCCTGTTGCATTTTGAAAAGTACTGGTGACGGTTCATGGACTGTGGAGGTATGCAGGTCAAAACAGAAATGCTTGTCAGACGTAATGGGAGGATTTTCATGGCTCTCTGTGTAATCCTCTTTACAGGATGCACAGTACAAGGTAAAACTGCAAATGCTTGTTCTTTTTGTATTTTCCTTTCTTAAGCTGTGTAGCATGGTATAGCAGAAGCCAGTCAGAGACTACTACACTTCTGTACATGTTTGCTCAGAGAAGTAAGGAAAGGCATCTCATAGCCCCTTTGAGACCGAGAGAAAGAAATTGGTAGCGGAGAAGTCAATTTAACTGACTTTAGTGGGCACTTCCCAGTTCCGTGGATATAAGACTGCATACTAAAATGTATGCTTCAACCTGTTCCAGGTAATGTCTCCCTTTTCCAAATGTTATGCTTAGTGATATATGGTAGCGGAAATGTCAGTACCATAATTCACTAGAGAATGCGGATATAACCTTGTAACCAGAATGAGTGGCCATTCTAAGGTGAAGCATTTTGTTGTTATAGTTGGTATCATTTTATTTAAAAATATTTCTAGATAGGTATAACTAGATATATGGATGAGTCCTTAAACATTTTTTCAAGGAGGAGATATCTCCTCCTGTTCTAGGAATGCAGGAGTGCACAGCCTTGAAAGACTGAAATAAGAAAAAGTGAAAGACTTAAATAAGTGGCAAAAAGGACACAAAGAGCCACACATTATTGCTCTAGAAAAAAGTCTTCTAGTTGGCTTTTAATGCTTTTGTGATGCCTTTATTTTCCAAGGATTTCAAGTGGTCTGTGGTTTGAAGAGTACATTAGGAAAGTGGTCAACCTCCCCACATTTCAAAATGAGATAGATATTTTTGAAGGACAAAAGATATCCTCCCCATCATATACCATCTTAACTAAAAACCAGAAAAACATGTAGGCATCTGACTAACATCTCCAATTGTTTTTCTCCTGTTTGGTTTGTAACATCTTGCCTGATGAAGAAGCCCATGGAGCTTAGAAAGCTTGCAACAAGTATATTGTGCATTTTGGTTGGCCAATAAAGATATCACTGACGGATTTTTGTTTGAATTTGCTAAATGGCCAACACAGCTATTCCTGAATGTTTGATGGATTATGTTAGTTATCACCAATAACTAACAGCGTAATGCGAAACCATACTCCACATGGCAGTCCACAGATGCAATGGATCTGTGAACTGAGAGGAGGGGAAATCACATGGCGTGTGGGAATGCACTAATGGTGGGCAACGGTTGAGTAAAATATAATGCATTTAGTATTCAAGTATAAAGAGATATCATGGAAGGCCTTAGAATAACAAGTTCTTTCCAAACATAAAGTAACTTGATACTTTAACATCATAAAGTTCTAGTCTCTGTAAATTAAATGTGTAGACCTAGCCAGACTTGGAAGTACATTTCACTAGCAATGCAAATTAATTCATGTTGGCTGGAAGGATTCTGGAGCTGTATTCCAAAATAACTACTGCTTCTGCTACTTTTTTTCTAGCTCTGCTTTTACCTTTATTTAAATATTGCCTTATATTATATTACTGCCAGTAACAGTAGTTTAAGATATAGCATGTGGGTTACAGAAATGTTTAATGTGAAACACATGTACACCTCTTAACCCTATATTGTTTTGTATTGACAATATTTAAATCTCTCACTTACCTTAGCGTGCACTTATTTCAATTACACTTCAGTGTCAATAGTAACTTAAAATGTACTGGACTTCATGTTTACTTGGAAACACATTGCACTGAATTTAATGGGGTTTAACTACAAATAACTGATATAGCTTAAATCTGCAATCCAAAATGGACTAACTTTTAAGCAAATATTTTGAGGATGAAAATGCCAATTGCACTGAGGTATAATTTGTTCGCTCTCTGAGCTTTTTCTAAAGAATGAAATATGTTGGTAATCAACTGGTAAATGTGGAGAATGGTAATTTGATGAGGGAAAAAGTATTATGCTAACCAATTGCCTCTATGGTATATCTACATATTTTATTGCCACATTTGAACATCTCTTTAATGTATCCTGACTGAAGTATTCTGCTTCACTTTATTGTTCTAAAAAGCAGGCAAACAAAGCAGAAAAAATGGGACAAAGTACTGTAAAATTACCTCTGAAACTAGGATTATGATGAATTACATACAAACAAACCAGGATTTGTTGGCCAGGGTTTGCTGTAGACTTTTGCATCAAGGCTTTGTTTGAGTATGCTGAACATATTTAACTTGATGTTATTTATCCCCAATTTATTTATCTGGGATTTATTAAACAGGGTTCCTGGCTTAAAGTAGTGATGAACATGACCATGTACTTTTATTGGTTTGCTTATGGTTTTGAACAAAATGGCAAGATTTCAAATAACATCAGCTTCCCCTAACATTAGGGAGAATAAGGTGGCTGCCTTGAGCAGCAGTTTTGGGGTGTTATGAAGGAACTGTTTACTCTTACATGCCTGTATTTTTACTATTAGGAGAAGAGGAGTGGTGCCTGTGAGAGTTTTCTGCCTCTGGTATCAATAGTATTTGACTTGCCCAGTGTATTATGTAGTTTGACTTTGGGAATATGTTTCTTCTGCCTCAGGCAGCAAAATTTCTTAGGCCCGCCCTGCAACTTCCTCTGTTAAGGCTTCAGGTCTGTTTGCTAATAGTAAAGGAAATTTGTATAAGTGTGAAGAAACTGAGGCTGTGTTCCTAAGAGATCATCACACAGGATATGTGCAGCACAATCCTACGCATGTCAACTCCTCTCAGTGGGACTTTGTTGTTGTTGCTTCCGATTTATGGAATTTCTGACTTATGGT
Organism: Phrynosoma platyrhinos; assembly: GCA_020142125.1. Classification (NCBI taxonomy): domain Eukaryota; kingdom Metazoa; phylum Chordata; class Lepidosauria; order Squamata; family Phrynosomatidae; genus Phrynosoma; species Phrynosoma platyrhinos. The sequence continues at coordinate 17,652,027 of JAIPUX010001880.1, forward strand.
GAACCTAAGGGAATCCTATCAGATGGCTGTCTTGGCAAGATTAGTTCAGAAGGGTTTGCCTTTGCCTTCTTCTGAGGCTAAGAGAGTGTGACTTGCCCAAGCTCTCCAGGTGGATTCTGTTGGCTGAGTGGGGATTTGAACCCAGGTCTCCAGAGCTGTAGTCCAATGCTGAAACCATTAAACCATGCTGGCTCTCAGTGGGACTTACTCCCAGATAATCTGAATAGCAGTACAGCATAAACAGCTAAAAGGAAATGCAATTAATAATTAGACACCCTAGATTTATTTATATTAGGGTTTATCCTACATTTATCCTGTATTCTAAAGTCATTTTTAAAAACCTCTTCAATGTGGCCAAAATGGTACCCATCAACACTGAACGTGGAGGTAGCAACAGGCTCAGGGGAACACCAAAGTTTTCAGAAGTAAATTTTTAAAAATGAAAATGCACTAGAAGACAAGGATGAGCTGAGCAACTCTGGCCTTCAAAATGTTTTTGGATTCCACCTCCCATAATCCTTCATCATTGTTTATATTATCTCACGAAGTTGTATGTTGGCAATCATCTTGAGGGCCACAGTTGCCAACCCTCCTTTAAGGAATGATCTCCCAAAAGCAGTTTGGTAAGGACTGAAAATGGAACAATGATTAATAGCTGGGGGATATGAGAAGGGTGGAAGAAATATCATTACTAGCCAGTTGTTACCTGAATGCTAGGGTGGCCAGATGCAAAAAAGTTTGCATAACAAGCTACACTTGCAGAAATGCTCTTTTACAAACCTTTTAATCACGTCCTCTTTTGCCTCTGTCCATCTTACACCATGCTGTAATGTTCAGTTGCAAGTTCCATGTGTAAGATTTCTAATTTTCAAGTTACTCTTTCCTGTGGGTTAATTAGAGAGAACTGTAGGTACTACTGCAATACTATTGTAGTCCTATAGAAAGAACTTATTTTATGCTATAGGATTTGCTTGAGTTAATGCAGCTACATACTTTCATAGTTCTTTGGATCTCCTAAGCTAGCGCCTATAACAGATTCTTTAAAATAGTCAGTTTAAATTGAATTTTTGAATATGAACTGTGGATATTGAGCAATAATAGTGCAAAGAAAAACAAAATATGTCCATTTTCAATAGACATTCCAAATAGTACAGTATTTAATTTAATTTAATCACTCCAGGCTTCTCAAACATTGAAGGTACAGGCAAGACATTTGTTGTGAAAATTCAGTCTAACTGAAGGTAAAAAAACAAAAACAAAACACACACACACACACACACAAAACCAGCAACAAAAGATGGGTACAAGTAAGAAGTTTGCAACGTAGACATTTAATACTCCTAAGGAGAGGAATGAAGTTTTAAATCCACAAATAATTCTGCAGTTTCATTCTACTCGTTTGAACTTCAAACACAGGGAAGGGTAAAGTACCCGTATTTTCTGGCGTATAAGACGACCTCCAACTGTTCCAGTTGAAATATAGAGTTTGGGATATACTCGCTGTATAAGACGACCCCTCTTCCAACGGGGGAAAATGAGAAAGTGTTGGGGGGGAAAGGACTGCCAGTATACTAGGTGATGCATTCTGGGGTATGTACAATTTGCGGCCAAGTAAGTGACCTTGGGCATGTCACACACTCTCAGCCTCAGAGGATGGTAATGGCAACCCCCATTTGAAGAAACATACCATTCTTTAATGATAAGGTTGCCTTAGGGTCACCATAAGTCGGAAAGGACTTGAAGACACACAAGAACAACAAAAAGTCTGCAGTTGTTTCATTGGTAGTACATGCGAATAGGTGCTAGTATGGTGTAGTGGTTTGAGTGTTTGACTACCACTCTGGAGACCTGGGTT
>JAIPUX010001880.1:17653981-17669090 GCA_020142125.1 Phrynosoma platyrhinos
TCTTATCCGCTGCTGCTTCCTCCTCCTGCCTCACGCCACACCACGCCATTCCTTTCTCCCCACTCCTCCTCCTCCTCTGACCTGGACTTCCTCTCTTCCTCCTCCTCCCGCCTCCCGCCACACCACACCTTCTTCCTCCTCCTCCTACACCCGGAGTATAAGATGACCCCCGACTTTGGAGAAGATTTTCCTGGGTTAAAAAGTAGTCTTATACGCCAGAAAATGCTGTATATGTTGGAATGTGGTTAAGCCAAAAAGGAAGGCATCAGGACATATAGGAAACATCTGCAGCAGTTATTTCTCACAGCCAGTAAATGGAAATTTATGAGCTGTCTTCAGTCAGGTCCTGTTGCTACCTCTTCCCCATTAGTACACCTGGTAAGACTGGAAGATATGAATAGGAGAAATGTTGGAATATAACTTGGGTGGCCAGCGTGAAACCTGGGGCTGGGAAGCTAACCCTGGTCTCCAGAGTTACCTTTAATGGTTAGATGGAAAAGGGAATTTCTGCAGGTGTTCTTTTGCAACCAGGTAACTCTGGAGACCAGGGTTAGCTTCCCAGCTTGGCCATGAAACCCACTAGATGATCCTGGGCAAGGCATACTCTCTCAGCTTCAGTGGAAGGCAATGGCAAACCTCCCCTGAACAAATCTTGCCGAGAAACTTCCATGATAGGGTTGCCATAAGTCGGAAAGGACTTAAAGATACACAACACACACACACATACACACATGCAAAACTGGCTGGTGCGCAGTGTGCACCCTTGCCCTAAAGCTAGAATTTTAATTGATGTATATTATGTTATGAGTGAAGATTTACACTATACACCTGTGTTAACATGAAAATCAACTGTAAATCTGTTTAGCTGCTGAATGTGGAATTGGGAGGGGGGTGCCATCTGCCCTTTGTCTCAAATAGCAAAATGAATTAGATTAATTCCTGCTCCTTCCAAAGTATTCACTCATGCACCAGCATATTTGTTTTTGCAAAGACAAAAAAGTGCTAAATTAGTTGGGTGTATATCCCCCTAAACTCTGTGATATCTTCACCGTAGAGCTGCCATAAGACAGAAATGACATGAAGGCACACAATAGCAACAAAAGTATATGTATACTGTTAGGCTTTCCATCTCATACAGACATGCAGAGACAGTTCAGAGTGGCAGATACTTATGCTTCCCCCTTCCAGAAGCAATCTGATACCTTCCCAAACTGGCCACCCAGTTTGAAAAGTGATAAGTTACAACTGTGTGTATGCAGTTTGCCCCCAAAGAAATGGGAACCATATTGTTTTAACCTTCTGTCAAACTAGATGCTACATTTATAGTGTTATTAGAAGAAGTGCTCCCTCAAATGGTGAGAGATAGCTGCTTCACTTTTCTCACCTATGTATTTTGCTTTTGATGTGCATTGTTTTCTAATTGGTCATTAGGAGGTAAACACGTGGTTAATTTGCAAGCTGGATTGCCGATGCAGTTACCTCTGAGAAAATCCTGTTGTGGGAAACAGAATGAGTTTACCATAGAATACACAATCCCTTTAATGTCTGATATGACCCCAGGATGTACTACTTTAGGAAAGCTGGTACTGATGTTTCATTTTGAAAGATTTTGCATTATGTGGAAAATCCAAGAGGTAGTAAGACAAAAAAGAGCATAATTGGTACTTCTGGGACTCAAAGGAGTGGGGATTCATTCAGCTTGCCATTTTTTAAATCTTTAAGCCAGGACATGTTGTTGTTCAATGCCTTCAAGTCATTTGTGCCTTATGTGACCCTAAGACAAACCTATCATAAGGTTTTCTTGGCAAGATTTGTTCAAAAGGGGTTTGCCTTTGCCTTCCTTTGAAGCTGGGAGAGTATGACTTACCCAAGGTCACCCAGTGGGTTTCCATGGCTGAGCGGGGATTTGAACCTTGATCTCTAGAGTTATAGTCCAGTGCTCAAACTATACCATGCTGCCTCTTTTCTTGCTGCCTGACTCCAAACACTGCAGCTAGGCTGAGGAAAGCAGAGGAAGGCAAGAATGTAGTCTGTCTCCATCAGTTCAGATTTCATTCTCCTGTGTGTTGTGTTGTTTGCCTTCAAGTTTTGTTTCCAAATTATGGTGACCCTATCACAGGGTTTTCTTCGTAGGTGTCTTCAGAGGGGGTTTACCATTGCCACCCTCTGAGGCTGAGAGACTTGCCCAAGGTCACCCAGTAGGTTTTCATGGGGATCCCAACCCTGCTCTCCAGAATCCTAGGAGATTATCGCAGCGCTAATTAAATTGGCTTACCTGAGCTGGCTTAAAATTTTAAACGGGTGGCATCCTGATGTTATCACAAGGATTTTGCAGCTGAAATTGCCGCCCAGGTCCATCCCTGCTCCCAGGGCCACTCCAGCAGCCATTTCCTTAAGCTGGAAAACTCTCGGCTTCAAAAAAAGCTGCGCTGAACGGCCCTGGGAGCAGGGATGGACCTGGGCTGCACCCGGATGGCGATTTCGGCAGCTAAATCCTTGTGATAACATCAGGATGCCGCCTGTTTTAAATTTTAAGCTGGCTCAGGTAAGGCGCTTTAATTAGAACTGTGATAAACTCCCTAGTCCAATGATCAAACCAATATGCCATATTGATTCCTTCACTCTCCTACCCTGCCCTATGTCTTGTGTTTTGTGAAATAAATAAATAAACAATACTGTAGTTTTCCAGGTTGCTTGTTACTTGGACCTTTGCTCTTGGATCCTAGCAGCCTCTTGTTTAGTTCACAATGACAATATCTTGCTCACTTGCTCAGCAAAACACTTATTTAGGAATATCACTTTTGGCCTTAGGCATGGACCAGAAACAGAATCACAACTGTTGGAAACTTCCTTCTTTTTCCTCCCCAGAGGATACCAAGGGTAATCACATGTGATGAGAGGTTCCCCTGTCTTTGATCATATGAAAATTAATTGTGGTATTACTATGCTGCCTTTGTCCATGTGTAAGGAAGCTCTTTTAGCTCAAGGGCCAAAATTGCCAGATGTTTTAGTTTTCAGTTCCACTACCAGCAGCTCAGCCTTAGGAGAGGAATTTCAGTCTTTTAGAATGAATGGCAGGGGTGCAATGTACAAACACTGGAAAATAATCAAAGGATATCATAGGTAAGGGAATGTGGCACCAGGCAAAGCCCACAAAAGCCACATTCAGCTCTAAGGCCTGAGGTTTCTCACTCCTGCCTTGCTCTATCCAGGAAGGTATGCAAGGGACAGGGCTGAAGAACTTGTAGCCTTCCAGATACTGGACTCCAGTTCCTTTCAGTTGTTGCCAGAATGGCCTGTTGTGAAGGATGCATATATTCACCAATCCCTGGGGAAGGGCACAGGCTCTCCTAGCCATGGAATAGGGATAGCTCATTCTAAGGTGTGAAATAACCCTGAAAAGTAGGTTAAACTGAGAGAATGAGTAGCCTGATGTTAGGTTATCCTGCTTAAATCCAGTGCACAGACTCAGTAGGCAGGAAGATAACCCTATTTCCACTGCATGCTCTATCCATGCACTGGCATTCACACATGGATGGAGTTATTTATGAAGACCATTTTCTCTCACAGCATGCATTTCAATACATATTTTTCCTCGTGATACGATGTTTAAAAATGCAATTTGGTTTAATTTTTTGGAATGGAGAATGGTGTCAGAATCTTTTAGAAACAGTGGATAACATTAGTCCAGACCCAGAAGATGTGAGTCAGAAAAGTTTCTACTAAAACACCCCAAAATCAGATTCTTCAGCTATCTACAAACAAGAGTGTGAACTTCACTACAGGAGTGGGCAACTCTAGCCCTCCAGATGTTTTCTCCTGCAACTTCTATGAGCTCTAGCCTGCATAGTCAATGGTGAGGGAGTATGGTTATTAGATTCCAAAAACATCTGGAGAGCCACAGTTACCCAACCTTGAGCCACACAGTTCTCTGAGGCCAGAATGGGTTACTGTGTGTCATACATTCTTGCAATTGTCTGAACCAGTTGTTGGTGTAATGATTAACATATATAGGCACTTTCAGTAGAAATTTCTTCCTTTTACTGTGTGATTTTGAAGACCCTTACCTGATGAAGAAATCAGTGGAACACTGAAAGTCTGCATCATGTATTTTGTGCATGTTCGGTTGGCTCAATAAAGGTATCTCCGTTTTGAAGATTTTGGATGTTGTTGTATTTAAAAGTAAGAGTTGCTCATGATGAGAAACCTAGGATTTTAGCACATGTGATGTGATAGAATACCAGCATATACAAAGATCTTATTTCACATGCAAATTTACTTTGTGCGAAATATTTGTAAGTGAAACACGACTGCTAGCATGTGAACTGTGAGCAAGGTCTGTATGCAGCTGAGCATTGTATTTGTGTTGTGAATTCTGGAAACTTGTGTGAATGTACATGCCTTCAGGTCACCTGAATTATGCCATGAATATGGCACTTCTTGGTATTAGTGGGTGGTCTACCATCCAAGTACTGACCAGGACTCAACCTGCTTAGCTTCTTCATTATAATGTTTTATTGTCATGTGGATTGTATTGGCTCCATCTTCTAAACTGCCTTATCTTCTGTTAAAAAAAGTCATCTGTTAATCATTTTATTTATTTATTTATTTATTTATTTAATTTTGTTTCTATCCTCCCAGAAGGGGATCCAAGGCAGGTCACAGACAAAATCATTTTAAAACTTTACAATAAAAATTAAAAAAAACAACAATTAAAATCATCTAGCTAAAAACAGTGTAAAATTACATAAAACATAAAAGTAAAAAAGGTAATAATAATAATAATAATAATAATAATAATAATAATAAAATTTATTTTTATCCCGCCCTTTGGGAACCCAATCAGGGCAGCTTACAACAATTAAAAATACATAATATCCAAAAGCAATCCCTCCCCCCCCTTAAAACAGCATTAAATCAAAAAGATTAAAAAAAAAGATTAAAAAAACTAGAACATACACCCCATATAAACATCTCCTTACACAACTGTATATCAAAAGCCAATACAATCGACGTGACAATAATCCACATATAATAATAACTAATAAATCAAGACACACATACATACACATGTAAAATAGAAGCTTGTACTTGCCAATTCTAACATGTAGAGCAAGAGGCTATTGATATACATATCAGCTCTCATTGCCACATTTTAGGCATCATGTTTTTCAATGTTAGGATGCTCAGCTGCCAATCTGAAAGAAAGCTAGATCACAGTGCTCCTGTAAAGTAGTACTGTAAGAGACAAAATATCATCCAGGGGGAATTAGAAATTGCTTTTCTTCAGACCCTAGCAAAGGGACACTCGCTGTAGTTATTACTGGGTTATCATGTTACTATTTAATTGCTGAGTTTCACTAATATATCTGATTTTAATATATGTAAATGTTTTTAACAGGGGCTCCTGTCCAAAGAGGTCACTACATGCGAGTGAGGTGCAGACCTAATGCCCATTTTGCAAATTGCATTGAAGAACAAGGACCTATTTTTGACATTCCTGATGGAAGTGCTAACATGATCCTCCCTCCCAAAGCTGATCCAGCACTGTATGTAAAATTTATTGTCCCTTCAAGTACTAATTCCTAGTGTTTGCTATTCTTGAACAGCAAACTAAGCATGTAATGTTTGCAGGGTGATGAAGCAAAACACACAAGATTTCATTACCTGCCCAGACAGTGTCAAATAGCCTACATTTTAGCAATATATTTCTGTAGAAATTAGGTTGCTTTTATTCAGATCATCATGACATGTTTTCTAAAAATATATGCAGATAGGATTACTGTTCCTTTTTTGCTGGCGAGGATCCTGTGTTGTATGATGGGTAAAATTCAAAGGGTGATTCTTTTCCCACTGTAAGCTAGTCTTTAGTTTGAAGCAAGAGCTGGACTAGGACCAGTGCTTGTTATTATTTTTCTGGAAGTAAAAATCCAACCTATTCTTGATCATATATTTATTATCAAGGTTCAGCCCCTTTCCCACTCATTTGTGCTTATTAGTATCTATTATTAATTATAAAACTCAGAGAAGCACCATAAACATTTGACAACTCTGCACAACTAATATATACAATTTATTTATTATTCTCACTTTATTTCCCACCTGTCCCCCCTTTTATTAACAGTTCTGTAAATGGTCAGTATTAACCATGTACTTGTCAGTGTCAGTACTCTTCACGTTTAATTTCCTTCAAGTTTCATCATCCACAATCCTATCCCCAAATACCATATATAGCACTGATCTATTTCAAATTCTGGGTATAGAATTAAGTGGGCTATAGTCCAGGAAAGTTCATGCTATAACACATTTGTTTCTCTTTAGGATGGCATAGGATTCTTTGTTTTCACTTTTTCTTTGAAGCCTTTGGTTAAACCCCGCAAGACCAATTATATTACCAAATACCACACAAGCCTCTTTTATTACAATCCAAGGAACAGGTTAGAAGACTGAGAAAAAGATTTGCCTAAGGTTACATGACTAAATGGACACTTAAGTCCTCCTAGTCTGTATTTTATCCACTCCATTTATATATTTGAACTTAATTCTTACTCAAATTCTCATGGCTGGGAACCTAGAGGTGATACGGAGGGTGTTATATCCAGAGATTTATAATCTTTTAAAATCTGTGTTACAGAATGAAGAAATTTCAAGACCACCCTGATACTTTTCAACTTTCTGGAGATGAATACGGATCAGGAAATGAAGTAGATCCAGAGTTTGGGTCAGGCACTGAGTATGATATGGACGATCCCAATATTCCTGAGTTTAGAGTGAACCAACCAGATGAGAAATTGACGCTTAAATTAACAAAGGAAGGTTTATTCCTTCATGAAAACAGACTGTGATATCTGTTCTGGCTATTGTGCTCTTATTTCTTAAATGCCTTTTATGTTTTTTGATTGAATATAATTAAAAGTAAAAGCAAAAATATTGTATGAACTATGAAACCAACCATAAATGCCTTAAAATGTTTAGCGCTTTTCTTTGGTACATTCTGTAGTTAATACAAGCTTTTCCTCTTGAAAGATGTAGACCAACATTTCAAAATCTGTGATCCCCTTGTACTGTTGTGGGTAAAAACAGCATGAAATAATCAGACATATATTCATTCAGGTGCAAACTAGATGAAGAAAAACAAAAGACAACTAAAATATAAAATAAAATGAAGCAGTGATGCTAGAATCAGCCACGTCCAGTCAGGGAATGCAAGGCAATTTACCTCCAGATGTCTCCTTTCCTTTTTTTTTGTGTCTTCTGCTGACCATGCCAAATTAGTAAGAGGAGTCCCATGCCATTCTGGAGAATTTGGGGTACACTTTTCATGTATCCAGGGAGCTGGCCATGACAGTAACATGAGAGCCAGGAGGTATGCACTATTCCCATTACTGGCCATCCCTTGATTTACTGTATGCCACTTAAGGAAGCTCACATAACATTATATAACAATTTTGAAAATAAGAAGTTTTTGGGGTACCTTCATTAGTAAAAAGCAAAAAGGTTGGTTTTGTAATTCAAAAACTAGTTATGTTGTACTACTCTGGAATGTGTTGTTGGTTGTCTGACAAACAACATTATTCTAAATGCCTAAATCTCTTGTACTATTTCCAATTATAATAATATAACTTGTCCTTGTGTTTGCAAATCTGTTCATCTTGTATCTCGTTCAGTACTTGTTTTTACTGTAAACTGCTAGAAGCATTTCCCCCGATACCTGCATTTACTTAACTATAATTCTATTAAAACTGAGGTGCATCTAAAATGTGTTTTTCATTTCTTAGATATTAGGCTAAATATTTTTGCCATACTGTCAGAACGTATTGTTATCATACTATCAAAAGTAGAACATCTGTGGAAAATGGAAATGGTGAAACTAAGGGCCTCGGCAGACGACTAATTGAGTCGTCTTCCGGGCCCGGAAGAGGAGGGGCAGCCGCACGTTCGGCGCCCCTTCCTCTCCCTGAGGTCGCCCTCGGAGTCGCCGGCCCTCTGCACGGCCGGCGCTCCTGGGATGACCTCACGCCGCGGCGACCACATGCGCCGCGGCGGAAAAGACAGCGAAAGTGCGCCCGCCGCTTTTAGTGCGCACTTTCGCTGTCTTGAGGAAGGAGCGCTGATTTAGCGCTCCTTCCAGGGACGCCGCCGGTGCGCCGAGGTGTGGAGGCTGCGGCCCCGCGGCGCGCCGGCCCAGGGCGTCCTGGACGCCCTCGTCTGCTTCCCCCCTAAGACACAAGCAATCCATAGTTACAGAAAATCCACAAGACGTAGAACAGAAAAAAATACATTTTCCTAGGATGTTGGTATATAGCAAACAGGAGATTAAATTATGTTTTGTTAGATAATCTTGTGTTCTCTCAGCAATGCAGACTGTAAATTCTACACGCAAGCTGGTTTTATAAAGTTAAGTCTCCTCCAGAAGCAGCCACAATCAATTTTCCAATCTTCCTCTGTCTTGCACACACATGCACATACAAGGTTTATGGTGCAGCTAGGACACAACATCAGGGTTTCGATGTTGAACCCCACAGACCAGGAGACCACAAAAATATAAAGCAGAGAGCAGCAAGTGAAGAGGATACAGCTAAAACAAATTAGCACTTGGCTGAAATGTGAATATCAAAGGTTGCTTGGGCCAATACTATTTACCACATCATTTCCCAGTCTTCTTTTAAAAGGGGGCAGCTATCTGGGCTTGTGTGTGGTTACAAATAATATGTATTTATTTTTTTACTTCTAAAATATCCTTTTCTACATAATGTTATTAAGTGTGTTTAGTATCTTGGCAATAGAAGCAAACTGCATTTTATTCTTCTCTCCATGAATGAATTTAAAAGGTAAAACTGCACAAGCAGTTGTAAAGCATGGAATGGGAAAATAATAAAAAAATTGTGTAGTTCAGGAATATGGCCATTTAAAGCCCTTCTTTAAACCAGAGTTTAAAATTACCTAGCTGCACCACTTAATGTGGATTTTGTTTGAGGCTTGTAAGAGAAGAAATGGTACAATTGCTGTATCATAGGAGTTTATCACATGGGGGAAATCCTGTGCAGAAACGGGGCTTTAAATTAAACAAAACCCACAAAAGTGGGTGTTTTTTCAGACGACGTCGCTGTTAAAAGGAGGTTAATCCGAACGGAAATTAGACAAAAACTGCTTCTTTTTACTTTCGGAAGATCCCGAAAGTAAAAAGAAGCAGTTTTTGTCTAATTTCCGTTCGGATTAACCTCCTTTTAACAGCGCTTTTACTTTTCACACTGGGCAGAACGGGAGAAATCCCGTTCATTAAAAGCTTCCGCTTTTGCTGTTTTTTTTTTTTTTACTTTAAACAGCGATTTTGAACGGGGCTCCCCATGTGATAAACTCCATAGTCTCTGACATCTATATTTTATGTTTCTATATTTTAAACTTTCTTTGCACTATGACAAGCTAACCCATCCACAACCAAAATCTATTTTGGAGGACTGTTTTGTCCCTCTCATAGCAGGGATTAGGTTGTGTTACATGAGGTGCAAACAAAAAGGTTACATTTTAAAAGCAGCACCTGAGCTCACTTATCAGGGAATATGTCCCATACTGTCAGAAAAGCAAACACTCATCTCCAACCAACATTTGTCCTGGAACAGGCAAGCAAGAAGGAACGGTAGTGACTTTCTCTTTTCAGTCTGCTTTATACATATGCTATCCAACAGATAGGATAAATAAAAAACATCAGTGTGTCCTGGAAATTTAGTTTAAAAGGGGGTAATCAGCTGGTGGCGAATGTCCTTATAAAATTGACAGTGCAAAAGTACATGAGCTGTAGTTTCTATAGCCCCAGTATCAGAAGGACAGAATTTGAATTCATAGGGAATTGATAGGTTGGGGAACATTTGGCTTTTTGGATGTATTGGATGCTAATTCCTAGAAGCCTTAGCTATCATGGCCAATGGGAAGAGATTATGGAAGCCATATTCCAAAATATTCAGAGAAAAACAACATGTAGCCTCCCAGTATTGTTGGACTGCAACTCCCATCTAGCCAATGGTGACAGATCAGGTGAGTTATAGTTCAACAACATATAAGGGGACATAGGGCCTTTACAGACTGCCAGAAGTAATGCAGCTTGAGGCCACTTTAACTGCCCTGGCTCAGTGCTAGGGAGTCATGGGAATTGTATTTTTTTCTGAGACATTGAGCCTTCTCTGTCAGAGAGCTCTGGTGCCACAATAAATTACAGTTCCCATGATTCCCTAGCACTGAGCCAGGGCAGTGCCTCAATTTAATGTGCACTATTTCTGGCAGTCTGCTTAGGCCCTATATCTCAATTTGAGTGAATGCAAAAGCTAAATTAACACCACACACACACACAGTGTGTGCAGCAAGCCTCGTAGGCAAGAACTGATGAAAGAGCGGAATCCCTGTTGAATTAATGGAACTTGTAACTTGCAAGTGTTGAAAGAGTGAGTTGTCAGAAAGTGAATTGTCAAAAGGCAAGGGAAGCTTGTTTCTGCTTGCATCCTGTTCAGTAACTATGATGTAGTAAGTCTGTCTTATGCTATTGCTATTTGCTTTTAGAGGCACTGCACACAGCAAAACGTCTCCTCAAATACTACCTTTTCAGTGGCACAGCCACTTCTAACACATCCCTTTCTGTGTTGCTGGAGGGCTAGGGGACAACCAGAGATGTGTCCAGTAGCTCTCTTCCTATAGCTGGACATGCTGCAACACATCTCTGTATGGAGTCTGCATCACAGCGCTACCAACTGCCTTTGGAGAGTTGAATGCATTTCTGGTCATCCCCACCACTCAATGGACGTTATCACACGGGGGAAATCTATAGTTTATCCCACACAACCCCCCCCCAAAAAGCGCACTTACGCCTCACGATTTCACACGACGTTGCACAGAAACTGACATTAAAGTGATCACAAAGTGGTGTTATCCGAGATCTTTTTATTTTCAGGAGTTTAGAGGAAATGCATTTGCGATATTACAGTAATTTTGCATTTACTGTAATGTGAAATTCAAATTCGCACAAACAAATCTCCTTTAAAGCTTCTTCCCAGTTTTCCCATGGTTCTATGGGGCTGCATGTACTTCCTGGTTTGCTTGGCTGTCAAACATTCCAGGAAGCCCAGCGGCTTCTCCTCCTTCTCCTCCTCCTCAGAGGGAGGAAGAAAGAGAGGCATTGAGATTCTCTCCTTTATAGATTTTGATTGTGGCGGCTTTTCCTCCAGAGGATATTGGCTGCTGGAGAGGTGGAGGCACGGAGATTGAACCGGGGATGGTGGAAAGTATATAGTGCAGTTCGTCCCGCTTTGTAATATCTTAAAAACTTTATAAATAGCTCTTGTGGAGAGACGAGTGATAGTTGAGGCATCGAGACAACATCCTTAAGGGCTGAGGAACTGTACGACCTTAAAAAACAAAACAAAACTAAAAAAACTTTTTCTCTCCTGGCGGAAGCTAGTGATTCAAGTGAAGGAGACTTGGTTTGTGGGTGACAACAGGCCGGAGTGGTATTAAAGAGGACGCCGCTAAGGAATAATAGTAAAAGAGTGGGGAAGAGATACAATAAATAGTAAAAGAGTGGGGAAGAGATACAATAAATCTGTAATAGTTACAATAGTCTTTAAAATTGTTACAATGATAACACTGGGATAGAATAGACAGGGAGAAATGAAGGTTTGAAATTAGTCTGCAAATGTCCTCCGTTTTAAGCGTTATTGAAAAGCACAGTGAGTGGTGACCAGGGAGACCAGGTGTCCTCCTTTTTCGAGGATACATGCTGCATTTCAAACTCCTGTCCAGGAGGAATTTCCAAAATGTCCCCCAGAAATCATGCTTCTTACTCCTGCTCCAAATGGAGGACAGTTTGACATTTCATCCTGGAGAGGGGAGAAGGTTGAATGAAATGCAGGACCCGCCCTGGAAAAGGAGGAGTCTGGCCACAAAACACACCCATTTCTAGTACATTTACGAGTTTTTTTCACTTGTGTATGAAAGTTAAAAACGTCTTTTTTTCGCTTTTCACTTAATTCCGTTTTTATTCTAATTACATATGAAAAGCTTTAGCGCTATTTTCGCTTTATTTTCGGGATGCTTTATTTCCACTTTATTATCTCTTTAACCATGAATCTGGCCCCAGTGTGATAACGTCCTCTGTCAACAAAGAAATTGCCATGTTGCCAGGTGTTGTGCTGCTGAAAAGACAGATTTCGGGGTGGTGGGTAGCTGAGAAGTCTGTGAAGAAAAAAACTGTTCAAGCATGGTTAGAGTCAGCCAACCACACTTCAGGGAATGCTGTAAAGGAGAGGAACAGCATACATAACGTCTGGGCAATCTTGGGCCTATTATTAAGTTTCTTGTATTCCAAGAATCTTAAATGTTCCCTTCTTTTTTATGCTACAACAGACTGGCACAGTTATTTCTTGGAAAACCACACTCCACGAGGTTTTAAAAACCGTTCTCATGTACAGATCACCACGCTGCTGTTGCTGATCATGATAAGCAGAAGCATCTTTAGCCAACAGTTAACCTGCACATGAGCTACAGAAGCACACCTTGGCTTTTGCACTCTCCTAAAGCCCACTTCCTGCTGCTGCTTCCCAGGAAGGGATACCAGCTGGACCCATTCAATGGCCAGAGGAAGAGAAGGAACCACAGAGAAGGTCTTTTTGTTGAAGTGCAACAATGCTCTGCGCTGAGTTAATGCCTCAGAGTAGGCAGCAGTAATAGGGATAGATAGTTTGAGAGCTAGTGTGGCATAACACTTTGAGTGTTGGACTATGACTTTGGAGACCAGAGTTCGATTTCCCATTTGGCCATGAAACCCACTGGGTGACCTTGGGCACGTCCCATGCTCTTAGCCTCGGAGAAAGGCAATGGCAATCCCCCTCTGAACAATTCTTACCAAGAAAACCCCAGGAAAGAGTGGCCATAAGTCAGAAACGACTTGAAGGCACACAACAAAGTGACCTTCAGTGATCTCCCTGTCTTCCTAGCCTGACCCATCTTTAATGTAAACTGATACTCCTAGAGATGTTTCCACTCCTCTTCTCACGTTCTCACTTCTCCCAGACCACACTAAAGGTGTAGCTAGATCAGAATAGCTCCCTCAGTAACTCTCCTATCTTAGAATGGAGTTCACAGAATAAAGACTTAGGTCCAAAACACACCCTAGCTCAATGGTAGGGAATTCTGGGAACTGTAGCTTTGTGAGGCAGCCTTCTCTGTCAGAGAGTTCTGGTGCCACAATAAACTACAATTCCCAGGATTTCCTAGCACTGCGTCAGAGCAGTCTCAAGCTCGATAATTTTTGCAGTGTGTTTTGGACCATAGTTTGTTATCTGAGCATTGGTGTCTTTGCTTCTTATTCAGAACCTGTGTGTCTCTGGACTGTGCTAATTCTAATACTTTCCTCCTCTAGTCCTGTTGCCCTCAGCATTTGAAGACAACTGGGTGAAAGACTTGTGAGACTCAGATTACTACACTACACTCTTATAGAACTGCTATTCCACTTTTACTGCCCTGTTGCATTCTGGGGTTTGTAGTTCAGTGAGGCCTAACAGCTTTCTGGTTGAGAATTCTAAACTGCAAATCCCAAGATTCCACAGGAGGCAGTTATAGTGGAATAGCGGCACTATAAGAGTGTAGTGCAGTCATCTCCTTCAGTGGGATTTCCTCCAGACTAAACATGTGAAAGGATACTTGGGGTGCATCTACACTGTGGAAATAATGCAGGTTTTTTGCCACTTTAAGTGCTGTGGCTCCATCCTGTGGGATCCTAAGATTTGTAATTTTGCAAGGCCTTCAGCTTTTTCTGCCAAAGAGTGGTGGTGCCTCATAAAACTACAAATCCCAAAATTCTGTAACATGGAGCCATGGCGGTTAAAGTGCTGTCAAACTACATTATTTCTACAGTGTATATGCACCCAAGTGTAGTAGTATCATATCCCTCAGAAACCATAAAGTAGGGAAGACAACAGGAAGAGGAGGCGGGGCTTAGGCACAGTTCTTCCGGGTTCGCCTGATTGTTGGTTTTTCTCCCCCGCCAGACCTAGCTTCGCCCCACAATGCTGCCCTCTACCGGCGGGCGCCTCAAAGGACACCTCCTTTCCCGGCCGTCTCTCCCCCTCCGCACCGAGGGAGGGGCGGTCACGTGAGAGGGGCGGCCTCTAAGGTCACGTGACAGGGGCGCGGGACGGGGTTGCTGCCGCCGCCACCGCCACCGCTCCTACTCCTACTCCTCTGGGTGGGGGGGCTGGAGTCTGACTGAGTGACCATGGTAAGTGAATGAGCGGCGACCCCATTTGCGGGGCTTATGTGTGTGAGGGCGCTGTCCGCGTCGTGGCTCTGTATGAAAGGTCCTATTCCTTCCTCAGCTTCCTCCCCTGTCAGGCCTTGAGAGAGTTCTGTGGAGAGACGGGGCGGTTGCGAGGAACGTTGGCGGTTCCCATGGAGACGTGGCAGTCCCCCCTCTCCACGGAGAGGGGGGGTCCCGTTTCCGTTGGCCCCGCCCACACACCTCAGCGGCGCGCGAGCGAAAGAGGGGCTCCCATTCGACGGCCCCCTCAACGGCTCTTCCTTCTTCCACGCGCCCGCTCCGCCCCCTTTGGTGACGTCACAGGCAGACGTTGAGGCGTGTGAGTGTGAATGGCCCCCCCCCAACAATGTCAGGTGGCTGCGAGGTCGCCCTCTTGCAGCTGGTTCCCCCAAAGAGGAATACCTTTCGGTTCCTGCCCTTTGGCCCAGAACTGGGTCACGTCCTCCTTTCCCAAGACTTGTCCTCTATTTCAGCATCCCGTCCAGGCGGAAGTCCAAAATGTCCTCCATTTTGACCAGGACTAAGAGAAGAGACCAGACATGTCCTCCTTTTCCAGTACTTGTCCTCCATTTTCAACCTCCTGCCTAGGAAAGATTCCATAATCTCCTCCATTTTGACCAAGATTAAGAGCAGGGAGACCAGACACGTCCTCCTTTTAAAAGACTTGTCCTCCATTTCAAACTCATGTCCAGGAGAAATCCCAAAATGTCCTCCATTTTGAGCATCACCAAGAAGCACAAATATAAATTTACATTTGAATTTTCAGCTGCCGCTCCTAAAATTTGGAATGACCTGCTGGAGGAGACT
>JAIPUX010001880.1:17679211-17692619 GCA_020142125.1 Phrynosoma platyrhinos
GACCCCAACTCATGGCAACCCAGTGGATGAGATATCTCCAAGACCCCCTGTCCTCCACTGCTTTGCTTAGGTCCTGTAAATTCAGGCCCACCACCTCCCCGATTGAGTCTATCCATCTGGCATATAGAGATATGTAAAGTCCTAGAGAAAGAAACAAGGGAAAAAACTAGTCACTGGTTTTGGGGATCATGGCCAGAGGATGAAACAACTGAATGTTTTTCATTTTCCTCAGGCTTTTCCTCTCTTTAATCTTACAGTATTTTTCTTCTATTTATAGAAAAGTATCTATGCAAGTCTTAAGTTACTGTGATTGAGGGGGGAAGCAGACGAGTGCTTCCAGGACGCCGCGGGACGGTGTGCCACGGGACCGCGGCA
The DNA here is from genome assembly GCA_020142125.1 of Phrynosoma platyrhinos. Lineage (NCBI taxonomy): Eukaryota > Metazoa > Chordata > Lepidosauria > Squamata > Phrynosomatidae > Phrynosoma > Phrynosoma platyrhinos. The sequence goes on from JAIPUX010001880.1 coordinate 17,679,587, forward strand.
TTCGCACCACGGCGCACCGTTAGCGCCTCAGAAAGGAGCGCAAAATCAGCGCTCCTTTCAGAAGTCAGTGAAAGTGCGCCCTAAAATGTAGGGCACACTTTCATTGACTTTTCCACTGCAGCGTGTGCGGACGCTGCGGCGGGAGGTTTCCCTTGGAGCGCCGGCTGTGCGGAGGGCTGGTGGCTCCGAGGGCAGCCTCGGGAGGAGGAAGGGGCGCCGATTGTGCGGCTGCCCCTCCTCTTCCTTGCCTCGAGGACGGCCCAATTAGCCGTCTGCTGAGGCCCTTAGATGTTTGTGTCATTTTACATTGAAAGATTTTTGACTGAATTATCTTAAAAGGTTATATGGTGGATGTGAACTTTTATCATTAGTGTGGGTGATAGTACTATTGGTGTGACCTATTTTGGTGTGAAAGTCAGGTTCAGCTTGGTCTCCTATTCTGGCACTATCTTTACTTTGCTACAAGGATACTGATCTCTAGTAGGATTCTGCTGTCTCCCATTACTTCAGCTTCCTTTTTCCTGCTGAAAAGTTTAGTTGAAAGGTTAGCTAGAATTTCAGGTTTTGTACCTAAGAACATTTATAATAAACCATAGAGTTTTCTCCTAATTACTTACTTCTGAAATTTGATAATACTCTGTGGTTGTAATATTGTTCTGTTTACTTCCTGTTTAGTCTATCTAAATTAATATGCTTTTTTTTTTTTTTTTTTGCAGAGTTTTCTTGGAGGTTTGTTTGGTCCCATTTGTGAGATTGATGTTGTTCTTAATGATGCAGAATCACGAAAAACAGCTGAAATTAAAACAGAAGATGGTAAAACAGAAAAACATTATCTGTTCTATGATGGCGAATCTGTTTCAGGAAAGGTAAACTCACTTTTCCCTTTCCCCGAATCTGCTTGAGACAATGTAACAGTAAGATATATATACTAATGAGGTTATAGTTGTTGTTCAGTACATTCATTTTAATTTCATCCCACAGTAAAAACTAAGCTGAGTTACAAATCCTAAATTTGGTTATTTAGAAGGGCACTGCAATGGCTAAAGGAGCTTTCTGTAACTTGTTGCCCTATAGATGTTTTAAGCTTCAGCTTCCATCAGTCCCAACAAGCATGGGCAATGAGTTAGAATTCTAGGAGTTTTAATTGCAGAGATCTGAAGGTTTCCATGCTGGTAAAAGTTGGGCTAAAGAATGATCAAAACCTTGAATGAAAGATTATAATCTGTGTCCTTTGTTATTTGTTTTCAGAACTGTAGACTTTTGTTTTCTGTTTTGGATAGTCATCCATTAAAGAAGGGGATGTTCGGTATTGATTTTAATAAAATACATTCATATACCGGTAATTGAAATTGAGCATTTCTGGTCCTTATACGTGCTATTTGTATATATCTGACCTCAACTGTGGGATCAGCTTTAGTTACTATCCCTCACTTTTACCCTTAAAACACTATCATAACTTGAAGAAAAAGTCACCCAGAAGCTTTTTCTACCAAATCTCATATAAGGAAAGAGAGACAGAATGTTTATAGTTTCTGCAAAACAGTGTGCCTTCCAATACCGTGGCCCTAACAATATGAGAAAATGTCTCATTTTCTTCCATGTGAGGGATTAATTTATTCTTGGTGTGTGGGCATGTGCTAACTCATAGAATGGAAAAGTCACTTTATTTGCCACTGAATCTGGTGATCTGTGTTCTTCTGTCCTACTGTTTGTTAACTCATATTACCACTTTCAGATATTAAAAAAAGAGGTGAGAGGTATGTGTTTGTCACAGTCATTCACTCTCAAACATCTGTCTCTTCCTACTTCTCTTGTTTATCTTAATTCTCACAATTCATTGCTAAATAGCTACTTCACCAGTTTCTTTTCCCACAGTCATGAGCTCCTTATTTCTTTTTTTTAGATTTATAAATGATTGTGTAAGAAGGAACTGAGTTTGGGGGAAAGGGTTGGTCTTGTCCTGCAAGTTGCCTACAGTTTTATCTGATTTTTTTCTTTTTTGATTCAGAGTAGGAAGACATCAAAAGGCCACATAGTCCCACACTGTTATATGGGGTAGGAGCAGACAGTGAATAGTAACCCTGCTTTTTTAAAAGTTCAGTTTTCATCTCCTGCATCTGTCTCAGTTTATACTGCTGTTTTTGTGCTTTTTTCCTGTTGGCTTTTATATGTTTTAAATTATTGTAAGTTGCACAGATTGTCAAACATGCCAGAAAAGAGGGATGTACAAATAATTTTAATAAGTAATTTAATTGAGTCCTTGTAATGAAAATGAATCTGTGCATTTATGCAGAGGAGAACAAGTGTTTCAATAGGTTCTTGTTTTTTGCAGGTGAACATAGTCTTTAAACAACATGGAAAGAGGTTAGAACACCAAGGAATCAGAATCGAATTTGTAGGACAAATTGGTGAGTTACAAAGTTTCCACTTATTTGTGTAACTATCAAGTGCTATAAGCTTGATGCATGGAAATCACTATCTGGACTGGTCAGAAGTAGTTAATATAGTAAATGTGTCTGCTTAAAAATAAATAGCATTGGAGATGAAGAACTTGAATAAAATCAGTTTTCTGTAGTGTGTACTATCAGGCAGCAGTTACACAAATAAGGTACATTATGTAAAGCTAGGGATAGTTGCTGTATTGGTCCTGGAGAATGACATGCAGTAAGTAAGAACAGTATAATTTATTGAAGTAATTTTCCGGCACTTCTCAATTTTTTTTTTGTTTTTCTTGGCAGAAGAGCTTTTAAAAAATTGTACATTTTATTTCATCAGTGGAAGTTCAGCAAAATGTATCTCTGGTGACACTATGGAAAATGGAAAATTCCATATATTTTGGAAAAGGGGTCCACTAGAATATCCTTGATTTCTCATATTTATTGCATAAAGATGCTTGTTAGTTAAAGTGTCTGTGTTGGTATAAAAGAAGGTGGGCTGTTGTGCAGCACAATAAACAAAACAGTTCTTTTAAAAATTACTCTAGGATTTTTGCAAGGCACCTGAAGAACTACCTAATTATCATACTGAAAGAGTAAAATTACTCTTTAGTTTTTATTTTTAAAATACTAATGTGACTTCTAGATTCTTACCATTTGTGCCCCCCCATCCTTACCCACTACTTCTAACTGCCTAGCCATTAAAAAACTTGTATATTCTACAGAACAAACTTCGTTTATACTTGCTTTCCAATTGCTTTCTTATTGTATTCCTATTCCTTCATTCCTTAGAACTTTTCAATGACAAGAGCAATACTCATGAATTTGTAAACCTAGTGAAGGAATTGGCCTTACCTGGTGAATTAACACAAAGTAGAAGTTATGACTTCGAATTTATGCAAGTTGAGAAGCCATATGAATCCTACATTGGTGCTAATGTCAGATTGAGGTATGGAAACTGAAAAGCACATTCCCCCCCATGTACCTGCAATTACAGCAGTCTGACTGACTTACCTGTAATAGGATACTGGTATGAATACGTTTCCGAAAAGAAAAAGTTACTAGAAGTTTCTTTCAACTTGTGAAAGGTGGAGTTGATTCAAGGAAGACTCATACAAAAAAGGGGGGAGGGAATTTTTGCTGGATCCCCCATAGCACCTTGTGCTTCTTGAAAAACTGCTCCAAAGTATAGGGGACTACAAGAGGGAAGGGGTTATTGGTGCAGATCAGACTATAAATGTTTGTCAGAGTAATTTGTAGTACTGGTATTAGTATTTCAACACAATATTTTTTAATTGTAGAACTAGAAGAAAAATTAAACAAGATAAACAAACAGAAAATGAAAATAAAAGTCTTACATAGAAAAATTCATCCTTTCAGTACTATAAATATAATTATTAAATACTATAAATGATAGCATTAAAAATCTGCAGGAGATAGTGTATGATTTCCTATACTTCTGAAACATTGAAAATTTGAATGTGGCTATATATAGTTATAAAAGCAAGAAACAAATTGGTCTTGAGGTTGCTTCACAAAGTATGAATCTTGAGTTTGATTCACAAAATATATTCTACCCTTTCCTTAGATTTTCAAAGAAATATGTGTTTGTATGTACCTTCATGTCCCCATGAATTTCCTAGAATTTTCTTAAGGAAGGAATAATCAAAAGTAGCTTTGCCAGTTCCTTTCTCAGAAATATAGCTTATAGCACCTGTTATTCATTGGTGGGCTCCAATCCAAGTACTAACCAGGGCTGACCCAGGGTCTATGCAGACCAGCCTAAAGGGCCAGCCTGGGGGTGGAGTTGGGGCAGGGAAACTGCACGCCGGCTGCCCGACGCTGTCACGCCATGCGCCTGACCACACAGTGCGCAGTATCAAGGTGCCCTGTTGGCGCAGCGGTTAGACACACTGTGCCAAAGGGATGCAAAAGAGCCTTGGCGGCGGTGCTAAGGGTGGCTTTTTACTGCCCCCAAAAGGAGCAGCAAAAAGCCGGATCGGGTTTAGTTTCCAAGATCTGACAGGATCTGGTGCTTTTAGGATATTTAGGCCCTTGCAAAGAAATATTACAGATTAAAATTGTTACATTATTAGAAGCTTGAATAGGTTTCTTTCTTGCTTTGGAGATTATGACTAGTGTCTATGAATTTTATGGGTCTTTTGCAACACAAATACTAGAATTATGAGCTGATTAATTAAAAGAGTTCTGCTAATGCATTTTATTAACCTTGATATAATCTTCTGGAATTATCTCAGTTGATAAAGAAAGCCAAAGACCTAGTCCTAAATATGTGAAAATAGGTGTACCTCCTATTTGTATCTCCATTAATGTTATTCTTTTCCAGGTATTTCCTTAAGGTAACAATAGTAAGAAGATTGTCAGATCTGGTAAAAGAATATGATCTTATTGTTCACCAACTTGCAACATACCCAGATGTTAACAACTCTATTAAAATGGAAGTAGGCATTGAAGATTGTCTGCACATAGAATTTGAATACAACAAATCCAAGTATGTATGTCTCTGAATAAGCCAAACACATGAACACATGACTTTGAAAAGAGCAATCTTTTTAGTCTTTTTAATGAAAACTAGAGAGCACATAGCAATGATCAAGCAAAATAATGCTTTTGGATTATTCATCAGGATATGTGGGGTTTGCACCCAAAGTTGTAATTCCTTTTGTCTTGAAGCAACTGCTCATGTAGCTTTTCCATTTTCTCAATTGTCTACACATGCTGAAGCATGACTTACATGGATGTCAGATTCACAGCAGGACTGATTTTTAATGTTTCCTATGTGTAAAAAACAAAAAATCCTAATTAGAATACCAACTAAAAGTAATTCAGCAAGAATTAGGTTGTGCTAGCATCTTTCTCCCCGGTGTTCTAGTTTCTTAATTGTAGGAATATTCATTCAAGGAGCATTCAGAGATTTTGGGGCAAAACAGATGGCCCCTTTGTGGTGGCTTCCCGCCGGCTTAGAAGCATGTTGTTTAGATGACACACATTCCCAAGCCGGCAGGAAGCAGCCATGAAGCCACCCAGCCGTTTACATGGTGGCAGTTTTGCGGTGCTCCAGCGGTGCAGTGTTTACATGCCACACCACAAAGCCATGGCGGCGATAGAAAACTTGGCTTTATGCTGTCTCTAACGCTTCTTTCTGTGCCAGCAAATACCTGGGTTGGGGCTGCAGCATGTGGTTCCAGGGCCCTAACCCAGCATTCAAAGGGGCAGTGTCAAGGCGCCCCTTCAAGCCCATCTGTTTTGTCTCTATTTCCTAATACGTAATGAAATATTAGAATCTTCTATGTCACCTCAGGTTGCTCTTACCCCATCTGCTGCACATTTGTACAGGTTTGCAGTTCATGGATAATCTGGGGCTGGCTTTGCTCTTGAAGGCAAAGTAATGACCTTTGGTAAGAAAAGAATGGTCTGCCCCCAAGCTTTAAGAAGAAGGACTTAGTCAGAGTTGCACATACTTTATTACATCAGGGTTAGATTACCATAGTGAAATCTGTGTGGGTGACCTTTGAAGAATTTTTGGTGCTTTCTGGTATCTGCTTGTGTAAAAAGCTGTGGCTAAAGTTTTGATCATGGCCATTCTATTAAGATTCATTGATTTAGTGATTATACCATATTCTTTGGTTCCTTGTCTATTTCTAATCTTAGTTTTAAAGTGTTGGTAATTGCTTCTAAAGCTGTTAATAAATTAGGAAAAGTATATTTAAAGAACCACCTATGCCTGTGGTTTTACCTGTCTGCTCAGATAATTGGAAGAGATACTGTGCTGTGTCTCACCACTATTGCAAAATATGCCTAAGAAGGCCTCAATAGGTTTCCCCAAACTAGAAATTCTTGCTTTAGGAGAGGAAGTTGGTTTCTGACAAAAAAAGTGAGATACAGGAGTCGACTAGAAGTGGGGAGTGTACCCCATGAGCTGCATCGGCAGGCCAGGCTAATTTTTCTGGCTCTCAAAGGTCAATTTTCTAAAAAAAGGTTCTGGGCTTTTTTTACCCTGAAATCCCTTCTATGAGATGGAATGTTCTAGTTTGTGCTTTAAAGTCTTATCACTTTTTTGTCCCCTCCATGCAAAGGTTTCTTTTTACCAATGAACTAACTTACCCATATGTTAATTTCCCAATTGAAAAGAAAGGCTCATCTTGGGCCTAAAATGTCTCAGAGATGGCAAAAGTATAGTGAAAACCCTTCCCAATGGTGTTTAGGTTCTGGGGGTTTTGTTTTGTTTTGTTATGCCAGGGGGTGCTGTGGACCTTCAGGATCCCCTGAGGAGGTCAGTGTGGCTCCTGAAGCCATTGCAATTGCCTACTCTTGCTGTAGGTAGATCTGTGTCAGCTTCTAGCAAATGGGCTTGTGCACCAGATGAGTAAGAAGCAGAGAGAGACCCACCACCTGATGTCTGAAGGCAAGAGTACTTGCATATTGAGTGATTTTGTAAAAAATGTAAAGGATCACTTCCAGATTGATCTTTTTGCATAATATTTGGAGATCCTTATTAGGGAATAAAACTTGTTTGTAGCTGAACTTTTTCAATAATTGCACTATTCATAAGTTAAACAAATAACCCATTTCAGTAGCAAATATTGTTAAAAAAAACAAAAATATAATTTGTGTACATATAGTGTACAAATTCAACATTTTATATGCTCTCTTCCTTTGTATTAAGGTATCATTTAAAGGATGTGATTGTTGGAAAAATTTACTTCCTTTTAGTAAGAATAAAAATCCAGCATATGGAATTACAACTGATCAAAAAAGAGATCACTGGAATTGGTAAGAAAAAAGAAGGGTGTTATTAAGATGAATAATTTTATTGTCATGCAGTCTAGCTCTGGCTTTTTCTAATAGACTTTCTCCCATTCTATAATGCATGTATTATAGAATTGTTTGTGCTTTCTAGTTTGTCTCTGACACATAACTGTAGCTTTATTAACTGTAAGTAGTAACAGGTTCTAAAATATAACAGCCTGTAAAAAGAATTTGGTAGAAGTGTTGGGTTAAATCCAGCTTTAAACATAAGAGGACTGGGCTGGCAGAAACATACTCCCCCACCTTTCTCTTCTCTGAAAATGCTACATAATGGGTTTGGGACATTTTGAAAAATGTAGAGTATCATTTGTGGGTATAGGGGAAATGCCTCCCAGATAATTGTGTTCAACTATAAATAGGAAGTTGGAAATAAAATAAATTTAGAAACATACAGATAAACAGTCTGATAATTGTTTAACTAGGACCCAGTACTACAACAGAGACGGAGACAATTGCAAAGTATGAAATAATGGATGGTGCACCAGTTAAAGGTGAGTCACTGCACATTAAAATCATTAGACTAATTTTATATTACATATAGATTGGCCTTTTTTTTAGAACAAATGTTCTTATTTAATCTAGAATAGGATTTTTTAAAAGTCTAAACTCATGCAGATAGAAGACCTAAAGCACTAAATAGCATGCTCTTCAACGAACAAGATGATACTAATTAGAAGTTAATTCCTTTTCGCGTGAGATCCCCATTTCTGAGCCTGCAGGTGCAAATGTACCTGTCAAGACCTGCCTTGGCATCTGCATGAGGACCTGAAATTATTAAGACAGACAGAACACTTTTTCTGCTTTTGTTCACTTCTTGCTGGCTCCAAGTCTTTCTGGATAGCATGTGTCACATCCCCTTACATGATGTCAAAGGAAGGGACATGAGGGAGAGGAGTGAGTGAAATTCAAGCTGTGATGCCTTTAGAAGGGGCAAGAAAGTGAGGAAGAAATAATTAGTGCAGTGTAGTGCTGACCAAACAAAATTGGAAGTAGGAACCAAGTGGTAGGTTCATACCCTCCACCCCCAATGGAGAACTTTGTGACTGTGTGGTAGTAGTGGATCAACAGTGTGATGGAGTGGAAATTTATTGTCCAGATGTCTGGCTTGCGGTGGCGGCAACACCACTTAGCTTGTGGAACTTTTTCTTCTCTGAGGGAAGTAAATGGAATGCGTAGGCCTTTTGTGTTACTTTTGCTGGATTGCTACTAAGAGAAATTCCTTCCCCTTATCTTAAAATGCCACCATACTGCTTTTTGAAATTTGCAGACCCCTGAAGAATTTGATAGGAGCACCATTTGTGCAGTCGTCCCTCCCCATTTGTGGACTTGAAGTCTGCAGTCTCACTCTTCGTGGGAGGGACAAAATGGCAGTGTGCCTTTGCACGTGCCCCTGCATGCGTACTACAGGCATGCACACCATTATTTTCAATGGGACTCAATATTTGCGAGTCGCCATTTTTGCGAGGGAGATCTGGAATGGATCCCCGCAAATTGGGAGGGGCTACTGTATATTATACAACTTCCAACTTGTGTGTCAGTACAACTTGCTTAATAGTAGTTCCCTTAAGTGCTGCCAACCCCTTTCCCAAAATTCATCTTGTACTGTATGGGGTTACATTCTCCATTAAATAGCAGGTTGGTAGGGAGCCAGCATAGCATAGTTGTTTGAGCATTGGACTATGACTCTGGAGACCAGGGTTTGATTCCCTCTTGGCCATGAAACTCACTGGGTGATCTTGGGCAAGTCACATGCTCTCAGCCTCAGAGAACAGCAGTGGCAAACCTCTTCTGAACTAATCTTGCCAAGAAAACCTCATGCCTTGTTCCAGCATGTTTAAAGGAAGCAGTCATTAGACTGCTCCTGAAGAAGCCTTCTCTGGACCCGCTGGATCTGAAAAACTATAGGCTGGTATCACACCTGCCATTCTTGAGAAAGTGGGCCGTTGCCTTTCAACTCCAAGTCATCTTGGATGAAACCGATTATCTAGATCCATTTCAAACCGGTTTCAGGACAGGATATGGGGTGGAGACTGCCATGGTTGCTCTGGCTGATAACCTTCGTCTAGGCATTAACAGGGGAAGTGTGACCTAATTGGTGCTTCTGGACCTCTCAGCGACTTTTGATACAATAGATCATAACATCCTCTTGGAACACCTGGGAGAGCTAGGAATCGGAGGCACTGCATTGCAGTGGTTCTGTTCCTTCCTCTCAGGCAGATTCCAGAGGATGATGCTTGGGGACAGTTGCTCTTCAAAGACAGAGCTTAATTGTGGCGTCCCTCAGAGTGCCATCCTGTCCCCGATGCTATTTAATATTTACATGAAGCCGCTGGGGGAAATTATCTGTAGACATGGGGTGGGGTGTTATCAGTACGCTGATAATACGCCAAATATATTTCTCTATGTCTTGATCAGCAGCCATGACAGCAGATGGCAATTCTCCCCTCAATCATTGTCTTGAGGCGGTAATGGACTGGATGAGGAAGAACCGACTCAAGCTGAATCCAGACAAAATGGAGGGGTCCCTAAACCAGGTTTTGGGTTGCAATCTCCAGTCCTGGATGGGGTCACACTCTCCTCTAAGGACTGTGTTCACAGTCTGGGGGTGCTCCTAGACCCGTCGTTTCACATGATAGATCAGATGAATGCGACAGTCAGGAGCGCCTGTTATTGGCTTTGGCTGATACGCCAGCTGTGCCCTTTCCTGGAAACAAGGGACCTAGAAACTGTAGTGCATGCACTGGTAGCCTCACAACTTGATTTCTGCAATGCATACTACAAGGGGCTACCCTTATACTTAGTTTGGAAACTACAACTAGTACAAAATATGGCAGCCAGGTTGATCACTGGTAAATCTAGGAGTGATCATATTACACCTATTTTGAAATCTCTTCACTGGCTGCCTATTGGGTTCTGAGCACAGCATAAGGTGTTGGTGATTACCTTTAAAGCCCTACATGGCCTGGATCCAACCTATCTAAGGGATTGGCTCCTTCCATACAATCTGCCCCGCACCCTCAGGTCCTCTGGGAGGAATTTACTGCAACTGATAAAAACCAGATTAACGGTAACCTCCCAGAGGACATTTTCTGCTGCCACTCCCAGATTATGGAACGCCTTGCCGGAAGAGATCCGTCAAATAACCATCTTAGACAGCTTAAAAAAAGCTGTCAAGACGGATTTCCTCCAGCAGGCCTTCCCTGAATAGATCAATCCAACTGACTCTGTGCTCTCTCCACTTTATACATCCGCTGTTGTCCCAGAACAATTGCTATTTTAATACTTTGTTCTTATTTTAGTATTGTATTTAATTCCTTTAAAGGGGGTTTAATTATTATTATCATCATCATCATCATCATTGTTTTATTGTATGATATGTTTTATTTAAATTTATTTTTCTCCATGTAAGCCACCTTGATTTTCATGGCAGAAAGGTGGAATACAAGAATAAAGTTATTATTATTAAAGTTATGATAGGTTCACTTTAGGATAGCCATAAGTTGGAAATTCTGCATTGGCACAATTAAAGAGACATATGAGCTGCATTCATCCTGGAGATGTCAGATTTGTTCATGTTAACACTTGTCTTGATTACAACCCATTTGAATTACTGGAATGCACTCTACCTGACACTGCCTTTGCAAATGGGAAATTTGAGCAGGTCCTGCTGAGTGGGACTAGTTATAGAGAACATATAACCCACCTTTTGAAACAGCTTTACTGGTTGTTGTTCCCCTTCCTGGGCAGCATTTAAATAATTGCTTACAACTTATAAATTTATAAATCCTTATAGGGCTTGGTTCTCCACTATCCCAAAGACCATACCTATCTGTAGAGCCTTCTCAAGTCTTAACATCACCCTCACTTTTCATTTAATAGTAATAATAATACAATTTATTTATACCCCGCCCCTCTGTCAAACAATCTGGATGGCTTATAACAATTAAAATTCCATACAGAATCCAGAATAAACATCCCCCAACCCCTTCCTGCCTTTAAAAAAGTATTAAACTACATATCCATTAAGAGTAATAGATAAAACCACATAAGATAAAACAGATGGTGAGGAAATGGCAGAAAACCTTCTTGATAGCTGCCCTAAGCTATGAAATTCCCTCTCACAGAGGCTGATTTGGCCCTCTCCTCTGCTTTTTTTTATTTGACAGTAGGCAAATACATTTTTATTCAGAGATGTTATTTAGGCCTTTGATTTTTGATTTGTTGCTTCAGAAGGGTATTTTAAATTGGGTGTGCTGTAATGTTTTAAAATTAACCTCAATAGGATTGCCTATTTAATGGTTTTTAATGATTTGCACTATGCATTTAGTTGTGCTTTATTATTTTATATTGACAGAAAGGTGGGATATAGATCAAATAAGTAAATATTGATAATATTACTTATTTGATCTATATCCCACCTTTCTGTCAATATAAAATAATATATGCCAACAAAACTAATCATGTCTTCTGTTGTTTAAGGTGAATCTATTCCCATAAGGCTCTTTTTGGCTGGCTATGATCCTACTCCTACAATGAGGGATGTAAATAAAAAGTTCTCAGTAAGATACTTCTTGAATCTAGTGTTAGTTGATGAAGAGGACAGACGGTACTTCAAGCAACAGGTACATTATGTAAACTATAGTATTTTAATAAGATGTTTGGATCCATTTTGCCTTTTCTGTTACATTTGAAGTAATAAAAACACTAACTAATGAAATAATAATTAGGATACTAAACAGTAAAACAGATTATATTAAAATAATCAAATCAGAACAACAGCAGTAAAAATCTCTCATTGCATCATGCAAACTAAAATAATTCATTCATAAAACTAGCTTTGTGAACTAAGGACTTTTTTGGTTCACAATTTTGAAGAAACTGGGCTTGCAATATGTAGGCTGTATCCGCACTGCAGAAATAATGCAACTTGACACCACTTTTAACTGCCATGACTCCATGCTTCAGAATTCTGGAAACTGTAGTTTGTTGTGGTACCAGAGCTCTCTGGCAGAGAAGGCTAAATGTCCCACAAAACTACAATCCCCAGAATTCCATAGCATTGAGCCATGGCAAAGTGGTGACAAACTGGATTATTTCTGCAATGCGGATGTGGCTGCAGCCTTAGAGACCTTTCACATCTCCTTGGCTTATCCCTCTAGTGTGTCATCCAAACCTTTATTCAGTTTGTTGCTCCCTTGATAAAACAAGATTATAAACTAGGTCTTGTTTCTGAGTTACAGTTTCTGGTTTGTTTAATTAGATGCATTTACAGGAGGAGCCAAATAAGTGTGAATATACTGGGTACCAAGTTCTATAGATTTCTGGCTTACTAAACATTGCCAGTATATTTATGTGGTTCGCTCAAATTGTCCAGAGGAGTTGCATTTGGTCACCCTGCTGTACATTCTGTCTCACTCTCACAGCTGTGTGAATATGCTTAATAATCAGAGGCTTTAATATCACTGTCATTACATCTGAGAAAGTGCACTGATATCCATGAAAGTTTGCGCTAAAATATAAACCAGTTAGTCCTAAAAGTGTTGCTAGATTCTGTTTTTCTCCTGTTCTCTTATTCCTTTTTATGCTGCAACATATTAATATGGTTATTTCTTTGAAAACCTTGAAGTGTCAGTTGACTTTAAACATGTTGAACAGAAAACTACCCCTTTCCTGGTATTGAAACAATTATGTAAGCTTATTGGTTAACTTTTAGATACTAAATAGTACAGTGGTACCTCTACTTATGAAATTAATCCGTTCCGACAGCC
>JAIPUX010001880.1:17709482-17730942 GCA_020142125.1 Phrynosoma platyrhinos
GAATGCAAGTGTATCATTATTTGGGATACAGCCTATTCTTTGATTATTTCAGGAACAAAACTTACCCAGGCAAAGAAGTTCAATGATCCTGATGATCCATGTAAAATCATGGTTGCTACAGATGCAATTGGAATGGGCCTCAATTTGTAAGTATCCTGAATAAATTAAACACAGTATTTCATTGAGGTACAGATGATGGTAGTCCTTGGCTTTCTCAGGAAATGCCTCCCATGAGCCAGTGTGGTGTAGTAGTTTGAGTAGTTGAATTAGGACTCCAGGAGGCCAGGGTACAATTCCCCACTTGAAAATTCACTGGGTGAACTTGAGTAACTCTCACTTCCTTGGCCTCAGAGGAAGGCAATGGCCACCCAACCTCATCCCGAACACACCTTGCCAGGAAAATGCCATGATAGGTTCAGTTTAGGATTGCCATAAGTTGGAAGTGACTTGAAGGCACATGATGTGTGCATGCACTGATCATTATTTTTACCTAACTGGAAGGGTACTTCTAAACATATGTCCCTTTTAATTAACGGAATGTAACTAATGTACGTACCTTTAGTTGGTGGGCTACAGATGTTCCAAAAGTTCACCTTTGTGTTAATGAAGGTCAGCCTCCTTTTCTCTTTCATACTTCATGCTTTTCTAGATCTTTGGAAGACTGAATACCATTAGGAGAGGGTAGGGAAGTACAGATATTGGGGTTGCATTCTGTTCGTTCTGGCCAGGCTACATGTATTAGGGTGGGAATATCTCTTCCCATAGGGCAGGAGAAGGAGGTGAGGGGAATGTAGAGTTTGGATACTGGAGCAGTATTTACTGCATTGATTCAACCTGACTGAATATCCAGTTTTTCATAGAGTTGAGGATAGATGTTGTTTAACTAAGCACCTTTCACGAATATGTAGAGAGCCAACATGGTTTAGTGGTTTAAGTGTTGAGAGACCAGGGTTGGAATCATTATTCAACTGTGGAAGCCTATTGAGTGACCTTGGGCAAGTCCCATTCTCTCAACCTTTGAGGAAGACAATGACAAACCTCCTCTAAATAAATCTTGCCAAGAACACCCTATGATAGGGTTGCCATAAAGAGTCAGCTTGAAGGCAGAAAACAATATGTAGCATTCTTGATGACAGAGAAATATGAGGGACTTCTGTTATTGCCAGAGTTTGGAAGTATTACTTTCAAAAGTACCACATTATTTGTTGCATTACTTATTATTTTGTTTTTCTTGCAAGTAACAAGTAGCATAATGCGCTATTAACATAGTTCACTACTACTATTTTTTTAATTTATAGAAAAACAAAACTACTAATAGCCATCCTCAGTACCCCTCCCCAAAATAACACTTCTGCAGTGAGTAAATATTGTTTGTAGTGTGAAAACCCTCAGGCCCCTAATGTTAATGTCATCATAATAATGCTTAAAAGTTGTGTTCTTGCCCCTTGTTATTACAACAAACTAATGAGTAACAAAGTTGTTTTTGACAAGTTGCTGCTGCTTATGTTGCATCACCTGAAACTATCTAGAGAGTTTTTCCTTTTAGTGTTGTGCATCTAGCACCTTTTCCTGACCTACATGTGTTTATATGTTTTAACTTATGTGTTTAAATGGTTTTATATATTTTAATCTATGTTGTTCTTCACCTTGAGCTTTGGGGAGAGGTGGGTAAGATATAATAATAATAATAATAATTTTGATTTGGTATAACTAGAATCTTATGAAAGAAATGTGATGTGGTGTAACAAATGCTGTTTTCTTTTTTTCAGTTAACCTGTTATCTGTGCTTTTATTCTAGGAGCATAAAAAGGATAATTTTTAACTCCTTAGTTAAACCAACTGTGAATGAAAAGGGTGAGAAAGAAATGGATACAATTACAACTTCCCAAGCACTACAAATTTCAGGGCGAGCTGGAAGATTTAGCACTGTGTTCAAAGAGGGGGAAGTTACTACTATGCATAGAGATGACCTTCCTTTGCTGAAGGAAATCTTGAATAAACCAGTGGATTCCATACTGGTAGGATCTTAAATATTTTAATCTTGTTGGTGTGTTTTACAGCACTGTGTTCCTAGAGCAGTGTTAGATCACTAACTTAAGTTAGGCAAGCATAAGAACATCAGGAGCAACCTTCTATTACAGAGGTGGGCAGCTTGTGCCCCCACAGATGTGGGCTTTCAATGCTATCATCCCTCATCATTGGCTGTGCTATTTATGGCTCTTCTGATTGGTCCAGCTGTTCATCTAGGATAGAATCATCTACTTGGATTGGCAGCAGTTTTCCTAGGTCTCAGACCAAGGTGCTTTGCATTACATGCTTCCTGAAACTTTATCACTGCATGTGTCAAACCCTGAATCTGGGAATTTCTGCAATCAAAGGGTGGTCTGCTATTAAGCCACAATCGTATCTGAAATGACCTTACAAGTATGCATGCTGAATAGACTGGACCATTGGAACCAAGCCCTGGTGATTTCCACCGGTTTTGAACTAAAACACCCCCATCCCTGACCATCTGTCATAGTGCTCAAGGCTGATTGTAGTCCAGAGTATCTAGGGTGCCAAACTGAGAAAGGCTGTTTCATATGCTTGCTTGCTTGCTTGTGGAAATAACTGCTAAAGCAATTACATTTGACCTGGAATATAGAATATTTGTGGAACATGGTATAGCAGCTTCCATGAGCTCAGTAAAGGTACTCCTGCTGCCTATCTCCTGTCAAGCAACTCAGTTAGTAAACAGTCTTCAAACTGGTTCTCTTGAACCTTTCCCCTGTTTGGCTATTTAGCTTCCTCTTCTTGATAATTACATCCTTGTTAGTGGCTGTAAATGTTGTATATGCAGTGAGCATCCTGGGTCACCTTCTTTCCAGATTGTTTGGGTTACAGCTTCTCATAGTCCAATAATTTTCACAGTCAGATAATACGTTTTTAAAAGGTTTAATTCTGGTGAAAAATGAAGCATTTCTCTCTTGTCCCACTCCCCTCCTTTTTTTCCCCAGACTGCTGGCTTGCATCCCACTGCTGAGCAGATTGAAATGTTTGCATATCATCTTCCTGATGCCACACTCTCAAATCTAATTGTAAGAATCAGAACGGCTATTGAACTTTTTCTGTATACAGTAGTTTACATGCTGCATTGCTTTAGTGAGGACACACTATTATCCTGAGTATTATTTTATGCCCATGTAATCTGCACAAATGAGATTTTATTTGCAGTTTATGTTTGTGCAGCTGATGAGTGCTGCAATGTTTATCAGTTCTTAGGGCTTGATTTACTGACTGATTGGCTGACCTGTGGGAACGTGAGTAAGAAAAGTACTAGTTGTGGTTTCCTTCTGTGTACAGATTCTCCATCTGATTACTTAGAGTAGGTTGGGCAGACCTGCAAACCATGGGCATTCCCAAAGCTGTTTTGCAATGCTTCATTTTTTGATTGATTAAAAACGCTTTCATTGGTTTGCTCTTGAAATTCAGTGGCACAGTTAACTGCCAAATTTGGCAATACTGCCGAGAGGATGGAATGGCCTGTAGTGGGCTCTGGAGATATGTTCATATTTACTTGATGCCTATGGTACATGTACATTGTGAAATTTGCCTCTTTTTGGCTTGGAAATTATACTTGTATTGGAACACTCCACAGATACATAACTGGGAACACAGCTCTTGTTGTGTATCTTCAAGTGGTTTCTGACTTGAGGTGACTGTAAAACAAACCTATCATGGGGTTTTCTTGATGAGATTTATTCAGAGAAAGTTTGCCACTACCTTCCTTTAGGCTGAGAGAATGTGACCAGTGGGTTTCCATGGCTGAGAGGAGATTTGAACCCTGGTCTTCTGGAGTCCTAGTCCAGCACTCAAACCACTACACCACACTGGCTCTTCAAACATAGACTAGACAATGTTTAGTAAAGAGTATGTTTGTTTTTTAAAACAGGATATTTTTGTGAGTCTTTCTCAAGTTGATGGCCTCTACTTTGTCTGCAATGTTGATGATTTCAAATTTCTTGCTGACATGATTCAGCACATTCCACTGAACCTGAGAGCACGGTATGTGTTCTGCACAGCACCTATCAACAAAAAGCAGCCATATGTGTGCACCTCACTGTTAAAGGTAAGGGCTCACATCTCCTTCATGATCCCTGACACGTTTGTGTGTGCACGAATCTGCACATATTTTATGGGAATAGGTTACATTGTAAATTGTGTCAACTCCTCCACCTCTGGGTATCTGAACTGTAAATGAAGGTTAGAAAAATAGTTACAGTTTGGCAAGGTTGAGAAAGAGCGTGGGATATGAAGACTATGTTGCCTTCGTCATATGTCCAGTTGTGACCCATTCAAGAATTGTACTAAATGTGTAGTGTAAAGCAATAGTGTTCTTAGGAAGAATCTTCCAGTATCTCCCAACATGAATTTTTCTGTTGTTTGGTTTGAAATTGCTTACATTTTTTTTGATGTTTTAATTAAGTTTTGTCTTGTTTTGTTTTTAACCAGTACTTGTTTTTTCCCATTTATTGTTTGCTTCTTTGAGCCTCATTTTTTGAAAGAAAGGAAGGTTAGAAATCAAAGACATTTTTAAAAATAGGAATTACTGTAGCAGCAAAGACTTCTTGATTATCATCCTAGGGCCATAGAAGCTTGTATAAGCAGTTTGCGCTAAGTCTGATTTTTTTTGCTCATCCTAGGTTTGGAAGTTAAACACAGCTTAGGGTGAAATCTAGCAACATTTCCTATCTCAGAGTATTCAGAATTTTATATAAAACACTCCCGTGATCAATAAAGAAAGATTTTGTGGATAGGAATATGAATCCTTGCCAGTTGTTTTATACTCATGACACTGGTTTCGTTTCTGTACCAAGGAAAAATAAGGGTTTTTGCTGAAGCCTTTGAGGCACTGGTTCCCAAACTTTGGTCCTCCAGATGTTTTGGACTTCAACTTCCAGAATTCCTGAGTGCTGGACAAGCTATCTAGGGCTTCTGGGAGTTGAAGCCCAAAACACTTGAAGGACCAAAGTTTGGGAATCACTGTTTTTTGAGGCCTAACTGATTTCCTCCAAATGTATAGATGTGCATGGTTTAAACTGGTCTAACTGGTTTTAAATGGCTTTGTTTTAACTTGTGAACTTGTTTAATAGGCCTTTTGTCTGATGTAATTATTGTCAGTGTTTTAAAATGTTTTGCAATTTATTTATTTCATTTCATTTATTTTATTCTTTTGGTATGCCACTCTGAAATCTTTGGCTAAATGTGAGATATAAATATTCAAATAAATAGCACTTTCTGTTTCTAGTTGGGTGAGAGAGTTGGTATTGTTGCACCTAATGAGGAGAGAAATTCCTGGGGGAATCATATGACTTTGGTCTCCTCCCCCCCCCATCCCATCTTTGCACTGCAGCCAAAGCTCAATGGACTCTGGCCTTGGAAATGGATGGTTGGCCAAGGGCCAGCTCTGTTAATCAACCAGGATGGCTATTGTTTGAGGGGTCCAGATAAAATCTGGTTAATGAGGTTTAGGGAGGGGAGATGTCACGTTCAATAGCTATGTTCAAGAACGTGACATTTTGAGGCAAACGTTTTCCCTAAAGCTCGGACAGTTACTGGAAGTTTTGCAGGAAGGCAAAAAAGGAAGGTTATTTCATTAACATGAAAATAGGAGAACTTACCTTAGTTGTTCTAACGCATTCTTTATTCCAGCTCTCAAGCAACAAAGCTTTTAATATTTTGCCATGTTGTTTCTTTTAATTAATAAATGTGTTGCTTGTTGCAATACCTGCTCTTCTGGACTGAACCCCACAGCATGGTGTAATGTTTGTAAATTGCTGGAATTGCTTTACTACTTGACATTGGATGAAAAAAAAGGAGCCAGTTTCAAGGGGTAGTTGACAGTGTGAGAAATTAATGGTGTGAGAATTGACGGTGGTATGTATTGTTCTTGCATAAATATTGATTGCTTAATGTGTTTCTTCATTTTCTAGTTTGCCCGGCAGTTCAGCAGAAATGAACCTCTGACGTTTGACTGGCTGTGTAGGCATATTCATTGGCCCTTGACCCCACCTAGGAATATAAAGGACCTTGTACATCTAGAAGCTGTTCATGACGTCCTTGATCTTTATCTTTGGCTGAGGTATTGGAGTGGACTTCGCCTTCCTTCTTCCTTGTCTTATCCCCAGATTAGGAACATTTTGGCTCAGCTGCTTTTGGCAGCACCTTTATAACATGGTACCATACTCCCACAGGAATACATATTTAGACAGCTGTGGGGAAGTGCTTGTATGAAAGTTTCTTCATGTCAAAGTTTCTCTGCTAGTGGAAAACATAGGAGGAGGAGGAGGTCTAACCCACTTCTCCTTTGGTGAGTTAGCTTTCCAAAGTCCCCCTTAGATTTTGAGGAGGTCACAGGAGTACTCTATTGTGTCAGAACCTTGGATTAGTGTTTGAAATTTGTATACAGCAAGGGTAGGAGCTTTTTCTAAGAAGAAAAATATGACAATGCCATTTACAAGCTGCAGCCAAAGATGGTTGGAATCTGTTCTCATTTTCTCCCCCCCTCCTGCAACCACCCAAGTAAGCAATGGGGATTTCTTAACCATCTTTTCAATCCTCTGCTCAGGAGATGTCTGACTGTCCCCCTCTGTGCAACTTTCTGGGGACTTCTTGGCAATCTTGCCACTGCTTTTGTTCAGGTGACACCAGCCTTTCCCCTCCAAGGTGGGATTTCAAAGTGTAAGATGGTTCAAATCTGTGGAGACTTTTGGGGTCTCTCTTCTTTTTTTCCCTTTCTATTCCAGCTCCTCTCTGTTGCACCATAATAATTACACAAGGAATAATTAATCCTGTCCAAACACTGAGGGACTTAACAAACTGCATGAGAGTAGGTTTGGGGGCAGATCTGACCGGTGAGTGAGCCCCCCTCCAATAATATCCAGGGTCTTCATAGGCTCAGTTCCAATAAATATGAGATAATAAGTTGTATAATAGTACTACTCAGGACAGCCTGTGTGGTGTAGTAGTTTGAGAGCTGGACTAGGATCTTGGTGACCAAACTCTGAATTCCTAATCTGCTAGGAAAACCCACCTGGTGACCTTGGGCAAGTCACACTCTTTCAGCCTTGAAGAGAAGCAATGGCAACCCCCCCCCCCCCACAAATCTTGACAAGAAAATCTCATGATAGGGCTACCATAAGTTGGAAATGAGTTGAAGGCACACAACGTAACATCTCTTTCTCATCAGTCTATGTGATAGATTAGTTTTTTATACCTGTTAAATATTGTTGGATAGCCAGTTAATGTAAAATAGAAACAGAGCCACTTGAAGTGACAGAATTGATAGAAGGCACTATTGTAGAGCTAAATGTCTGGGCTTGAATCAGGAAAACATGAGTTCATGGTCATACTCAGCCTCTCTTGCTGCTCATAGTTTGTGTAAGTATGAAAAAGGATAACTCATGGTGTGCAACTGTTTATATCTTTAAGCTTTTTTCCTTAATGACCAAATACAAAGGATTACATTTTTATTTTTATTTTTAAACACACAAACACAAACTGGGTATGATTTTGGGAGAGGGGACTGGCTGTGGTTTGCTCTCATTAGCTATATCCTTATGTTTATGTGAAAATCTTGCCTTCAGGATTAGTTACACAAAAGGTAATATAAAAACGGATGGAGCCACACACCCAAACACTTGAGGGTTTAAAAAGAGGAGACACTGTTAACCTTTCTTAGCTTCCATTTGATCATCGTTGTGTGCTTTCTTGCAGCTACCGGTTCATGGACATGTTCCCAGATGCTATTCTTGTGCGGGACATTCAAAAGGAGCTGGATGACATTATACAAATAGGAGTGCTTAACATTACCAGATTGATTAGAGCTTCACAAGCCGCTTCTGGGACTGTTACTGTTCCAGATGATTTTCCTCTGCAGAGGGCTACCATTAGTGAAGGGATGTTGAATGCAGAAGACCTCCCACAAGCTGACACAGAACTTCTCCCAAGTGGCATGAAGGCCCAAGGGCAGCGAAGAGGAAGGGGATCTAAAGCGATGAGCTCTAGGCCTGGAGAAGCGCAAATGGACACCCGGGGTCGAGTCCAGGGTGCTCTGGCTGCTAGACTAATACAACAGGGACTTCTTACCAAGGAAATGCTGAAACAGTTGGAGGACGAGTGGCTAGCTCATCACAATGGGGAAGCCAGTGATTTGTCTGAAAACAGAGGGCCAAGCACATTCAAAGGGAAAAAGAGAAAGTAACATTATGTTTTGCCAAATAAAAACTGTTTAATGATTGTCTTTTGATCATGTATATGTTGAATTTTTAAAATAATTATAAACAATAGCTGATTTTGAATTCTGTTGATTATTTACTTGTACACTGCTGGTAATAGTCTATTCCAAAAACAAAGGACCTTTGCAGACTGCTAGAAATAGTGCAAATTGGGTCCACTTTAACTGCCCTGGCTCAGTGCTAGGGAATCATGGGAATTGGATTTTTTCTGAGACATTGAGCCTTCTCTGTCAGAGAGCTCTGGCGCCACAATAAACTACAATTCCCATGATTCTCCAGCACTGAGTCAGGGCAGTTAAAGTGGACTCAATTTGCACTATTTCTGGCAATCTGCAAAAGCTCAAAGTCAATGTGTTTAGAGTCTCAAGTTTGAATGAGTGAGGGAGAAGAAGAGGAAGCATTGTAAGGGAGACAGTGAAATGCAGTTTACACAAATGTGGTTGTGCTTGGAGATTAAGGCTTGGGCATCTAGCAAAAGCATTGCGACTATACATGCTGTAGCAACTATATTTCCATTCATAATGTTCTACTCCAAACTATAAATTTGATTCAAAGGGATTGTAAATCTGTACTTACATGAGGAATGTGGGATAACTCAAGATATAGTGAGTCATGGCACAAAGTACAGGCATGTTCCCTTAACAATACCGTGTAGTTTGTCATTCATCTCATTTTTCAAGGTACATAGTTCAACAGATAAATATATTATAAATGGTAATATACAACTTCATAGGAACTCTGATTACTAGACCAGCCATTTGACCTGTTCTATTGTATAGCAAGGCAGAATCTTTGAATTTACCTGCACAATAGGAAAGTTATAACTTTTGGAAGGAAAAATGTTGTGGAGGTAAGGTCAATGTTTTACTTGCCGCATATACTTGAGAAATTTATGCCCCAAAAGTGACCCTAAAATCCTGAGTTGATTTATATACAGGTCAGTATACTAATACTGCTTAGAATGGTCCTAAAACAAGCTAGCCTGATGTTCCACTCTTAGTGCCTGTGGCACCTGTTTCTTTCTATTTCTCTATCTCTCTCTATGAAAGAGGTTCCCAGCCCGTTTTGCAAGCCTTCTCTTCCCATGGAAAAAACTCCCGATTTAACACTACTTGCTTCTCTCCCAAGTCCATTTTGCAAGCCGCCTTTTCCCATAGAAAAAATACTTTAACACCACTTGTTTCTCTCCCCAGACTGTTTTCCCAGGCTTCTTTTCCCATGACAAAAACTCCCCATTTAACACCACTTGCTTCCCTTCACAATCAGATGTTGAAACCTCTCCTCCAGCACCTGGAAATCGGTGTTAGGTGGTGGGGAGAAGTCTGGAAAAGGAGAAAGAGGGATGGAAATGGTATTTCCCCCTTTCCATTCTTCATTATAGCCCCCTAAATTTTACCCTTGACTTATCCATGGATTGTGTATGTGTGTGCGTATACACACACACACACACACACATTCAAGCACTGCATGGTTGAATCAATGGATGCAGAATCCATGGATATGGAGGGCCAGCTACAACTTAAGAGCTTTAAAAAACTGAAATAACAACTTTGGGGTGGTGTTATGAAGAGCTTGGTGAAGTTAGGTTTACAAACTACAGATCACATTCTTCCCATGGAAAAAACTCCCCATTTAACACCACTTTCTTCTCTCCCCAGTCCTAGAAGGCTAGAAATGGCAATAATTGTAACATAATCACAGTGACAGCCAGGAGGGAATGGAGCAGTCTGGTAAAAGGTTTGCAGAAAGATTGCAGAAAGATTATGGGAGTCGTAGTTCAAAAAAGTAATGTTAACAGTCTCTGGTCATACACTTCCACATCCCGATCCTTCTGAGTACAAAGATCAACCATAGTTATAAGGCTAGAAATGGCAATAGTTGTAGCGTAATCACAGTGACAGCTTGGAGGGAAAGGAGCAGTCTGGTAAATGAGCAATCAGGGGACTTTCAAAATGCTGGGAATGTGCCTTCCTACCTCTCAATGTTGGTGTGAAAAACAAAAACGGAAGGTGTTGTTTTTTAAACTTTAAAAATTAGCATGAACAGAAGAAAAGCTAGGTATATTTCAAAAACCTGTTTTGCACTATTTTCAGAATTCCACATCTTTGTAGGCATATGCCTAAAATCCCAGGTGAGGATGTGACAAACTGGAGTTTTGGAAAGTATTCTTGTTTCAATATTCTCCCTAGCTAGGACTGAGTGGCACCTCCTATCCATCAATCAGCTCTTGGGTTGTGATTGAGAAATATGATTTGTTCTCAATAGGGTGCATTTGCTCTGGGCAAAAAAAATCCCTTTGGGGCTACAAACCCTAGAGCCAACATCCCAGCTAGCATAGACATGTTGGTTGGGGGGATTTTGAGAGTTGCAGTCCAAAACAGGAACTTTTCCCTAGCTCTGGGATTCCTTGGCACATGATCGTCTGACACAGAAACACTTGGGCACTCAGGTGGTACAAACCCCCAATCTTCTGTTTCGATTAGTGTGAGCCTTTGAGAGTTAATGTTAATAAAACATTTATCCTTAAGGTTTTAAGGAGGAAGATATTAGCTCTCGGACATTCTTGGGGATTTTGCTGAGATTAGCCTTTCCTTTTATGCGTTGCGAGTTCCCATAGTGTCTCCACAGTAACAGTTGTAAGCACCCTGGAGTTTGTTCATCCATTTGGAAAGCTCATTTGGATGAATGTTTTCTTCCATGCTAATGATGTGGATGCAGTTAGACTGGGTGAAGAATGCCAGTTTCACATGATCTCAGTAAAAAGGGGTACTAAGGCACTGAATGGCACTCTTCAGATTCAGTAGCTTGTGGCAATGTGGCACTTTGAAATGAGCAGAGTACACAAACATTTTTGAACTATGAGTTTACTGGCGGGGGGGAGGTGAGTGAGATACACCAATATTTTATAGAAGGCTGTCCCAAGAAGTATTATGATTCAAAGGGGGTTTGTAAATCACTTTTCTGTCTATTGGAGCTATTTAAAAAATGTACCATTAGAAACAGCTATACAGCAATCTGATAAAATCAACAAATTGCATCTGCAAAATAAAAGCAGGGTCAGACTGATCTTGAACAAAAGTTAAAAAGCAGCACTGAAAACCAGCCTATTGCCTGACAAAACATTTTAGCTTTTACTGCCCATCTAAAGCTCAATAAAGTTACAGTCCGGTTGATTTTGTAAGGAAGGGAGTCCCAGGGAGTTGGCCTATAATAATAATAATAATAATAATAATAATAATAATAATAATAATAATAATAATAATAATGTTTTATTTATATTTCCCGCCTCTCCCTACGGATCGAGGTGGGATTACACAATACAATGAATACAATGTACAAAGTATAAGCAATAAAATAATAAAAATCAGAACAATAATAATAGATTAAGAGAATAGAATATAATAAGATAAATGAAAATAAAATAAAATAGGATAAAATAAAATAAAATAGCCAATCATTATCAGAGTCCATTAAGCTCCCATCCCAGTTTATTACTTGTGAAAGTCAGTCCTAAAAATATCAACTTGCTGCTTAAATTATGTGCTGTTTGTATCTGCCTTATTTACCAGCACTACAATTAACTACTCTGATCGCCCACAGTGAGTAAGAATAATGTCCATGTAAACCTGGTGATCCAGCATGGCATAGTGGTTTGAGCATTGGACTATGACTATGGCAGCTAAGGTTCAATTCCCTGCTCAGCCATGAAACCCACTGAATAACTTTGAGCAAGTCACAGTGTCTCAGCCTCAGGGGAAGGCCATGGCACACTTTCTGTGGAAAAATATTGCCAAGATTTTTTGATTTTTTTTTACCTTTTATCCTATTCTAATAAAGTACATTTTTGAACTAGTGCTGTTGGTAATAATAATCATGATGTGTCCTAAAGCAATGCAATAGTCTTAAGTAGCAATTAATGACAAATGCATTACCATTGGCCCTCTGTGTCCACAGATTCTTTATCCATGGCTTGAAAATATATATATTTTAAAAAGTATCAATTCCAAATAGCAAACCTTGATTTTACCATTTTATATAAGGGATACCTTATATACTTAAATATTAACTATGACATTGTATTTAATGGACTTGAGCATCCACGGATTTTATCCTGCAACCAAACCCCCGTGGATATCAAGGATAACAAGAAAACATGAATGCCTAAGGCATTACTTTATAACATTATCTCGATTCAGTGTTCTCCCAACAGCAGTACTGGAAGGGAAATATGGGAAAATTGCTTATAACTTCTGATTCTGTCTTTGTGATACTGGTGCTATAGAAACTACAGCTCATGCACTTTTGCATTGTCAATTTCACAAGGACATTTGCCGCCAGCTGACTACCTCCCTTTTAACTAAATTTCCGGGACACACTAATATTTTTTATTTATGCTATCAATTAGATAGTCAGAACCACGTTGCTATATTTAAAGTAGAAAATTTTTGCTACAGTGTGTGTAAGATACCTCTTCAAATGGTTAATAATAATTGATGTTAGATGGCAGAGATTAACCTTGCTCCTTGTTTTAATAATTGGACTCATTATTTATAGACTGGTCAATGATCAAAATAAATTATTGTTGTTACTTTATAAAAGTAATATTCCAAGCTCTCTCTGTGGATGGGGGCAAGAGAGAGATGTGTGAAGCAGAGCCCATACTTTATGCACTGCTGCTAAATTGATACACAAATTTGCCTGTTCTTTGAGATGTTGTAGCATATGTTTAGCGGGAGACCATAACCATCTTTGACTAGCCAGATAACTCATGAACAGGACCAGTCCAAAACACTTTTTAATATTTGGGGTATAGCCCCAAGGCCCAGAATCAAGGTGTTGTGCATAGTACTTTGGACCAGTCAACTTATTTTGGCACTTGAGGCAAAAAAGCTCACTGGTGCATCTTAAAAAATAAAACAGAAAATCAAAAATAAAATACAACAATAATACATTAAACAACGATCAGTTTCCTTTCTTTTCAGGGAACCAAAAACAAGTGGTATTTTGCAGCCACCTCACTGCCTATTGGTAGGATTGTCCCTGTTGCTGAAGAAAATTCACAGGAGATGTGCTTTTGTAGCATTCAATCTTTTTCAGACCGAGGACCCATCATTAACCGAAATCTGTGTGTGGGAACTTTCTCCTTCATCTCCACTGTATATTTGCAAGCGTAATAACACGCTTTAGGCCAGCCCATGACCCTGAGTCCCACTTTGCTAGCTGAAGACCAATATATTTGGGAAACGTTCCTCTCCTGCTTCTTCCAAGAGGTCGTTTGGATAAAGAGTGTGTTGTTGCGTTGCCATTGTTTTGTACTTGTAGCTGCTCTTCTTTAATTGAGGGTACATAATGATGTCATTGGTACACAATTCATCTATTGTGTTTTTCTTCTTTTCCATCTCTGTGCAATGGGGTGGCAGAAGCTTTCTGACTGAGGGGCAAGGAAGGGATGAGAAAAGTTGGTCCGTCTCTGTGCCAGCCTAAGGGAATTTTAAGGGCCATTTGAGATGCGATGTATTACTACAGGGTGCAAAACTTTGACTAGGGAAGAGATGTCCAGAGTTACACGGAAGCCTTTGTTTGCACTGGCTTTCCAGGATGTGGAATTGTATCAGAGGCTGCATCCGTACTGCAGAAATTAACCTGTTTGACACCACTTTAGCTGCCATAGCTCAATGCTATGGAATTCTGGGATTTGTAGTTTTGTGAAATATTTAACCTTCTCTATCAGAGAGCTTTGGGGTCACAAAAAAACTACCATTCCCAGAATACCATAGCACTGACCCATGGCAGTTAAAGAGTTGTCAAACTGGATTATTTCTTCAGTTTGGGTGCAGCCAGAATAAACATTTGCGCACAAATTACCTACTGTATTTTTGTCTCCCAGTGCTAGCCTGAGAGAGTAGCCCCCTAAAGCAGTAGATTTGAAGTATGAAAGGACACAAAATTGTTAGCTATTTAAATTTTTATTATCGTATTTTACTGCAAATGGGAATATATGCTTGTGGGATGTTCCACATCAGATACCAAACTAACTCGAATATCCTGGGTAATAAGTGAGCCAAGAGACAGCAACATGACTTGAGCCAACCTTGTTTACCCCCTATAAAAAAATTATCTATAATGGGAAATCTTATATGTGGAAGAGCTGACTCACTCTGCCCCAGAGCTAAGAGCAGCTTGTTGGAAGCACCTCTTTAGTAACTTGAACCAAAATGTGAAATTTTCGCTTTCTTCTTGGAAAGTTGAGAAAGATCTCTTCCTAGACTCAAGTTGTCTGATTTTCCTAATTCAGTTGCTCCCTGGCAAAAATTACATACTTTTGATACTTTGGTTTTCTAAAGTTTCTGACATAGTTGCTTAAATTCTCCTTCATTGGTTGGATAAAGGGACTCTTAAACACAATTGTCCTGATCATCAAGAGAGATCCACAGGCAGAAGACAACATGTCTCTGAGCCAAAAGCCATGAATGATTGTGACAATGTGGAAGCATAATATTCTCCACCTAGTTGCCACAAGTCAGAAACTACTTGGAGGTATGCGACACACACACACACACATTGACCAGCAGGCTTGATTATTCTTTGGTGGTGGTGGTGGTTTCCATTAGACTTCCGTTTATCTCATAATATTAGCACTCAGTCTCACTTTATTAAGTAGTTTAGAACTTGAAGTTAAGAAATACATCTTTACACAATTCTACTGGTCATACTAGGACTAATCTACACATGCCATTCATTGTTTGAATGCAAGTAATCATTCATGGCTCCACTTTAGTAATTATCAGTCATGGGGAGGGGGGCTGAGCTGTCCCTTGGGTGGCACAAAGCAGTTTAACAGTTGGTCTCTTTGCTTCTCTAGAGCTGTTTGCATTTGAAGGCAGGCTCCCATTGAGACCTATCAATAGGAGCCTTGAAAAACAAACAGCAACTTTGGAGAGACAGATTTTGGTTGGGAGTGTGATGATTTCTTCACTGCTGCTCCATAGTCTCACCCCCCCCCCAACAATCACTTTACATAATAGGGAATTTCTAATTTTTGTGTGTCTTCAAGTCATTTCCAACTTATGGTGACCCTAATGTGAACCTATCATGGGGTTTTCTTGGCAAGTTTTTTCGGGGCTGGGGGAGGGAAAGTTGCCATTGCCATCATCTGAGGCTGAAAGTGTGTGACTTGCCCAAGGTCACCCAATGGATGAGGTGGGATTCAAACTCTGGGCTCCAAAGTCTTGATCTAACACTCAAACCACTACATCATGCTGGCTCCAATAGGGAATAGGCACAAACAGTTAATAGAACAAATCTGAGGCCTAATCTTTCTCTTCTTGTTGTGTACCTTCAAGTCATTTCCAGCTTATGGTAACCTTAACATAATTCTGTCAGGGGACTTTCTTGGCAAGATGTGTCCCTTGCCCTCCTCTGAGACTGAGCAAGTGAGTTGCCCAAGGTTGAGAAAGTGGATTTTCATGCCTGAGTGGGAATTTACATCCTGGGCTCCAAAGTCCTAGTTCAACACACAAACCACTATGCCACACTGACTCTTAGATGGCTTTAAAATGGTGGGGAATGAGTAGCCATCCAGACATCACTGCACCACAGCCCCCATCAACATCAGATAGCATAACCAATGATGATGGACAGTAGGAGGTGAAGCATCTGAAATAGAGAAATTAACAGAAGGTGAGTCATGGTTGTGGATTTTCATTAGCTAAACAGTGCCTGTGTGTATAGATTCTGAGCCTTATTGTGTGACAAAAGAAAGCCAAGAGGCAGTGAGAGAGAAGCGGCTTTCTCCTTGCCTCTCCACATGATGTTGTAGCACTTCTGTTCTCTTCCCAAGGGAGATAGTCATAAAAGTATGTCCTTTGTCATGCTGGGAAATCCTGTTTGGCAAAAGGCATGCTTTTATGACTGTCTCCCTCTGGAAGGAGAACGGAAGTGATACGACATTATGCAGAGAGGCAAGGTGAAAACCACTTCTCTCTCACTGCCTCTTGGCTTTCTTTCATGATGTGATAAGGCTCTCTGTGTATTTCCAAATACTACTTGGAAAAATGTCAAAGAGTATAATGACCTTCTTGTACTGTCTCAACTTTCCAGAGGATTCCCATCTATCCTTGAGTATAAGTCAATCTCATGTATAAGTCTAGGGCAGGTTTTGGGGCCAAAATTATGGATTTTAATATGACCTGTTGAAAAATCGAGGGTAAAACTTAGGGGCATGTAACTAAGAATGCAAAGAAAAATGATGCCAAAGAATCTACAATTCCCTACAGACATAACTGTTTGTGCTCACCCTAAAGGCTGGATGGATGAAAGAATAGAGGGGTCGATGCTGCTTTTAGGTGCTCCCAGGATGGACTAAACTCTTGTTTTTCCACCACTCTACTCACAGAAAAGGATAGTTCCTTTTTATATAAGAATTAAAGTACTTACATTGACCTGTGGATAAATGGATTCAGGTTTTTTGGGTCAATTTTTGATTAAAACTTATAGGCTTATACATGATTATATACAGTAATTTTGACTGCTGAGAAAATTGGAATCCTGGGCCTTGATTGGATCCAGAGTAGAAATGAGGGGTCTTAGGTTCCTGAGACTACAATCTTCTGCATTGGGAGTGAGTAGCTTTGGCAGGACTGGTGGCTGTGTTTTTGTCCCTAGCATATGGTATGATCTTTAGAAAGCCAACAAAGGAAACAAGTGGATGGCAGGGAATCCAAACTGGACATTACTGGAGGTCTCCTTTCATACAGTATTATATTCAGGGTTTGCAGGGACAACTTGACCTGTATAAACCCAAACTGAAAAAAAACAACCCTAATTTTTATCAGTTTTTGGAGATCCTGTGGAGTGGGGGAAATAGGTGCTTGGGGGTTGCACACTACAAAATAGGCCTTTGGTAGCATGCACTTTCCCCACATCTCTTTTAAACTATGTGAAGGAAATCTCTTTCAGCCAAAAGGTCAGATTCAATTTCAGAAAAAAATGATTGGAGAGTGCATTCAAGCAGTAATATGGTTGAAAGCATTTTGACTGGGATCAAAAATACCAGCATATTTTAGTTTAAAGCTCTCATAGCCGATGGCTAAGTCTTGGGATATAAACCTTTTTGATATTTGACCGTTTACAATCAGACCTGTATAAAAGCTGAAAATGTCAGGGAATGGAGTGTGGCTGTTCGTGGAATCCAGGAGGGACAGATTCATTCCCTGAGTGTGAGGTTCCCCATCCTTGCTCACCACCAGCTTTCCCAAACCTACACATTTTTACCTAGGAATAAATCTCATTTAATTTGGTTAATCTTCCTTAAAATAGGCACGATGAGAGTATATTTTCCTCTTTATTTTTTCATTTTCCTAATTCTGAGTGCATTGCCACTATACAGTAATAGCATCTTGATCCCATTAAATTGTTGTAGTTCCATCCTGGACAATCCTGGGATTTGTAGTTTCATGAGGTACTTCGAATTCTCTGCCAGAAAACAAGATGGCTGCAGTTCATGGGGGTGTATTAGATAAACTTAGCAAGGGGGCATCAGGAGCGATTTAAAAGACCAGAAAGTCCCAGATTTTGTTCTTGTTCCTTCTAATTTTATCCCAGATTGTTTATCCCAGAATATTTTCTGCCGGCTCCCAATATGATCAGAGACTTTTTATATCAGCCCCCCAGGTCAGTTTATTTTATCCCAGTATAAAATCAGAAAGAACAGGAACAAAATCTGAGACTTTTCAGTCCGTCTGGATGAGCCCTAAGTGTCTCCCCAAATTACAGATTTTGGGATTTGATAGGCTGGAACCAAGACAGTCAAAGCATCAAACTGCTATAATTGTGTGGTGTGGGTTTACCATTCGTGAAGAGATCTGACAGTTTTGCGGTGAGGCATTTGCTTCATGGAGAGTATGGCTATTGTGAAGAGTCGTCTAGATGGGGCATGAATGGATAATGTGTATGTGTGACATGCTTGACTGGGAAAACACACGGAAGGACTTGTCTAGCATTACTGTGCCAATCCAGAAAAAAGGGGGACAACAGAAGTGTCCTACATTCCCATAATCCCCAAAGTAAAGGCTCTAAGTGAGATATAATGCCTATTGAAGCGGCTTGCTTTTATAACATTTTCCCGCTACTGGAAGCGTGCCATGTTGTGGAAATTCATGCTGGGCTTGGGTTGAACAAAGAAGGCACCATAGCAACTGGATTGTTCAGAGGTAAAAAAAATAAATAAATCCCAAAGTTGGGCCAGTAACTAATCATTTCTTTTCTCCAGATTTGGCAGCTGGCCACCTGCTCAGTATTAGACTGTACCAGTGGAGGGAGGGACTGCATGGGGGGAGAGCAAGAGGCTGAAGTTTAATCATTGAACCAACTGCACTGAATGGATTTTGTTCAGGACTTGCTGCTCTGAGGGACTCTCCGAACTCGCTTGGGAAATGGCACGGCTGCTGAAGGCGTTCGGTCAGAGTCATCCTATTGTGTGACCACGACCCGGAGTCATTCGTTCAACAACACAGTCATTCTGTCTGCACCCAGGCATCCGGGAAAATGTTTGCTGTACACTTAGTGGCCTTTTATTTTACAAAGCTAAAAGAGGATCAGATCAAAAAGGTAGGCTTTGATTGTGCTGGATTTTATTTTTTTATGAAGGAGAATGTTTTGTTCTGGCAGAAATAAGAGGCTTTGTTCCAATAGTGTTAGCATATCTTTAACGAAGATGAGTAATAAGTGAAGATTTATGTCTAATTGTACCATTGTATAGAGAGGATTCTGAGGGTTAAGGAGAAAAATCTTGGTGCAAACACAGGGTAAGGTTCAGAGTCTATGATAATCAAAGAACAGTTAAATTAGTTTCAAAATTAATGGAACTGTGTGAGGCATGAGCTGTTTGGATTCTAAATGGCACACTCAATTTGATGGATCAATTTGCTTGCCAACAATGAATCACTGTTACAGTTCGTCTGATTTGCACCCGTAAAAGCTGGTCTTGTTCATCTGATCAAAAACTTTTTAGAACAATGAGAATTGGGTTCGAACGACTCTAAAAGTATAACAGAACAGCTCCAAATATCTAGCTTCATAATTAAAATTTCTGGAGGTACAGAAGGGAGTATTTATATTAAGCATCTTTGGTCATTACATGTCATGTTTGCAACTTTATATTTGAAAGAGTCCAAGCAATATTTAAGGGTATGAATATCTTAAAGGCACAAGATCCTGTCTGATTTTGTTTACTATTTCGATGGGAGATTGCCAATGAATACCAAGTGCTATATTTCAGGCTATATTTCAGAGAAAGGAACTGGCAAACCCACCTCTGAGTATTCCTTGCCTAAGAAAACCTCGTGAAATTAATGGGGTCGCCATAAGTCAACAGGTGACTTGAAGGCACATACACACATAGAATGAATATTTAAAAGAGTTAACCAATACATGGAGCCAGAGTTGTGTAATGCTTTAAGTGTTGAACCAGGACACTGGAGGAACAGGGTTCAAATCCTCACTCAGCAATGGAAACCCACTGGGTGGCCTTGGGAAAGTCACACTCTCTCAGCCTAAGAGGAAGACACAGGCAAATCCTCTCTGTACAACTTCTGCCAAGAAAGACCCATCATAGCCTTAGCATCACCATAAGTCAGAAATGACTTGAAATCACACAACAAGAACAACCAATAAATGTCTTCCCATGAGTAAACAGCAAAAACTTAATTTTGGAAAAAAGACAAGAAAATCTACTGTTGCAATAGCACCTTTGATAGTCTAAAGTGTCTTAATCTAATCAAACTGGAGATCCTTTTATCAAATGCACTATAATTTAATGAAACTAGGATTGCTGTTTGTTGTCCGGTTATTCCATTCTATAACTCTGCTCTTACTGTAGAACCTGACTATCCTTCTTCATCTCTGTTCACCTTCCCTGGTAATTTGTCATATGTCAGAATGGAATTCCCCAAATATGTGTGGCCTGTCACGCATGCATCCTAATCTCTACAGAAGATGACAATTAGATGAAGCAATTTCACTGCCTTGAAAAGTGAGTCAACAGATTAGCTAAGAGAACTGAGTCTGTAACAGAAAATATGTGTGCCCTTAAATTTCTTGTCTAAAGAACTCTTGCCTCCAATCGCAAGTAATTAGTTTTTTAAATTCTTCAGTATCATTAATTTCTCTCTAGTCCAGTGATTCTTAACTTTTTCTTTACCAGAAAAGAAAATGTTGCCGTGGACCCCCAAGACTTAATATTGAAAACCCTACAAATGATCAAATACAATAGTCACTCCACAATTGCTGGGGTTAGGGGTGAAAGACCCTTGTGAACATGGAAAAACCACAAATAAAAAAACCCCCACTATTATTTTTTCTTGAGACAACACCTCTCCAGGAATCTCCAGGTCCTCCAGTGCAACTCTATGGTCAACATCTGCCAGAAGTTGATCATAGACTCATGCCGGAGGACCTACAAATGCCTAGAGCAGTGTTTTCTCTAGGATCTTCTAGAGTTCTCCATCACAACTTCATCTGGCAGAGTTTGACTGGAGGACCTAGAGCAGGGGTAGGCAACCTTTTTGAGCCGGGGGCCGGGTTGCTGTCCCTCAGACAATTGAGGGGCCGAAGCACCAAAAATAAAAAAATAAAAAATAATTATTTTTTAAAAAATAATTTTTTTTAAAAAAAAAAGGCATGCACAAGAAAAGCCATGGCAAAACCCCTGTGGAGATTTTGCCAAGAAAACCCCAAGAACAAGTAATAACAACAATAATCAATATCATTATAGAGGGCGGCAGCAGCGGCGGCAGGACCAGCTTGGGGCCGGTCCAAAGGCCTCGAGGGGCCGCATCCGGCCCCCGGGCCTTAGGTTGCCTACCCCTGACCTAGAGATTCCTAAAGAGAATATATTAATCAAAACTGCAAATAATCAAATATGCAAAAGCCAAAATCTCAAATGTGGAGGGCCAACTGTACTGTATTTGCTATACACCTTCATTTGGGAAGGCTGGGGTTGTCTCTGGCTCCGTATGTGCTCCAGTTGTAGGAGAAAGAGGTGGGGGAAGCAGGAAGAGAAAGAAGGAGGGAGGCATAGTGGTGAAGTCTGGAAGGCGAGGAAGGGAGGGCAGGGGCTTTGTTCCACACTGCTTGCAAGGGCCATGCTCCTGGGCTCCTTCCCTCGGCTGCAGCCGGTGCTTCCA
>JAIPUX010001880.1:17737453-17748970 GCA_020142125.1 Phrynosoma platyrhinos
TTTTGTATGGATGTACATGTACATGCAGATATATATATTTAATTGGATTTCATTGGATTTCTAATGGCCTTCAGTCAAATAGCATAAATGACTGACTGACTGACTGACTCCCTCTACTCCAGTTTCAATGTCCCAGTTTAAATCATGAACCCCTGTGGCTGTTAAGACTTTTTTTTAAATGGCAGGAAATCCTATTTGGGGTGGAAGAGAACATCACTAGTGCCAGTTGAATTACTGGAAGTAAACCTGGCTGGTAGATAAATGTTCTGGAAGGAAGAAGCTAAAGGGAAGTCAGCAGTGAGCATGGTGTGGTGTGGCTTAGTTCCTTTCTCCCATCCATACAGATGACACCAAATAGGAGGAGTAATCAGAAGACAGGATCAGACTTTAAAATGACTGTAACAGATTAGAGAACTAATATAAGTAAAAAAATGAACTTCAACAGGGAGAAATGCAAGCTACTACAGTTAGATAGAAAAAAAATGAAATGTACAGATATAGGATACGTGATACTTGGCTTGACAACAGTACATATGAAAGAGATCTAGGAGTCTTTGTTGATCACAAGCAAAGCAAGAGTCAACTGTATAGTACTGTGTATAGTTCTGGTCCCCATAGTTCAAGAGGGATATTGACAAGCTAGCGCATGCCCAGAGGGCAACCAAAATGGTGAAAGGTCTGGAAACCATGCCCTACAATGAACAGTTTAGGGAGCTGAGTATGTGTAGCCTGGGGAAGAGAAGGTTAAGAGGTTATGATTATGATTCTATGATTCTATGCTGTTTCTTTGCTTGAAGGCGCACAGACATTCATTTGGCAGTATATGTAACAAATGACACATTAAAGACCACAAGCCCATTTTGGAAAACTCAACAGAATAGTTAATGGGATGGGAGGTAATCTGTAATCTCCGGTATCTTTAAAAGGTTTAATTATTGCCTACCAGTAGACTTTGGGCACTGCCAATAAAAAAGGAGTCTATTCTGCAGAAGAGAAACCACCATCTCAGCACCAGTTAGTGGTTAAGTGGGAAGTGTGTAGCGCATGAGCCACATGAGACAGACCTAAAGCCCCAGTCACTAATGTTTTGTAAAGTTTTTAGGGGGCAAAATCCCCTCCCTCATATCCAGACTCTCCCAAACCATTGCAAAAGTGCAATTGCCTGAAAAATATGGAATATATATACCGGTATATATATGGTGTTTTGCAGTTGAAATGAGGCTCTGGAAGCTGATGTCCTGTCACTTCCAGTTTACACGCACATTGCTGTGGCCCACTGGGGTTGTGTGTGTGTGTAATGGTCCCAGCACCAGTGCAGTTACCCACTCCTGAATGAGTGAATATCCTTTTTAATATTTTCTGAAGCTGACAGAGTTTTGAGTAACACTAGTATAATGTTCTGTAGCATGGCTGGCCCACCACATTTTGCTACCTCTGGCCGAGAATGAGGTGCCCCCGTCTGCTCTATTCCACATACAGAAGGACACTGCTGGTAATGGAATGAGGCCCTCCACTAGACCTGAAGGCAGTAGGGCTGCATCTGCACTGCAGAAATAATCCAATTTGACACCACTTTAACTGCCATGGCTCAATGCTATGGAATTCTGGGAACTGTAGTTTGTGAGACACTTCTCCTTCTCTGTCAGAGAGCTCTGGGGCCACAACAAACAATTCCCAGGATGCCATAGCCTTGAGCCATGGATGTTAAAGTGGTGTCGAATTAGATTATTTCTGCAGTGCCGATACAGCCTAGGTGTGTGTGTGTGTGTGTGTGTGTGTGTGTGTGTGTGTGTGTGTGAAAATGCAGAGTTTTGCCCCTGATTAAATTTTCCCTCATCTCTCAAGTTTCAAGCATCCCAGAGAGGGAAATATTGAAAATAGTTGATACCTGGAACTCATATTTGCTGTGTTTCCATTCCCTTTATAACTATTCTCTCCTTTTCTTTGCTTGGTTAAACTGTATATCTAAAGTTCAAATGAAGTTTTAAGTTACTGCAATGCTAGAAATTTGGGGACTGAAGGAAAGTTTAATCTGAGGGCACTAATTTTTATTTGGTAGGACAGTTTGGGAAGTGATATGCACAGCTTTGTACTCCAACGATGTATCCACACTGCAGAAATAAAGCAATTTGACAGCACTTTAACTGCCATTATTCTATCCTGTGCAATCCTGGGATTTATAGTATGGTGAGACATCAGAGCTCTTTGACAGACCAGGCGGAATACCTCACTAAACTACAAATCCCAAGATTCCATAGGGTGGAGCCATGGCAGATAAAGTGGTGTCAAACTGCGTTATTTCTGCATTGTGGAAGAACTGCAAGAAGGAGAAAAATCTAGGACAGGGGTAGGCAACCTTTCCCCTTTAAGGGCCGAGGGACTTTAGCTCCCAGAATCTCAGGAGCTATTGGCCAACGTGGGACTATTGGCCAACATGGCTGAGGCTTCTGGGAGCTGAAGTCACTCGGCCCTTAAAGGGGAAAAGTTGCCTACCTCTGGTCTAGGAGCACAAGAAGAATAGATGGGAGTGGTAGAAACTGTTGCCCTTGGCATCTGCTGCCTAAGGTAGCCACCTCACTCTGCCCAACAGTAGGGCCAACTCTGTTCTTACCAATGTTTCCCCAGGTTTGCTCATACCAGTTTGTACCATATGTTATTATCATAACATAGCTTGTCAAAGATCTTCTGAAGGTTTCTTAAAATGGGGATGGGCACAATACACCCTTTCAGAGATTGCCCAACTGCAGCTTCCATCAGCCACTGGTGAGAATTGCTGGGAGCTGCAGTTGGAGAGCCATACTCGCTTATAGAGAGTGTTAGGAAACTGATCTGCAGGAAGTCCCCAGTTTAAATCTTGCTTCTTCTTAATCTCCCCCAGTTTACAGTATAAGAGGTAAAGACTATCACACAACAATGAGATGGTTGTTTTTAGAAATTACAACCAGTTAATACATGTGATACTCTTTGACCATATAAAAGCACTGTACCATTGTTAAGTACAACTGTTATTAGATCTATTTCCTGTTTCCTCTAACCCCCTTTGAACATTCCCAGAAGATTTTTGGAAGCACCATTCTGCTTGAAAACAATATGCATGCTTCTTGCACACCTAATTTTATAAGGATATTATAAGAAGAAGTGGGTTTGTCACCACTTCAGCAAATTCAGTGGCAAAACAACCTCCATAGGAAGCTGCCCAACCTGACTTACATCACTTGGTTGCTTGGGACGTTATCACACGGGGGAAATCTGCTGGTTAATCCACACAAATCCCAAACAGAAACTGGATTTGTGCCTCGCATTTTCACACGACGTTGCACAGAAACTGGACAGAAAGTGGACAGAAACTGGTGTTATCCGAGATCTTTTGAAATTCGGTTGTTTGAAGGAAATGCAAATGCTAAATTAAGGTAATTTCGCATTTACCGTAATGTGAAAAGCAAATGCGCATTTAGGAGCATTTCCCTGCTGTTCCCATTGTTCCAGCGAGCATTCCTCTATTTGCGCATGTGCAAGAAGCTCATTTCTAGTACATTTACGGGCTTTTCTCACTTGTGTGTGAACGTTCAATGCGCTTACTGTAATTTCGTAATTAAGGTTATTACGTGTGAAAGCCAATTGCGGAATCAAGGTTTATTTTCGGTTTATTTTCGGAATGCCTCATTTTCACTTTATTATCGCTTTCTGGCCCACGTGTGATAACGTCCTTGGTCTCAGACCATTGCCTAAAATAGGAATGGACCTGCTTAAGAGCTCTGGAGGCCACACTTCCCAAATGTCAACTCCTCTGGAATTGTGGAGGGCCATACAAAGCTGTGGTGGATACCATTTTCGTTAACTGGAAGTTTCATTGTGTTCTAGTCACCTTCTGTGATGGGATGGGATGGGATTTTTCCTACAGTCGGCCCTCCATATCCATGGATTTCTTATCCACGGAGTCCACCATCCGTGGCTTGAAATTATTTAAAAAACATGTATCAATTCCAAATAGCAAATCTTGATTTTGCCATTTTATATCAGGGACACCATTTTACTAATGGGACTTGAGCATTCGTGGAATTTGGTATTCATAGGGGGTCCTGGAACCAAACCCCAGCGGATACCAAGGACCCACTGTATTTTAGAATGGGAAATCTCTGAAAAGTTGCACAATGTTTTAATGCTGTTTTGAGTGTTTTGAGTGTCAGTGTGGATCCCAGGGGTCACCATGAACTCCACAAGGTCTGCATGTGATCTGCAAGCCACACAATTCCTATCTTAGCCTAAAGCCTCTGAGAATTCCTGGGCTTCTCAGGCAGGGAGGTAAATCTCAGGGTGAGCAGCACTGGAGGAGGACACTAGGGCTCCCTTGCACAGCACAAACATGTTCTTATGTGTGTTGCACTTACACATATGTCAGCACACCAAAACACCAGGAGCAAGAGGAGGGGGCTGAGAAGAGAGCTGGGAGGGGGTACTTGCCCTTTTGTGATTTGGAGCAAAGCAGGGGCTTGATGGGCACCATCATAATATATGAATTGCCTTATGGCCCACATCTTGGCAGCAGTAGTATAGGGCCTGGAAAGAAGAAAATTGAGGGCTAGCAAACCCCCAACCCCAATTCTGGTTTGCCATATTACCTGGTTGTCTAATTTCTAGAAAATTTCAGGCTCATTTACCTGGATTCCCTTCATGCCTGTTTTTACAATTGCTGATTTAAAAAGGCTAAAAGCATCTCAAACCATTTAACACTTCAAAGAAGACAATTAGCACGAAGAGGCTTAACACACAGCTAAAATAAAGCATTTTATCTGAATTGAATCGAATTTTAAATCGGGCTGTATCCAGACCCTATCAAAAAGATTTTGCCGCCAAAATCGCCACCCAAATACAGCCCGGGCCCATCCTCACTTCCAGGCACCTCTTTTTGAAACCGGGAGTTTTCCGGCTTGAAAAATGGCTGCTGGAGCACTCCTGGAAATGGGGCTGCATTCGGGTGGCAATTTTGGCAGCAAAATCTTTGTGATAGGGTCTGGATGCAGCCCAATTTAAAATTAAATTCAGTTCAGGTAAAACGCTTTATAATGCCATGTGATAAAATTGTTAGTTAAAACCATTTAAAACAATGTAAGCTATAACAAACATGCATACTCAATAAAACCAATTAGGACATGAAGATCTTATGTCACAATGGTGCCAAAACTGGTGCCAGTCAGGCCTGGCATTCCACTACTGGGATGCCACAGCAAATAAGTCTTTTGTTTTAAAAAAGCTGAACATGTGAGATGACAGAGGATTTATTGGGATGGCTCTTGAAATAATGGGACCGTTGGAGAGCATGTGCTTCTTTCTACTATATCAGTAGGCTCTCCACACGTTTTTTTGCTTTCATTCCTTTTCAACACAGTGTTATAAGCTTATCGCATGGCACTTACAAGAATGGGAAAGGAACGGAATGGAACAGAACGGAACAGGGCAAAAATACACGTTACTGCATGGGAGAACGCCACTGTTCCCCAGCCATTCCTGGAAGCCGATTTTTGAAGGATGATTTTGAACCATCCTTCAAAAATTGGCTGCCAGGAACTGCTGGGGAATGCCTTGGGGAGTTCTGGCAGCATCGGTGGTGTTCTCCCATGCAGTAAAATGCATTTTTGCCCCGTTCTGTTCCCTTTTGTTCTGTTTCATTCTCGTTCCTTAAGTGCAGTGCGATAAGCTTAATAGTTTCAAAATGCTGTGATCCCAAAAATATTTTAAAGGCAGACTTGGATATGGCATCACGTTATTTCTGCCTTACCCAGCATATTACAGTACAGAAAATAAAAAAGCAATATATTAATATGTTTAAATTAAATTAATGTCTTTTTTAAAGAATTAAATTAAATTAATGTATTTTTTAAAAAGGAAGAACCTATCCAATGTATGTTTGCAATCTGATCCCTAGTGCCTCTTGCTCTTCTGAACCTAGCTTGGATATCTTGCATTTCTCACTCCATATACAGGTGTCTCTTCCTATTTGCGGGGGATCAGTTCTGGACCCCTCCCCTACGAATCCGGAGAAACACAAACATTGAAGCCCCACTGGTGAAAATGGGGACACGCTCCTGTGTGTGGCGCTGTGCGTGTGCTTTGGGTGTACATGCCATTTTGTCCCTTCCTGCTTGCTATCCACGAACGAACGAGACCGTGGACTCCAAGTCCGCAAATGGGGAGGGACACCTGTACATGGTGAAAGTCTTTCTTGTAAAATTCTGAGCATCACTGCTGAAATTTTGTTGCAAACTTTAGCAGCTGGGAAAATGATTGATATTTGGATTTTTAAAAAGGTGGGCATTGACATGAATGTAGCTATAAGAGTGGGTGGTGGTGGAAAAGTGGACATGGCCCTATTTAAATAAGGATTTACCCCCAAATGAAAATTTCTTTCATTCCCCAGATGCCTAGTATTGCAGAGGGTGAGACACTGAAAATCATTCACAATTTATATGTTTGCATTCCCTTGGTGACTTGGCCTGTCCCTTTTCTTTTGTTGCCTAAATTGATTGCTAAATGCTCAACTGAGATTTTAAATTACTGTCATGTTACAAATTTGGAGACTGGAAGAAAAGTTAATTTAGAGGGGAGAATTCTTTTTTTGGTATTCTATTTCCTTTTACTTCTTCATTGCTAGTGTACTAATGGGCAATATACTCACAGCTGTCTACTGTTTAATCTGGCAAGGAAAAATGTAAGGCATGGAAAATGTAACCACATCACCTCTTAATCTGAGGCAGCAAAAGTTCAGGTCATATCCTCCAAAAAGATAATGTAGATGTTAGCTTTTTGATAACAGCAGAGAGAAAGAGTTGTCAATCCCTCTGGTGAAAAAACAGCCAGAGATGTACACAAGTAGGTTTCTTCCTATCTTACTAGGTGGAAACAAAATATTTATTTATTCAGTTTTATATCTTTCCTTTCAGGAGCCCAGTGTGGCTAATAGCCTATATAAAAATACACACACGCACCAAGAACCACAAATGATAGATAGAAAAAAATCACAGGTTTAAATATGTAATAAAATATAATAACGCCAACAATGTAAATAGAAAGAAGGATACAAATGTTTCCTTTAACCCTGAAAGCTTATATGTAGAGATTTGTTTTTTAACTTATACAGAAATGTCAAGAGGGTAAGGGAGTTCTCTGAAAGGAGAAATCACTGAAGGAGGAGAGTTTCACAGCAGGGGTGCCACCACTGAGAAGGCATATATTTAAATTCTGCAATATGTGCAAAACCAAAGAGTTTATCGCACACCCCCCCAAAAAAACCCCGACTTACCTCTGGGATAGAGTCGTTTACAGGATGCAGTCAGGTATTATCGCAGGGAAAATGCAGCCGATGCCACCGCCTGACTCCATCCCGGCTAAATCCCGGCTCCCAGCCGCACTCAGCTGACCGATTTGTACACACAAGAAGCTCCCAACTTTGCAAATCGGCCAGCTGGGCATGGCTGGGAGCCGGGATTTAGGTGGGATGCAGTCGGGTGGTGGCATCAGCAGCATTTTCCCTGTGATAATACCTGACTGCAGCCTGTAAGCAACTGTGGAGTGCGATAAACTCCCACCATTGTCAAAATAAGCTTGTACTCAAAGCAGTACACTCTGCAAAGATCTGTGAATTGGGGATGGATAAATCTATCGCTGTTGCTTTATCTCACATTTTTTTCTTTTTAAAATCTCAAATTGTTTCAGTCAAATTTCTAAAGACATGTGAAATGTATGACGTTCTTTCCAAAAGCAAACTGAATGAAATTCTCAACCACCAGCAATTTAACAGAGTCAGCTATTCCCTACTATGGAAAAAGCCATGTTGTAGCTCGCTGCCATGTAACTGTCAGACAAAAAAGGTGGCATTGGCAGCCTAATTCAGCACCACAAATATGGTTGAATACACAGGGATTCAAAGCAGATTTTAAAACACTAAGCTAAGCACTCAGAGCATGCTGTCTAGAAGAGTGATGCTCTCAATTTTGCTTACTCTCACATTAATTAAAAAAAATTAATACAATTTTATGCCAATCTTTGAGAATTTTTAACATTTTTATTTGTAAAAAATCCAAGCCCATCCTTATTATGGATTTCCTGGACTGCTTCCAGAGATAGATTGAATACACATCGTACTTATACTGAGGCACTTCAGACCTATCTGCCACCCATGGTACATATTCCTAAGAGTCTTCATCATCTGGTCCCTTCTTGGACTCAGGGTGTTACAGTGCACAGTCTTGTGCAAAGGAAATGTCCCAGAAAAATACATGTCTCTTTTCTCCTTGGTATATCAATAATAGCACCCAATTCAGGGTTCTGGCAATGTCTACATGGTTGCCAACGATTGTTATCTATGTTTACATGGAAGTGCAGTGGATCATTTCTGCTCATTTGGTTTCAAAAGGGATCAAGAGTAGGCAATATATCCCCAAATGTGTCCCGTGAGACAAGTTGATGTCTGGCTGAGTACAGAACAGACCTATTTGTTCAACACCCTTGTAAATGGAAATTCCCTTCCCATTAGATCACTTACATGGCTGACTTTTCGTCCCAGCTCTCCACCAACCCCAGATGACAGCTTCTCAAACCCATTCTACCTCATGTACTTTGAATCCATAAAAACAGAGTCAGGCTTATAACGGATGGCTAGAAAGATCATAAACACTAGCCTTTGGGCCTTCTTGTTTGCTAGGAGGGGTGCTGCACATACCTAGGGCAAAGGGACTCACAATACTTTCCCTGTTTCTAACTGCAGTAAAGCCATTGATACATATTAGGGAGTCAAGGGTATGATCTGGCTGAAATTAAACACATTCCTGCCCTGTTAAAACAGAAAACATATGTCTTAATTTCTCTTGCACTGGAGTCAACAATGTGCTTAAAACTCAACCAAGAACAGGTCTTTTGTAAAGCTGATAGGCCTTGATGACTCATTTAAGGCCAAAATATGTCAGATTATTAACAGGCCATTTTTTTAAGAGAGAGAGAGAGAGAGAATGGTTAA
This sequence comes from Phrynosoma platyrhinos, assembly GCA_020142125.1. Lineage (NCBI taxonomy): Eukaryota > Metazoa > Chordata > Lepidosauria > Squamata > Phrynosomatidae > Phrynosoma > Phrynosoma platyrhinos. Next base: position 17,746,464 of record JAIPUX010001880.1, read on the forward strand.
TGTAATTCACAGTCGCAGACTTTCAGATCTGTAATGAAATCAGGAAAAGCAAAAGTCTGAATAAACTCATATGTGCATGCTTCCCTGGAATGTTAATGTTCAGAAATGTTACCAACAGGTGGGTTTTTTTTTGCAAATTATTAAAAAATATGATATTATCAGTAAGGAACGGCAATTACAAATCTCTAGGCCAAGCTAGTCAACCCTGTCCCCTGAATACTATCCACTGTCTTACATTCTTCTTATAGTGCCTCCTCCCAGCTATTTTGATTTGACCCACACTGATACTATAAGCCCTCATCCCCTATGCACAGTCTCATGAGTCATGGAAAAAATTGTGTTAATTCTGGAATTTATTGTTGCATACTTTACATTTCTGAAAAAAACATCCACTTTTGCTAACAACACCCAATCCTACAAGTTTGCTAACTATTGTGTAACCTTTTGCTAATTAATAAAATTATTGTCTTGGGGCTTTTTATTCTAATCCACCACTCCAAAAACTGTATGGAGACATCAAGAAGATAGGAAGCACATGACTGTGTATATAGTATATGTGGAGTTGTTATAGTGTTTCCATTCTTAGGTGCAAATCACTATTAGCCAATGTAAAACTGCTTACTCTTCTGGGGCAGTGCATGATATTTACTAGCCAGGATTCTGACGACTGGAAGATCAGAAGGTTGGAAGTTCGAGATCTGAGTGCTGCATGATGGGATTAATTCCTGTCACTACTTCCAGCTTCTCCCAACCTAGCAATTCGAAAGCATGCAAATGCAAATAGATAAATAGGTACCACTCCAGTGGAAAGGTAACAGAGTTCAGTGCAGTCATGCTGGCCACATGACCATTGGAGTAGTCTTCGGACAATGCTGACTCTTTGGCTTAGTAACGAAGATGAGCACCACCCCCTAAAGTCGGTTACGACTAGACATTCATGACAAGGGATTACCTTTATCTTTACCTTTACTATAAATAATCCTGTATGTCCTCCTGCCACAGGTTGATCGGTACCTCTACCACATGCGTCTTTCTGATGAGGTCCTGCTTGATGTGATGACCCGTTTCCAGTCAGAAATGGTGAAAGGTCTGGGAAGAGACACCAATCCAACTGCTACGGTAAAAATGCTACCAACATTTGTGCGATCACTTCCTGATGGCTCAGGTAAGCAAGCCATTTAGGGTTTCTTCTATCACTGTCATTATAATAGGAACAGTATAATCTATTGTGCACCTTCAAGTTGTTTCTGACTTATGGCGACCCTAAGGATACCCTATTATGGTGGGCTTTTGGGGCAAGATTTGTTCAGAGGGTTTTTTGCCTTTGCTTTCCTCTGAAACTGAGAAAAAGTGACTTGTCCAAGGGCACCAAATGGGTTTCCATGGCTGAATGGGGATTCAAACCCTGGTCTCCAATATCGTAGTCCAATACTCAAATCACTACAGCATGGTGTTTTTCAAAATTATAAAAAGAATTACTAAATGGAAGTTATCCAAACGTCTTGCATTAGAGCATCGTGAGTTGGGAGGGAAAGTAGAAAACTCTGAAGGCTTAGAGATGGGGTTTGGGGCAAGGAGAGAGGGGAGGCACTTGAGAACTGAAAAACTATAGATAGGAACTGATAGGCAGATAAAGACAGTCCTCTGTTGTGGGGCAGAATGGACTAGAGAGAAAGAGGTCTGGAAATGAAGATTTGGGTTAGTGGCTGCATTCCAATGGGCATAGTCAGGACCTGGGTTTGTGGTGGGTGTAGCCTGGGCCAGTGGTCCTTTGCCTTTTATACACAGGAAGACTTCTGCCCACACCACTTCACAAGCACACCCTTCAAACAGTCACAGGGAGAACTGGCAACTGGGAAGAGTTATCACTCCCTTCCTTGCTTGCTCCCCTTCTCATAGAAACCATGCTCCATTCAACTAAGAGTTGCAGGCTACACAGCATGATTTTCATGAGGAGGGCAGCATGTGGAGATGTCTCCCTCTCATAATACATTTCCTATTACACTCATACTCCCTCCCAGCCTGCTGAACATCTGTTTGGTAGGCTGTGAGAAGCATGACTTCCATGAGGGGAACAGTGCCCCAAAGTTAATCATTCCAAGCATGCCCTCCTATGTAACTTGAGTTATCTCATGCTGGCATCAAGCTTGTGTGCTGCTCTAAAGGCTGCCCACAAGGTGTAGCCTGCCCACAGTTGCTTTAGGTTAGGATTTTAAGAGTAGAGCAAATAAGCTTCATCCCAGTCTGATGGTACAGCAGTTCAGCTGTTGTACCATAGTTCTTCTGACTGAAAACTCTGGTTGCAAGTCCACAAATGGGCAAAAGAGGAGGACAAGGAGCAACTCTGCTGCTCCATTGGAGAAAGGATGGAGAAAGGCTGTAGTAGAGAGCATTGCATCTGGAGGACTGCATCCTATTAGTTGTTAGGCTCAACTAGGCCCATTGAATCAACTGATGAATGGTGAACCAACACATACATTCTATGGATTCATTTGGTTTGCTCTAGC
>JAIPUX010001880.1:17751056-17763119 GCA_020142125.1 Phrynosoma platyrhinos
TGGCTATTATCCCTAAGGAACCATGGGAAATCTAACAACAAGAAAAGAAACAGAGGGCCTCGGCAGACGGCTAATTGCGCCGTCTCCGAGGCAGGGAAGAGGAGGGGCAGCCGCACGCTCGGCACCCCTTCCTCCTCCTGAGGTTGCCCTTGGAGCCGCCGGCCCTCCGCACGGCTGGCGCTCCGAGGGCAACCTCCCGCCGCAGCGTCCGCACACGCTGTGGCAGATAAGTTAGTGAAAGTGCGCCTCGGCCCTGCGGCGCACCGTCCCATGGCGTCCCTGAGCCTCTCGTCTGCTTCCCCCCAGAGAGAATCCTACAAATGGCTTTCACACTACAGTAATTGCACAAAAAATGAACAGCTGTGAATGAAATAGAAATGAAATCACAGTATTTTCCCGAACATGACTATTTGCTGGTTCATGTCACTTTCTTGTCTGATTCTTAACGGTTTGTGTGCAATGTTGTGTGAAAACCATTTGCGCAATTGCTGCTAATACACTGCATAAATGCAGGTTCTTACCAGTTTACACTATTAATCTTTCCCATGTGATAAACTCCAAAGTTCTGTAGTGACAGCAGATATGGGTTAAGTGCGGGTTAATCACGAATTCTGCATGGGATAACAATACTTTGTGTGTGAAAACCATTTGCACAATTGTGGGTTAATCATGGGTTAATCACCATTTTTACTTCCAATTTTCCCCTGTATGATAAACTCCTTAGCAGAGCTGTCTCTTGGAGGAAATCTGGGCTAATTATCTTTTAAGAATCTCATTTGTCTTCAAGTGCACTCTCAGTGTCTACAAAATTCTGCCTATTAAATTTTTTTCTGAGAAGCAAAACTTGAGGACTATAACCCCCAGAATTTCCCAGCCAACATGGCTAATGGACCTAGTGGCAGGTGTATTCTGGGAGTTGTAGAGCCCAAATTATTGCTTGGCTGAGAATAATAGTAATCAGAATACATGTTTGGAGAAGCCAGCATGGCGTAGTGGTTTGAATGTTGCATTATGATGCTGGAGACCAGGGTTTGATTCCAAACTTGACCATGAAACCCACTGGGTGATCTTGGGGGAGTCACATGCTCTCAGCCTCAAGGGAAGGCACTGGCAAACCTCCTCTGATCAAATCTTGCCAACAAAACCCCATGATAAGGTCACCCACCTTAGGGTCGCTATAAAGTCAGAAATGACTTGAAAACACAACAACAACAGTAGCAAATCCATGTCTGGCTTCCTGTTGAGAACGTGCTTTCTCTATGTGATGTGCACTTAAGCAAAGTATGGGAGATTCTGCCATTTCTATCTCTGTGTTACAGAAAAGGGTGACTTTCTTGCTTTAGACCTTGGAGGCTCAAAATTTCGGGTTCTAAGGGTCAAAGTGTCTGAAGATGGGAAGCAAAATGTTCAAATGGAAAGTCAATTCTATCCAACGCCTAAAGAAATCATACATGGCAGTGGGAATGATGTAAGTATCTTGTTTCCTTTTGGACCTTGCTCTCAGTGTCTGAATGTATAATGAGTTATAAAATACCTTAAGTATAACTCTTGTTATTGTTTTATCTGGTACAATTTTAATATATGCATGCAGGGCTGGCCCTACCATTAGGCAGAGTGAGGCAGCAGATGCTTTGAGGCAGCCATAAGATATTGGAGAAAGAAGCTGTGTGTCACACATCTTGCCCTGAGCTTCCTAAGCTCTCAGAGCTTGGAAAAGACAATTTTTTTGGACTGAGGGGTTCTGAGAACTGTAATCCGAAAAAGTAGCTTTTCCAAGCTCTGGACTATCCTTTCTGCCTTCAGCGGAGATGGAGAGTGCCATCCCATCACCAGTGTTGAAGAGAGGTTGGTCCAATAACTTTTGTACATGGAATGAGAGGAGGCGCCATCTTGTTCTTTATGTTCGCCAACAAACTGTCTTGGGCTGTATCTTTATGTATAGGTTACATAAGCAAACAGTTCTGTTCTTAAGAAATAGCTGTTTGAGGCACTTCAGTGTATGGCAGTCTCATCTGGAAATGAACATGGCTTAACTAAAAAAAACAAACCCACACAAACCACATTCTTAGAGAATCTTGAGAATATATATGCATGGATTTTAATAAAAGAAAAGCAACTAGTTTGATGTTGACTTTGTGAAAGTTAAAGATTTACTGCATTTTTCTTGTCTTCCAATGAGCTACTTTGTCACCTTTTCATCTGTACAACAAGCCTGTGGTGTAGGTCAGTCAGAGCAAAAACCCATGTTTTCAAAAACCCAGTACAGCATTCTAACCACTATAGCATGACAGCTTCATATTGTACGGGAAACACACTCACTGTAAATAACCCAGTTGTATCTCTTGTTCTGTTTGAGTTACGTGAAACCTTTATTTGGGGAGTGAATGCAGAAAAAGTGTGTGTGTGTGTTTGTTCACTGATAATGATAATAATTGGTATATGTTTCTCCTGTTTTGATGCAGCTCTTTGAATATGTAGCTGACTGCCTTTCAGACTTCATGGAGACCAAGGATATAAAGCATAAGAAATTGCCCCTTGGCTTTACATTTTCATTTCCTTGTAGACAGACTAAATTAGCAGAGGTAAGACTAACACTATTTGTGGTTTCTTAACCATGCAAAATCTTCCGCAGACTTCTTAATGTGGGCTTCCAAAATGGAGTGGATGCTGTAACACTGTCTATAGTTGGATGGCTGTTTGTCTGTGCTAGAAAGGTTTAGGATTCATTATGCAATGATTTATAGAAAACAAGGTTGGAGGATATGAAAGGACTAGAAATCAAATAATAGGATGCATAGATACTGAGGAAAACTTATTAATAGGACTGGCTATTTTTTTTTAAAAATATGTCAGTCAAGATGTATATACAGTCTGTGGATTCAGTCAGGGACTGCCTTCTGCTGTACACCCCTCTAAGCTCATTCTTCTGGCAGACTTTCTCTCCTCTATTTTTCTCTTCCTCCTCCATTTCATTCTTCAGATGACTGGCATGTTTATCGTACCAAGTACTTGCTTGGTGCTTTTTTGTTTGGGGTTTTTATAAATTAGAGGGGTGCACCAGCAACAAGATTAAAGTTCTAAGCCCAATTTGATTATTTAGAATGCAGAGTGATTTGACTTGGACAGACTGCATTTGAGTTTGAAATTTGATTCCAAATCTTCATTCTGCCTATTAACTATTATTGGAAACAACAGCTATAAGTTTTGTTCTGTTGGTAAGAACTGGGCACATTTGGAAACACAGCATCAAGTGACACAGAATAGATTATCAGATAGAGAAAAGAAACGGGAGGAAGAGGAATGCTCCTGTTATAATTGTGCAATTGCGCTGAATATTTTCACACGACGTTGCACTCATCTCATACTTCTCCCGGAAGTAAACTGGAAAGCTCCTGGACCATTTCATTCATGGGGAAATGCCGTGAATGCTTTCATGGTACAGCTTTAATTGCACGATAGTGAAAGTGCAAAAGCTCATACCGATGCATTCGTGCAATTGATGTGCTGTCGTCATCTTAAAAATAAATAAATCTATATTCCAGGTTGCTGTTCAGCTGGTTATCAGGCTTTAAGTACAGGTGCTTCCCTCTAAGCAGTGAAAGATCCCTGTTTGTCATAGTACATGATTTCTTCACTTAGATATCTTGCAGCTAGCATGCTTCATTTTGCAATTGTTTTTGGAAGGAACTTAATTTTCAAGTCTGATTCCTGAGACATATATCCCAGAGGAAATCATGTTGAGAAAGGGAAATCAAGTTGTGGGGGAATATGCGTTGGGTAAAGGATGGCATTTGGTGCTCTGCCTCAAGCAATAGTATGTCTTAGCCAATTGTTGAAAATTAGTACAGGATTTCCTACTCAGGATACCCATAGCCCAATTACATTATGGGAAATTTTAATTTAAAATTGTTAGTTTACCATTATTTAAACAAAATAAATGGGGAAGGGTTTTGTGTTTTTGCTTTGTCATTCTGGAAATCTTCATGTGGATTGGTGGCACTACTTTATTACTGTTGTTATTATGAATAAGAATAATAAATAACTGCAGTCTTTTTTAGGGTGCACTAGTTTCTTGGACAAAACATTTTAAAGTTCGAGGAGTACAGCAAACAGATGTTGTGAAATCTCTTCGTAAAGCCCTCAGGAAACATCAGGCAAGTTCAGAATTACTACTACTACTACTACTACAGTACTATTACAACAACAACAATAACAAATGATGATGATGATGACTGATGACTGATGATGCATGTGCATTTTCTTAGAGCAACCACCCTAGTGGAAATCCCCTCACAGGTGTTATATACATATGCATATACATGTGGATGGATGTGTGTCCCTTTAGTTGTTGGGCTGCAGTTTCCATCAGCTCTAGCCAGGATAGCAAATGGTGATGGATAATGGGAACTGAAGTCCAATAATGTCTGGAGTGTCACGTTTCCTGATACACAAAGCTCTGCACAAACAGGAATTGCTCCATTCATTCCTTTAGAAAAATGTTCTTGTAGAGCATTCTCCTAGGCTAAAGTAAATGAAGGGATTCGTTCTCCTCAAATATTTCTTTATGATGTCCATTGTCATGGATGGTCATAACAATCCCCCTTTCTACTTTTGAAGACAAAGTCCCATGGATTAAGTTGTTTGTATTTAAAACCACAGTAATGTTGGCCTGATTAATGACTGTAGGAATCTGAACAGATCTTATATTTATTGGCATGTTGTATTTTTCCCATTAGGATATTGATGTGGATGTCTTGGCTTTGGTAAATGACACAGTGGGGACAATGATGACCTGTGGATATGATGACCCGCGGTGCGAAGTTGGTGTTATTATTGGTAATTATCATGTTGATGTAAGGGTCAGCTGGGCTTAACTGAAAGTAAGTGTTTTAGAATTGTAACTGTGAAGTCTGTGGAGATATCCAGATAGAATAAAGGTTGCTGTTGACTGTTGTATTTGTTGCTGTAGTTCTTGGGTTCTTTTAAAATAACCAGATGACATTTTTGCTATCTTGGAGCATTCAGTGGCAATTCTTAGCACCAGCAGCAACATTTTATTTCCATCCAGAGTCAGAATTATACTGGGTTCCTTGGTCATTCCTCCTCGCTGGATGGGAGGAGGGGAGCGCTTAAGATTTTTAGTTCCTTTAAAAAATAATGCATGTTGACAGGGTCTCACAGAATTCAGATCCAACCCTCTGAAGAAAACTTGCCAAGAAAACTCCATGATAGCCTAAGGGTCTCCATAAATCAGAAATGACTTGAAGGTACACAACAACAATAAAAAAATATGCAACACTTGCTTTTGTGAGAGCTCTCACTTCTTTGCAGTAGACTGAAGAATGCTCTGTTGTATTTCACATAGGAGAGAGAACTAAATTTTGAAGCTAAAAAATCCCAAATGTCATTTTATTTTCTCAGTTGTTTTGAGATCTTTTTTAAAATGGCAATTTTTTCACTATGCTTTAGCTTTGTGAAGAATATTTCACTGCTGTCTTGATTACAATGGCAGTGTATATGGGTGTTTAATCTGTCTTGATATTGTTTCTAGTTTCATATGGTTGGATGACAAATCAATGGAATAAAATGTATAAATAAATAAGATACAGGCCCAAATCCTACTGGTTATTTCCAATTAGAATAGACCCATTGAATCAATTGTTCAATGGTGAGTCAACATGGGGCCAAATCCCATTGATTCAAGGTGTCTTCTCTAGTTGGGACCAACAGTAAGAATCAGATAACAGTCTACACAATTTTGGAACAATGCAATTTACACATCACTGTGTATTTTTCTCCCTTTCCAAAATAAATCTGCTGGACTTAGGAACAGGGACAAATGCTTGCTACATGGAAGAAATGAGCAATATTGACCTTGTGGAAGGTGATGAAGGAAGAATGTGCATTAACACAGAATGGGGAGCCTTTGGAGACGATGCGTCACTGGATGACATCAGGACAGAGTTTGACAAGGAGATTGACTTGGGATCTATCAACCCTGGGAAACAATTGTAATTTGAGTCACCAGTTTGGTATAAGGTTTCTTTCTAAAAATGAAGCATTAGAGGCATATCTATAACTATGACATAATTTGGAACAAAAGTAGTTTTTGGTATGTTCAACTGCAAGCATAGGCAGTAGGGGATGAGTGCTATGTCTGGAGACTATAGTCAAACACAGAGAAAGCTTTTTGGCAGAAAATCTGGTAAATTCTAAATCCCAAGGGGAAGTTGCAGATCACTTATCTTCAGAGCATGGAAATTAAGATGTATAAATAATGACATAACCTGTAACATGTTTCTTGTGGTAACAAGGGTGTAATAATAATAGATGGTAATAACTATTTTTAAAACACTGACAGGTAATGACTTTTCCCCATATAATGAGTGTAATGAGTTGTGTTTACACATTAGTTTTTCTCACTATTTTGGGGGAAGAAATACTTGTGTGGGCATTCTGAGATGAGTTTTTTCATTTTAGGCATTTTGTTTTACTTTTTAGGTAGATTTTTTTAATAAAACGAAAACCAAAACTAACTACTAATGTAATGAGGAACATAGCTAGGTACAATTTAATTTTTCTAGTAAGTTCCTGGTAATGTGTTACTCTGGGGAGTTTTCTAATGAAAAAAGGTAACACTTCAAGTTGTGCTTGCCTTAAGAAATTCATGCTTCTTAATGCTACGGATGGCTTAAAGAAGATTTTTCCCCCTTGTTCAGATAATATGTAAATTGCTAACCTTAAAAAAACATTAATGTTAACAAAGAAGAATGTTAAAAAACCAGTCCAGTCGCAAGTTTAGCAATTGTAGTTATAGGCCTAAATCTGATTGTCATTTCCAGCTGAGCAGACTCATTAATCAATGGAACTTGCATAATTGTTAACTTATCCAATTCCCGTTAAATCAATGGGTTTACTCGCGGGATATAGTGGGTCTACACTGGGATATAGGTAATTTGTACCTTCAGTCAGTGTGTTAGTAAATATGCATACTTAAGAAGTATGTATGTATTTTTTTTTTTTTACATCAGTTGAAATACCAGTAGTTTCAGCATATGTAAAGACCTGCTCTGGAATACATGTTTTGTAAAAAAAAACATTCATTTTGATGTGGAATACTTTTAATGAGGTACAAAAACCATCTTCCCTAGGGCCAAGGGCAAGTAAACTGTTAATCATTTGAAAAATCTCAGGTAATTGCTGATTTCCTTTCTGAGGTGGAAGCTGCAATAAAGGAAATAGCAAAAAGCAAGACTCCAGGAACAGATGATATTCCAGTAAAACTGTTGCAATCCACATTGACAGTGTCAACTCTAGCGCTAACCAACATATGTCAACAGATATGGAAAACAAAACAATGGTCAACAGATTGGAAGCAATCAATATACATCCCCATCCACAAAAAAGGAGACACAAGAGACTGCAGAAACTATAGGAACATAGCACTAATCTCTCATGAAAGCAATAATGCTCAAAATTCTGCAACATAGGTTCCAACCACACATAGAGAGAGAAATCCCAGAGGACCAAGAGGATTCAGGAAAGGAAGAGGCACCGGGGATCACATTGCAAATATACAATGGCTAATAGAGCGTATCAGGGAGTTCCAAAAGAAAATCAGTATGTGGTTTATAGACTACAGCAAAGCCTTTGACTGCATAGATCATGAAAGGCTATGGAACACCCTTAAAGACATGGGAGTGCCAACACATCTTATAGTCCTAATGAGGAATCTGTACTCAGAACAAGAGGCTACTGTAAGAACAGAACACGGAGAAACAGAATGGTTCCCAGTTGGCAAAGGAGTCTGACAAGGCTGTACCGATTCAACTTATACACAGAACATATTGTAAGGAAAGCAGGCTTGGGCATGGAAGAAGGAGGAGTGAAAATAGAAAGAAGAAATGTCAACAATCTGAGATATGCTGACGAGACCATAATACTAGCAGAAAACTTCACAGACCTGGAACAACTACTAAGGAAGATCAAATAAGAAAGTGCAAAGGCAGGCTTACTGTTGAACATAAAGAAAACAAAAATAATGACCACAGAGAATCAAACATTGATTGGAACAGGGACTGCAGCCAGGAAATCAGAAGATGATTAGGAATGGGGAGGATGGCTATGAAAGAACTAGAAAAGATCCTAAAATGCAAGGACATACAACTCAGCACAAAAGTCAGAATCATACAAGCTATTGTATTCCCTATTACCATGTATGGATGTGAGAGCTGGACAGTTAAGAAAGAAGATAGGAGGAAAATCAACTCATTTGAGATGTGGTGCTGGAGAAGAGTGCTGAGGATTCCATGGACAGTCAAAAGGACAAACAAATGGGTCCTAGAGCAGATCAAGTCAGAAATATTCCTAGAAGCCAAGATGACAAGACTTAAGGGCTGTACAGACAGCCCCTAAGGGGTGGCGTCCCACTGCCCCTTTCCTTGCTGGATCGGGGCTGCAGCAACTGTACACCACAGCCCCAATCTGGCACTTTGTCGCTCCTTTTTGGAGCAGCAAAAAGCCGCCCTTGCCGTGGCGGCAGCGGCGGAGGCTTTTCTGTGCTCCTTTGGCGCAGCGTGTCTGAACACTGCACCAACGGACTGCCCTGGTGCCTCCTGTTGTGCGGTGGGGGCACACGGTGTGGTGGCGGCATTGGTGCTTAGTCAGGGCGGCTGGCGTGTGGTCACCACACCCCTACTCCACCCCCAGGCTGGCCCTTTTGGCCAGTCTGCACTCTCATTCTCACATCCATACATCCACACATACTCTCATATCCATATATGGTAATAAGGAATACAATGGCTTGTATGATTCTGACTTTTGTGTTGAGTTGTATGTCTTTGCATTTTAGGATCTTTTCTAGTTCTTTCATAGCCACCCTCCCCATTCTTAATCTTCCTCAAGACTGTCATACTTTGGACAAATCATGAGAAGGCATGAATCATTGGAAAAGACAATAATGTTAGGAAAGGTGGAGGGAAGTAGAAAGAGAGGAAGGCCACATGCTTTATTAAAAAGACCACAAATATGAGTCTGCAGGAGCTGGGCAGAGCAGTAGAGGATAGGGGGCCTGGAGATGTCTCATCCATAAGGTCACCATGGGTTGAGATTGACGCAAAGGCAGTTAACAACAACAAAGGTAGGAAAACAAAAATAATGGCCTCTGAAGATCTACAAGAATTCATTCTAGATAGCAAGAAAATTGAATTAGTCAAAGAGTTCCCGTATCTTGGATCAAACATGGATCAAAATGGAGATTGCCGTCAAGACATTAGAAGAAACTAGGACTGGGAAGAGAAGAGATAAAAGAACCAGACAAGATCCTAAAGCGTGAAGATATAACTTTGAACACTAAAGTAACGATTGTCCAAACCATAGTATTCCCAATTACCATGTATGGAAGTAAGAGCTGGACAGTGAGGAAAGCAGATAAGAGGAAAATCAATTCGTTTGAGATGTGGTGCTCAAGAAGAGTGCTGAGGATATCGTGGATGGACAAGAAGACAAATACATGTATTCTAAAACAGATCTATCCTGTACTCTCTCTGGAAGCCAAGATGACCAAACTGAGGCTGTCATACTTTGGACATATCATGAGAAGGCAAGAATCATTAGGAAAGACAATGATGCTAGGAAAGATAGAAGGCAGGAAAAAGAGAGAAAGACCATATGCCAGATGGAAGAACTGAGTCAGGGAAGACACAAGCCTGAGCCTCCAGTACCTGAGCAGAGAAGCTGAGGACAGGAAGTTTTGGAGATATCTCACCCATGAGGTTGCCATGAGTTGAGGTCAACTCGAGAGCTGTTAACAACAGACAACAATATTTGACATATTTAGCCACATGGTAATATTATACTAACATAACTAGAAATTGTTAAGGATCTTGCCATGTTTTAACAAGTGCTTTCTGTTGACAGGTTTGAGAAGATGATTAGTGGATTGTATTTAGGAGAACTCGTCAGGCTTATTCTTCTGAAAATGGCAAGGGAAGGATTGCTTTTCAGTGGAAAATTGTCAACAGCTGTCTGTACAAAGGGCAAGATTGAGACAAAACATGTAGCTGCTATGGAAAAGTAAGAGGTTTTGGTTTGTTCATCAGATAATTTTCTGAAACTGTAATTAGCTTGCCTTTGGACTTTGATCTCACTTTGCAGCAGCTGAAATAAATTGAGGACAGAGGAGGAAGGTGGGAGGAGGCAAAAGAAACTGGGACATCAGGACTGTGTCTGCCAGTTTGGGATAGCTAGAGGGTATAATACTATTATCATAACTCCCCTTGCATGCCAAAGTGATGTGTTCTGACTCAGAGAGCAAAGTGTTTTGGCCCACTCTGAGGGGGGTTGCAGACTGCCAGAAATACTGCAAATTGAGTCCACTTTTAGGGTTAGGGTTAGTGCTAGGGAATCATGGGAATTGGTTTTTTTCTGAGACATTGAGCCTTCTCTGTCAGAGAGCTCTGGTGCCACAATAAAATACAGTTCCCATGGTTCCCTAACCCTAGCCTCCAGTCTGGACCTTCTTCTCCGGTCTTCAGGGTGAAGTTACTGCCTTGAAAAGTACAGCTGGCCCTCCATATCAATTGATTCTGCACACACAGATTCAACCAACTACAGCTTGAAAATGTTTTAAAAAATCCAAAAAGAAAAATGTTGAGTTGTTTGTCATTTTATATAAGGGACACTTTACTTGGGATAGTTCTGGGAACCATAAGGGCGGTTTAGCTCTGTCTTCAGCTTCAGCTGCTGCTATAGCACTCAGAGCATTGAACTCTACAACTCTGGAGACCAGGGTTCGAATCCCCACTCAGTCCTGGAAACCCACTGGGTGACCTTGGGCAAGTCACACTCTCTCAGACTCAGAGGAAGGCAAGTGTAAACCTACTCTGAATAAATCTTGCCAAGAAACCTTGTGGTAGTGTTGCCTTAAGGTCACCATAAGTAAAAAACAACTTGAAGGCACACAATAATAGTTCTCATAGAAGGGCTACACATGGAAGATGAACAGGAATGCCATTTAGGTAGGTCAAAGGAAACAAGTATTTTGCCCTATCCCATAATTCAGGCAAAGTATGATAAAATTTCAGGAATCACTTTGGCCCACTTGTTCTGCCCTTGAAACAGCTAACTATTGCCTCTTTCTACTGCTGAATTGGTACCTTTTGGTGTGTTCCTAATTTGTTTGTTTTGGTTAGATATAAAGAAGGCCTGAGCAATACTAAAGAGATTCTGACGGAATTGGGCTTGACCCCATCTGAAGATGATTGCATTGCCGTTCAGCATGTTTGCACTATTGTTTCATTTCGTTCAGCCAACCTCTGCGCTGCAGCCTTGGCAGCAATACTGACACGCCTGCGTGAAAACAAAAAATTGACAAGACTTCGAACTACTGTTGGAATGGATGGAACACTGTACAAGATGCACCCTCAGTAAGTAACTTAGTAATTCACTGCAGCAGGTCAGATTTTCACAAAGAGGGTGAAAGATACCATTGTGCATCTGCATGTCATAATCATTTATGCATATGCAAAAATAATAATGACCACTTGCAGAGATGGTTCTGAAATAAGTCTAGAAAAATGCACGATCTACCAACATATACTAGCTGTAATGACAGTTTTTAACTTTCATGTTGTTTTCTCAAAGCTGTAGCCATGGAAGTCTGTGGCAGTAAAACAAGCACCTTAAACATGAGGCACCTCTAGTACTTTACAGATATATTTTAGACTAAACTTTAATTGATTAGATTCATAGTGTACAATACTAGATCTTCAGGTATTGTATATATGTGTGTGTGTGTGTGTTATACAGGATGGGTACAGTGTGAAACTGGGTGTAGGTAACTATTATACTATTAACACTGGCTGTTAATGATTAGAATAAGCATCTTAGCAATAATTCAAAGATATAGCCATGTTCAACTGCAGAATCAGTACATAGAGAGATCTTGTAGCACCTTTGAGACTAACTGAAAGAAAGAAATTCGCAGCATGAGCTTTCATAGGACGTTATCACACACGGGTCTCAAAGCGGCAAGAAAGCTGCATGGAATCAATCCAGAACTAT
>JAIPUX010001880.1:17763219-17784894 GCA_020142125.1 Phrynosoma platyrhinos
AATGTAATTCTCCAAGAAACCAGCATTCAAAAGAACGGGGATGATGCCACATTGGAACGGGGATGGGACAGGGTTCTCTGCGACGTTGTGTGAACACACGGGAAAAGGATCCGCAATGGGACGGGGATGTGACGGGGATGGGGCAGGGTTCTGTGCGACGTCATCTGAACACATGGGCAAAGGAACCGCAATGGGACGGGGATGCAACGGGGTTCTGTCTGCTTTAGACCCCGTGTGAAAACGTCCATAGACTTCAGTCTATGCATCTGAGGAAGTTGACTGAAGTCTAGAAAGCGTATGCTGCCAATTTCTTTCTTTCAATTAGTCTCAAAGATGCTACAAGATCTCTACATACTGATCTTGGCAATAAATAAAGGATTTAACATATTTATCATGTATTTTCAATACAAGTCTTCTTAGTGCTTTTTGCTTTTTACTTCAGAAGCAGTAAAAGGATGAGAAAGTAATTTATTCAGTTCTGTTGCACTGTAACTTGAATGTCTGATTACATCTGCCAAAGGCATATTTTGAAGCTTGTGGAGCCTGTGCTTAGAAAATATTATCTCAATACAGACGTTTAAGTTCAGCTGACACCTAGTGGTATCCTCTTGAAATTTCTTTGTTGCAAAGTAGCCACCTTAAGACTAGTAAAAAGTAGATTCCCCCCCCCCCCCTTGGAGACTGAAATATTCAGAGAAAGGTTCAGATGCTGGAGGGGCTGTTCTAGTGTGTGGCATGTTTTTAAATCTCAATCTAACCATTTGTCTTTATGTAAAATTGTCCATTGTCTGGCTGAATGTAAAAAGTACCTTCCATACACTCCAATTATGTTTTAATTTGGAATTCTTTTTAAAACATCTCTGGAAGGCTTTCAGGCTTGCTTACATTTGTGTATTTCACTGTTTCCCACTGCCTCAGCATATTGCTTCATCTGATGATTATAATTCACTTGAGAGAGGTTACTATATCTTGACTGGCAAAGAGAGGTGTTAAATTGACCACTCTTTGCCCAAAAGGTGCACAATATTTTTTTGGACTATGATTTCCAGGATTTCTCAACCAGTATGGTCACTGGCCAAGCAGTCAGGGGGCTCTCGAAACTATAGTACAAAAAAGTAGTTTCTGCAAGTACTAGATAGTCTATATTGCAAAGTGATGGAACAGAATACGGATTTAAAACAGGTCAGTCATACACGTGGTATTTGTGCATGAATCTATCTTGTTTGCTTTCTTGCTTGCCTGACTGCCTGTTTTCTTTTTTTTTAGGTATGCAAAACGTCTCCACAAAGTGGTTAGAAGGCTGGTTCCTAACTGCGATGTTCGATTTTTGGTCTCTGAGAGTGGCAGTGGGAAGGGAGCTGCAATGGTAACCGCAGTTGCATATAGACTGTTATCTCAACGTAAACAAATCGATAAGGTCTTGGCATATTTCAAGCTAACCAAAGAGAATCTCATAGGTGTGAAGAACCAAATGAGGGCTGAACTGGAGCGTGGGTTAAAGAAGGAAACAAACCCAACAGCCACTGTGAAAATGCTCCCAACATTTGTTTGTGGAATGCCAGATGGAACAGGTAGGGATCTAGAAGGGCAAAAACCACAAAGTATCTACCCCAACCTGGTTCCCACCAGGTCTGTAAAAGTTTTAGGAATCAACATTTTGCTTTTTTATTCATTTAAAATTGAAACTTAATCCAGACAAAACAGAGGACGTTATCACACGGGGAGTCACGGGGAGAAAGTGGAAATAAACGGGCACGAGCGGAAGTTTTTAATTTACGGGATTTGTCCCGTTCCGCCTCGTCTGATAACAAAATTCGAATTTAAAAGGGGGTTAATTCAAACAAAAACCTGATCTTTTCATTTTTGGGATTTTTGAGGATTTGAAAAGATCAGGTTTTTGTTTGAATTAACCCCCTTTTAAATTTGAATTTAGTTATCAGACGAGGCGGAATGCGACAAATCCCGTAAATTAAAGTCTTCCGCTCGTCCCGTTTATTTCCACTTTCTCCCTGCAACTCCCCGTGTGATAACGTCCAGAGGAGGTCCAGGTCAGTTGGATGTAGATCAGGGAATAGAGATTCAGCCGGTGTTTGTCTGGAAAATTCTACTGGTTGTTCACTCTGATGCTTGAGAAGAACTGTTGGGAAAACTAATGTTATCTTTTCTGTGGCAGAGAAGGGAAAATTCCTAGCCCTTGATCTTGGGGGAACAAATTTCAGAGTTTTGCTTGTAAAAATCAGAAGTGGAAGGAGCAGGTCAGTCCGAATGTACAACAAAATCTTTGCCATTCCTTTGGAAATTATGCAAGGAACAGGAGAAGAGGTAAAATAAAACATAAGCATAAGAACCAAGAGTGAATTCTTTTTGTTAATCTAAATGAATTGAAAATAGAGTTGCCTTCTTTCTTTCCTCTGTTTTCTAGCTGTTTGATCACATTGTCCAGTGTATTGCAGACTTTCTGGAGTACATGGGCATAAAGGGTGCACGGCTCCCTCTTGGCTTCACATTTTCCTTTCCTTGTAGACAAGCAAACATTGATAAGGTAAGAAGTGGTATGAATGATGCTGAGCTTTTGGCATGCTATTTTGTTTCCTGTGACTACCAAACCTTTAGGTAGCCGCACTCTGCCCAGCCTTAGATGAGGAAAAACCGACTCAAACTGAATCCAGAAAAAACGGAGGTGTTTACAGTAGGGACCCCTAAACCAGGTATTGGGATACAATATCCAGTCCTAGATGGGGTCACACTCTCTTTGAAGGACTGTGTTTGGGGGTGCTCCTAGACCCGTCACTTCACATGATTAATCAGGTGAATGCGATGGTCAGGAGCACCTGTTATCAGCTCCGGGGGATACGCCAACTGCGCCCTTACCTGGAAACAAGGGATCTAGAAACTGTAGTATATGCACTGGTAACTTCACGACTCGACTTCTGTAATGCACTGTACATGGGGCTACCCTTATACCTTGTTCAGAAACTACAACTGGTACAAAATATGGCAGCCAGATTAATTACTAGAAAATCTAGAAGGGATCATATAACACCAAATCCCTTCACTGGCTGTCTATAGGTTTCCGAGGACAGTATAAGGTGTTGGTGTTGACCTTTAAAGCCCTACATGGCCTAGGTCCAACCTATCTAAGGGATCCCATCCTTCTATATAGTCTGCCTCGTGCCCTCAGATCATCAGGGAGGAACCTATTGCAATTGAGAAAATCTAGATTAGTGGGAACCTCCCAGAGATCCTTCTCCATCGCTACCCCCAGACTTTGGAATGCCTTGCCGGGAGAAATCCGTCAAATCACCAGCTTGGACAATTTTTTAAAAAGACATTAAGATGGATTTCCCAGAGTAGAATAGTCTCTACCTAATTGATGTCTCTCCCTCTTTTATATTTCTTAGATTTTCTTAACTGGTGCTTGAACATCAGTTTTAGCAAGGCATCTGATTTAATTCTTTTTTAAGGGGGGGGTTAACTTGTTTCTATTATGTTTTATTATCTGTGTGTTTTTTTTTTTAATGTAAGCCGCCTTGATTGCCCTGGCAAAAGGTGGGGTATAAAAATAAAGTTTATTTATTATTTATTAGATTCCAGGAGGCATCATTGTGGTGTAATTTAAGTTTTCTAAGGCTTCAGCCTTTTTAAGGAAACAAAAATATTTAAATATCAAAATACGAAAGCCAAGCCTCTTAGAGTCTGGCTTTAAATTAACAGAGTAGCAGAAATGCCTAACCATGGGGGGATGCAGACAGGAGCCTGGGAAGCGGAGGATTGGGGCCGAGGCTGCTCCACACCTCGGCCCCAATCCTCTCTTCTGCCAGCCCTGGAAGGAGCACTAAAATGCCGGTCCTTCCAGAGCCAGCAGAACGGGCGCATCAAGAGCCACCATGCGACTCTTCTGCACCTCTTCCGGTGCAGCACGTGACGATGCTGCACCGGGAGGACGTATTCAGAGTGTGCACCTTGCATAATGGCATGTGACCTGATGATGTCCTTGGGAATGGTTTGAGGCGGCCACCGTACGGCTGCCCCTCTCCTTCCGTGCCTCCGAAATGGTGCTTTGTGCCGTCTGCAGAGGCCCTATGCTTCCCTAAGAACTGAGACTCACTCCAAAAAACAACAAGCACATAGTTTGCAGTTTAAAACAATGGCTTTAATCTATATTTACATAAAAGGTTATATCCTAATCTAACTAGTGAATAGTTCAGGTAAAGAGAAATATTTCCAAAGAAAACTTAGAGAGGAAGAACATGGAAAACCAAACAGCTCAGTTGAAAATCTTGAGAAAGAAAGTCTATTAGGGCCCCTACAGACAGCCCGTTTTGGGCAGCTCTGGGCTGCTCCTGCTAGCAGCGGAGCAGGGCTGTGGCAACCCCATGCTGTGGCCCCGATCCTCCCTTTTGTCACCCCCAAAAGAGCGGCAAAATGCTGCTCCTTTTGAGGATGGCAAAAGGCCGCCCTAAGAGCCAGTGCTGCGGCTCTTTTGTGCTCTTTCAGCACAGTATGTATACTTGCTGCGCAGGAGGGTGTCCCGATGCTGCGCACCATGCAAATGGGCACACTGTGTTAGGACAGCGTCGGGATGGAGTTGGGGTGGCCGGCGTGTGGCTGCCCTGTCCCAACTCCACCCCAAGGCTGACCCTTTAGGCCAATCTGCAATGCCCCTTAGTCTCAAAGAGGGTGTGACCGAAGTCAGATGGTTAGTGTGAATGAGAGAAAGAGAGGGAGGAGTTTGCAAGCAGGAAATCCCTATTTATCTAAAGAGTGGGAAAGAGAATGAAAAAAATCTTCCAACAATCATCTTCTGTGAAGAAGTAAAAAATGGGCATTTAAACTTATTATCCTAAAATATGATAAGCAGAAGCAAGCTTCTTTTGAAAGGATAATCCAGCTTTACATATTTTACCTGATTTATCTCATCTTGGTGGATATCTTTTTTTTTTTAACCACTTTTTAACCACTCTCCCACTCTAGGGAACTCTTGTTGGGTGGACCAAAGGTTTCAAGGCAACTGATTGTGAAGGAGAAGATGTTGTTGATATGTTGAGGGAAGCTATTAAACGAAGGAATGTAAGTATGGCAGAAGTCCCATTACATGAATCTCAGTTATCAGAATGTAAGTCTGTCTGTAATTTCAAATGGCTTGGTTTTATTCCATGATATTCAGATAAATTAGGATGTTATGTAATCACACAATTTCCTGTCTCAAGCTAAACTACACACTAAACTGTTCACTTTATTTCTTTTTTTAAAAAACTGACTGGCCTAGAATTGGATACTTCTTGTTGAATTTGTCATCCCTTCATGTCTTCTATATAGTTCTTCAGTGTATTGTTTCCATCGTCTTTGTTTGTACTTGGTCAGGTAATGTGTTTCCTTGCTGGTCGTAGAGCATCCCCACTCCTGAGCACGAGAGCTCTCTGACAGACCAGGCTGAATGCCTCAACAAACTACAAATCCCACAATTCTGTAGGATAGAGTCATGGCAGTTAAAGTGGTGGCAAACTGCTTTAATTCTGTAGTGTGGCTACACCCTCAGAGAGAGATTTGCCATTTTCTTGTTATTTTTTCAAAGTGCCTTGTATGTTGATGATGACATCAGATAAATAAAATAGTAGTTCCATGGACAGCCAAAAGGACAAACAAATGGGTCATAGAACGGATCAAGCCAGAGATATCCCTTGAAGCCAAGATGACAAGACTTAGGGCCTTTGCAGACTGCCAGAAATAGTGCAAATTGAGTCCACTTTAAGGGTTAGGGTTAGGGAATCATGGGAACTGTATTTTATTGTGGCACCAGAGCTCTCTGACAGAAAAGGCTCAATGTCTCAGGAAAAAAAACAACAATTCCCATGACTCCCTAGCATTAACCCTAATCCTTAAAGTGGACTATTTCTGGCAGTCTGCAAAGGCCCTACGACTGTCATATTTTGGACACATCATGAGAAGGCATGAATCGTTGGAAAAGACAATAATGTTAGGAAAAGTGGAGGGAAGTAGAAAGAGAGGAAGGCCACACGCTAGAGGATGGACTCTACTATAGAGACCATGAATATGAGTTTGCAGGAGCTGGGCAGAGCAGTAGAGGACAGGGGGGCCTGGAGATGTCTCAGACATAGGGTCGCCATGGATCGAGATCAAAGTGAAAGCAGTTAACAACAATAACAAAGTAGTAAAAGTAGTAGTAGTAAAAATAGAGGAGGAGGTGGAGGAGGAGGAGGAGGAAGAAGAGGAGGAGGGATGAAATAAATTAAAAGAAACCCAGTTTCATGGCTTCATCAGTACTCTTTGTTATCCTTATAACTGGTTAGTGCATTTTTAAGCAATGTTTCTGATGTATGCATAATCAAATCTACTATTTTCATGATAAAAATATTGTAGAATGGTCTGAAATGTGATTTCAGTAATTTGAATTACGGTACTGCACAAACAACCTTTTCCTTTTAAATACATCTAACCATCAATACATAACACATTACGGCATTTCCTTACTGATTAACTGAAGGACCTTTCTTTCACAGGAATTTGATTTGGACATTGTAGCTGTGGTGAATGACACAGTTGGGACAATGATGACCTGTGGCTATGAAGATCCAAATTGTGAAATTGGCCTCATTGCAGGTAAAAATAATACTGAATCTGGTTGTTTCTAGGCAATGTGTAACTGACCATGAAATCATATTTTAAAATCCCTATCAATAGGAATGTAGAGCAACTTGATAGGCTGCCAATGAAATTCAGCAACGTAGAGAAAGATAATGAGGGATGCACATACATTGAGGTGGAGAAGCTACATGTGGCTCCTGCACCCCACTTGTGTTTCCTAAAGCTCCTCTGATAACTCCCAAAGACCCTGCCCAATATTATCTTGCCAATTTGGGGGCAAATTTTCACCTTGTCTGATCAAATTAGCTGAAAAGAAGCTGCAAAAGGGATTGTTTACTTTTCCTCCAAGAGTCCAACCTCCAAAAGGAACAGCAAAAATATTAGTCAAAATGGCAGTTAGAAATTACTTTAGGTGTGCCAAAACACAAGGGCCACAAGGGAGACCATGGAGTTTATTATATGGGAGGGTAAGTGCCTAAATCCAGTGCAGAAATGGGATTTAAATCCCAGAAAAATCCCGCAAAAGCAGGATCATTTTCAGGCTCACTGGGGGCATTGAGCATTAACACGAAAATAACCCGCATAGAAAGTGGACAAAATCAGAATCCTGAAAAAATAAAAAGAGGCCAATTTTGTCTACTTTCGGTGAGGATTATTTTCACGTTAATGCTCAGTGCCCCTGACTGTGTGTGAAAACAATCCCACTTTTGCGGCATTTTCCCATTTTAAATCCTGTTTCTGCACAAGATGAACACTGTGTGATAAACTCCCCAAAACTGGCTCCATCCCCTTATACAGTTGGTCACTCTAACATGCATGCTCCCATCTCAATGTGCAGAGAAATTCCAGCCTTCTCATGGGCATTGAGATATAAGGCTCACCGCAGTGTGTGTGAGTTAAAACTTCTCACACCTCTCATCAATCACCACCAAGACTGCAGTTTTCCCCCTGTACTGATGGTGTAAAAACAGCACTCTTTGATCCTTGAGGCCATGGAGAGGCTTTTGCAACTGATAACAAGAAAATAATGATTGCAAAAGCCAAGGATCAGCTTTTTTCTCCCATGGCTCAGCTGTCCAAACTATAACAAGGGCATACCCTAAAATAAGCTATGTATGTGCAAGGATTCTGGAACTCAGGTGGGCAACTGGCAGTCCTCTTGATGTTGCTGGACTACAACATCCATCACCACCAATTGCAGGTAGTACTAACTGGGAAGTTGGCACTGGACAATATTTTGAGGACTTCATGCTGCTCACCTTGCTATCTTTCATATCTGTACATAAATAACTCTTCCTGCAGTGGCTGTTAACCATAGAAGCTCATGCTATAATAAATTTGATAGTCTTTAAGATGCCACTGGATTCTGTTGGTTTTGGTGTAAAACGGCTTTGTTGTATGCTTTCTAGTCATTTCCTACTTATGGAGGCTCTAAGGAAACCCTATCATGGGGTTTTCTTGGCAAGATTTGTTTGGAGGGGTTTTGCTTTTGCCTTCCTCAGTGTCAGAGAGTGTGTGATGTGCCCAAGGTCACCCAGTGGGTTTCCATGACTGAGAGGGGATTTGAACCCTGATCTCCAGAGTCCAATGCTCAAACCACTACACCATACTGGCCCTGTGAAAATCAGGAATTTGAGGTCCCAAGGCATTGTTTGAAGTCTCTTGGAATTGCTTGTTTATCTAGGTCTCCAATGGGAAGATATATTTCAGGTTGAGCAGCACTGGAGGGGAAGAATGTTTGATTTTTATGTGTAAGGTGGCTCTAATGAGTTTATCACACAGAGGCAAATTGCTTAAATCCCGTGCAGAAACAAGATTTAAACATTCAAAAATCCCCGCAAAAGTGGATTGTTTTTCCAGACATATTTGTGTAAAGGAGAAATAATGCAACATTAACCCAAATGGAAAGTCACCAAAACCCACTCCTTTTTCCCCCCGGATGTTCCCAAAAGCGAAAAGGAGCGGGTTTTGGCAACTTTCCATTTAGATTAATGTCATGTTATTTCTCCTTGACACCAATGTTGTGTGAAAAACAACCCACTTTTGCGGGTTATTTCTACTTTCTCTTCAGGTTAACCTTGAACATTGTGTGAAAAACAACCCGCTTTTGTGGTTTGTTTTCACTTTCAATCCAATTTCTGCACGGGATCCATCCCGTGTGATAAACTCCTAAAACCTAAGGCACCCATCTCCACCTATTTCCAACTAGAGCCCTTTTGCCCAGCATTATGTTCTTTTCTGGGTGAAATGTACTTCTGCAAAGTTGATGTCCTGAAAAGGCAGGAGCAGGGGGAGGGGACGGATGAGAGAGAAAGTGGGTGAACTTGGGTCCATTGTGCTATTTGGAACAGGACAGAAGTAAAACACCAGCATCATGATTCCTGAACCTTCTTGATGTACAAGACCTGGAAACAGCACACAAAAAAGAAGAAAAAATGTCTCCCTGAGGGTGGTGAGAATTCCACAAGCCTCAACAGCCAACATTTCCTGGCTGTGGCCATATTACTCAGATCCTCATCAATTTATCTAGTAGATTACCCTCATGCACATTTTCACAATCAGTTAAGGGAGAAGGAGTTCTAGCCCACTGCTAACCCTTTCCTGTCTCACTCCTGTAACTTCACAAGGATCCATCCTATATTCTCAGGGATGTTTCTGATTTGGCAATGCTAGCTGGAAAATGTACTGGCAAGGAATTGTCACTTTCCACTCTGACATTTGAATAGTCCTGGGGCTCATTCCTACTTACATTTAAACCGGTTTGTGATTCGCTTTCACTCTGGGTCAGTGAATCGATTCTAGTCGATGTGTCATTCCCACTATGGAAGCAGGTTTTTTCTTTATTCACTTCTTTTTTGGCACAATTGTTGTTCTCACTAGTTTGTGCCACTTTGAAATGCTTGTCAATCATCTAGTCATCATCGGTGATGCAACTGGCAACACATTCAAGAAAACCTGGGAGGGAGTCATGTGTGCTGTGGCCAGAATTCTTCCCTGGGATGCATGGACCCATGTGTGTCATGGAGGACTCTCCCCTGGGATGCCTGGATCCATGGTTCCATGGAGGACTCTCCCCCAGGATGCATGCAATTTTTTAAAAAAATGACAGTATATGTGCTCCATAGTTTTTGCAATTACTTGTCTCGCAAAGCTGCAGTCGGTCCGCTTACCTGGCTCACCACCTGCAAGTAATTGCAAATATAATGCAGCACATATACTGTCAAAATTATAGTGCCCATAGGTCATACCACAAGGCACAAAGACAGCGCTGAGAGGGGGAAAATGGCAGATTTCCCCGAAACTGGGTGAGGGATGGGATACACCCCTGTGCCAACCCTCTGCCACAATAATCCCTCCCCTTCAGTTTGATGTGACTCAGGTTTGTTGTTCCCACTTGCTGAACACGCTTGCTAATCGCTTCTTTTCAAAAGGACTGGCAAAAAACTAGTGTCTGAAAAGAGTGATTTTTTTGCATTTGTCTCACTTCAAAGCGAGTCCAAACGATCGCAGTTGCATCTGAAACCGTTTCAAATGGGGATGAGGTACATTTAAAGGGATCAGCAAAACAATGTAAATCATAGTGGGAATGTACTCCTGGTTGGGTGCATTGTTTTTCTGGATTGCAGCTTGCATTTTCAGCTCCTTGATGTTAACACTTATCAGGAAAAAAACCAAATGTATTTCAAGGAAACATTCTTCCTTTCCTAGGTTTTATGCTTCTCTGCCTGTTTTAAATACAATTTAATCAAAATAAATGTACATGACCCTTGTTTTGTTCCAGGAACAGGTAGTAATGTGTGCTATATGGAAGAGATGAAGAATATAGAAATTGTAGAAGGAGAAGAGGGCAGGATGTGCATCAATACAGAATGGGGAGGATTTGGTGACAATGGCTGCATAGATGATCTCAGAACAACATACGATAAAGAAGTGGATGAGGGCTCACTGAATCCTGGGAAACAAAGGCAAGAATTAGTCTTTTATTGCTGCTGTTATAATATTTTCTGATCAGTATATGACTTTTTGATGTATCTTTTTCTCTGGCAGTCACCTCTACTATCCCACTTTGCAGGTATTTATGACAATAAATTTTAGAAAGCATGGCATAGGTCTGTTGCTGCCATATTGCAGTATGGATTATTTCTTTCTTTATGGCACTTATATAAAGGGTCTCAGAATGGCTTCCACACTAGTGGTAATGTTGATATCAAGATAGCTCTTGCCACTAGGCATTTAACCTAAAAAAGATGAAAAAAGAGAAGGGGAGGGGGGAGGAAAATAAACACAAGAAAACCTAGGCACAAGTTTTTAACATTTTGAGGGTAGTAAAATGGCTGCTGGGTGACAGGCTAGGCCTAGGGCTTATTTAATTATATAATTTAATTAAATTGTTTTATTTATATCCTACCTTTTTTCTGACAAGGTACCCAAGGCAGCTTATAGCACAGATTAAAACAAAGTACAGCTGAAAACCTGATTAAAAAGTTACACAAACAAATAAGCTATCCTATTAAAATGTACTAATTTAAAAGAGTATTAAAGTGTTTAAAACATATAACAATAAGAATAAAAGTACAATAGCTCCCCTGTTAGGACCCTTTCTGTACAACATTTTCTGATTGTGTAGAAAGGGTCCTTTAATGGGAGAGCTGCTATACTCAATTCTTCTATAAATTCTCAAGTTCCACAGTACTCAATTTTTCTTTAAATTCTCAAAACCTCAAATTCTTCTTTAAATAAACTGCTAGTAAGGGGACAGCAGATAGGGTGCTAGCCCAGCCTCTTGTGGAAGAGAATTCCAAAAAGTGGGAGCAATCACAGAAAAGGCTCTTTCATGTGTTTATGGGGCTCAACAGACAGCCCTTAAGGGGCGGCTCTGTGCCGCCCCTGGGAGTGTTGGATCGGGGCCACAGCAACCGCACATCATGGCCCTGATCCAGCACTTTGCTCCTCTAAAAAG
Source organism: Phrynosoma platyrhinos (assembly GCA_020142125.1). NCBI lineage: Eukaryota > Metazoa > Chordata > Lepidosauria > Squamata > Phrynosomatidae > Phrynosoma > Phrynosoma platyrhinos. The sequence continues at coordinate 17,774,786 of JAIPUX010001880.1, forward strand.
AGCTGGTGGTGGCTTTTCAGCGCTCCTTTGGCACAGCGTTTATGAACGCTGCGCCAAAGGAGCACCCTGACACCACCCACCATCTATGTGGGTGGGTGGTGTGAGGACAATGTGGGAGCGGAGTTGGGGTGGCTGGCATGTGGTCACCATGCCCCGATTCCACCCCCAGGCCGGCCCTTTTGGCTGGTCTTTATAGCCACTGTATCGGATGAGCCTGTGAAAATGGTAAGAACCAAGAGAAAGCCCTCCCCTGAGGATCTTAAGACTTGAACAGGCTCATATAGGGAGATATAGAGGCTATACAGACCGACCAAAAGGGCTGACCTGAGGGTGGAGGCGGGGTGTGGTGACTGCATGCCGGCCGCTCTGACTCCACCCCAATGCCACTGTCACGCTGTGCACAGCGGGCGGCATCAGGGTGCTCCCTTGGCGCAGCATTCACGCACGCTGTGCCAAAGGAGAGCTGAAAAGCCACCGCCACCACGGCAAGGGCCTGCTCTAAAAAGGAGAGGCATTTGCCAGCTCTTTTTAGAGTGGCAAACCTCCAGATTGGAGCCGTGGCATGTGTTTGCCGTGGCCCTGATCTGTCAAGGAAAGGGACTGTCTGTACAGCACCACAGTTTTTCAAATAGTCCGAATCCAAGTCTTTTTAGGGTTTTACAGGCTATAACTAGAATTTTTAATTCTGCCTGGCAAGGGACCAGAAGCCAGTGGATTTCTTTCAAGTGAGTTACCTTTTCCCTGTAACCAGCCCTGATCAGCATTCTGACTGCAGTATGTTGGGCCTGTTGAATTTTCTGAACATTTTCCAAAGGCAGATCCATGTTGAATGCATTACCGTAATCCAAATGGGGCCTAAATACCCTAAAGGCACAAGATCCCATCTGATCTTGGAAGCTAAGCAAGGTCAGCCCTGGTTAGTACTTGGATGGGAGAGCACTAACAAATACCAGGTGCTGTAGGCTGTATTTCAGAGAAAAGAACTGGCAAAACTCCCTTTGAGCATTTCTTGCCTAAGTAGACACTGTTAAATTCACAGGGTCACCATAAGTTAACAACACACAATCCAAATGGAATATAATCAAGGCATGTGTTACTCTGGCCAGATCAGATATTTCCAGAAAGAGGTGCAAGAAGTACATTCACTTTTTTGTGTAAACACACTCCGGGCCACCACCAAAAGCTCAGGGCTAAGTTTAGTACAGTTCAACTGTGAACCTGAGATTTCCAGGGGTGTGTAACTTCATCCCTAAGACCCTTTCTTGCCTTTCATCTGACCAGAAGTACCTCTGTTTTCTTGGGTTTAAGCTTTCATTTGTTTATCCTCATCTAGGATATTAATGAGAGCAGATATTGGTTTAAAACTGAAACAGCTTCCTTGGAATTAGATGGAAAGAAGTAGAGTCGTGTGTCATCAGCACAACAGTAGGGCTACTGCAATACATACTTGAAAATATACTAAATGTTTTTCTTTTGTGTGAAAGGTATGAAAAAATGACCAGTGGCATGTATTTGGGAGAAATAGTGAGACAAATCTTGATAGACTTGACTAAGCGCGGGCTTCTCTTCAGAGGCCAGATTTCAGAATCACTGAGAAGAAGAGGAATATTTGAAACCAAATTCCTATCTCAAATTGAAAGGTAAAGTCATGCACTGCACTACTTCTAGGCATAACATGCATTTCTCATAAAGCTGTTGAGAGGGTGAATGGTTCAAGTTTATTGAATGTGCTCTATGTCATGAGAAAAAATATGGGAGACCTTCTGGCTGTCCTGCTCCTTATATCTCTGTGTGTGGCAATGAGGATTTCAAATGATAAGGAAAAGACAATCTGCATATGCCCAAAAATTCTTTTCTTTATTACAAAAACTTCTTTCTAAAACCCTTATCCTACTAAATGTACCCCAAAGTACCCCTGAGTGACACTTTGTTTGAGAATTGGCAGCGCCAAACCTATAAGCTTATTGCATGGCATTTACAAGAATGGGAACGGAATGGAAGGGAATGGAACGGAACAGGGCAAAAACGCATTTTACTGCACAGGAGAATGCCACCGATGCCGCTGAGAGTCCCCAAGGCATTCCCCAGCCGTTCCTGGCAGCCGATTTTTGAAGGACGGTTCAAAATCATTCTTCAAAATCAGCTGCCTGGGACGGCTGGGGAATGCCTTGGGGACTCCTGGCAGCATCGGTGGCATTCTCCCATGCAGTAAAATGTGTTTTTGTCCCGTTCCGTTCCCTTCCGTTCTGTTCCGTTCCCATTCCTTAAGTGCTGTGTGATAAGCTTACTAGTCCTAGAAGATAGACGTTTTATTGTGAACTGCCTTGGATCCTTTTCAGGGAGAAAGGCAGCATAGAAATGAACTCAATCAATCAATTTTGCAACATTGTCACCTCAAGAATTTTAAACAACCCTGCCAAGTTTCATCCATCTGCCACGTAATGTCAAAAAATTGCAGTCAGGACAAAAATTGTATTTTGCCATTGGTGTACTTCTTTTTGTCTCATGCAGGGTATTATATCAAGGAAAAACAATGTCCCATGCCATTTCTAGTTGAAATATGCAGAAAAGCTGATGTATATTCAGGGTTAGGCTGAATATATAGATATCCCTCCATGCTATTTCAACACAGAACAACACACCGACAACACCTTGACAAATGCAAGCCCGTGACTAACATTGTGATTTTAATTGTTTTTCCTCCTGTATAATTTTTAACACCTTTGCCTGATGAAGAAGCTAGTGGAGCTTTGAAAACTTGCATCATGTATTTTGTGCATTTTCGTTGAATGAATAAAATTATACTGTTTTGTGAAAGCTGGCGTGAGTACTCAGATGAGAAACAACTATTCCCCAAGCTCTGACAGAGATAGTATCTCTGTCAATATTGTTCTTTAATTATATTTATATTAGTGCTGCCTTCTGGTTCTTTCCTCCAAGAGCTACAGTGTGACCACTCTTTTATTTTTTGGTCAAGTACAGCGACCGGCTTGCCCTGCTTCAAGTGAGACGAATCCTGCAACAGCTTGGGCTTGACAGCACTTGTGATGACAGTATCATTGTGAAGAAGGTGTGTGGCTCTGTTTCCAAGAGAGCAGCCCAACTCTGTGGAGCTGGGTTGGCTGCTATAGTGGAGAAGATACGTGCTAACAGAAACCTCGAGTACCTAAAAACCACTGTTGGTGTGGATGGCACCTTGTACAAACTGCATCCACAGTAAGTACTTGTCATCACTTTTTTTTTTAGCTTGGTAGTCCTGACTAAGGAGATTATTGCAGTGCTAATTAAACCGGCTTACCTGAGCCGATTTTAAATTCAAAATGGCAGCATTCTGATCTTATCACAAGGATTTTGCTGCTGAAATCACTGCCCAGATCCAGCTTGGGTCCAGCCCTGTTCCCAGGGGCACTCAGCGTGGCTTTTTTCAAACTTGGAGTTTTCTAGCTTAAGGAAGTGGTTGCTGGAGCGGGCCTGGGAGCAGGGATGGACCCAGGTTTTCTGTGGGTTTTTTGGCCTATGTGGTCATGTTCTGGAAGAATTTATTCCTGACATTTTGCCTGCATCTGTGGCTGACATCTTCAGAGGTATATAGAGGGTTTCATATTTTCATATTTTGATTAACTAGACCCAGGCATGTTTTAAGAGGTCACAATGACCTTTGGAACACTAGGAAGTTTCCCATGAGTAAGGCATGTTGGTCCAAAGACATTGGAAGATAGATGCTACAATTGTGTAGTGGTTTGAGTGCTGGAGTTATGACTTTGGGAACCAGGGTTTGATTCCTTGCTCAGCCATGAAAACCACTGGGTGACCATGGGCAAGTCATATGCTCTCAGCCTTAGGGGAGAGCAATGACAAACCTCCTCTGAAGAAATCTTGCCAAGAAACTCCCATGATCAGCTCACCTTAGAGTCACCATAAGTCGGGAATGACTTGAAGGCACACAACAGCAACAGTGAATAAAGGCTAAATGGGTTTGCTGATCACTCCTTGCTCCCTCCAGGCTTTTTGCATATCCTCTTGCACTAGAGACAAAGGCAGTCCCATTGCACTAAGGCAAGTGAAACCATATATCTTACCTACCCCCTGCTGTGTTCCCAACCACCCTTCCCATCCCACTGTCTTGGGTTTGTCCCTGATCCAATCACTGTTTTGTCAATACAACGTTAAGACCATCAACTGGAATTGCCCCTTTTGTCAATCCCATGAGAAAGTGGTCAAACTCTTTGTACTTCATGTGGGAACATTAAGTACTCCTTGAGGGCACCAAAATGGATATAAACATTCGCCCTGCACATGTCCAGTTTGCGACAGTGGTGAGTGACTACTGGAGCTCTGTCCAACATCCAAAGCCTTCTCTTCCCATATCATTCTCAGACACTGTCTGAGCCATGACCTACTTTCCATGGATTGCTCTACAGGACTGCTCTTCAACTCTAAACCTCCGCTATCCAGTTTCCATACTTTCATTTTGGTTAGCCTTATATGGTGACTCAGACTGAATTATCACTGTGTATCTGTGTGCTGTCTTCTATGTTTCTAAATAAAACCTTTATTCACCAAACTTGGATCCCTCCCACAGTTAGTATTGGTATACACAGGTGAAATGATCCCTTTGATTACCTAACCTTTTGCAGACCTCTGAACTAAATAATTCCCCCAACATTTAAGGAGATACTGACACAGTTGGTGGGGACCCCAAGCCCCCCCCACTAACAAGGGTTAGGTGCTGCATTTAGATATAACATTGAAGTGAGAGTAATACCTGCCTTCTTATCCCTGGTACAGTAAGACATCCTGTTGCAGCCCAGCCACTTACCAGATGCACTGGACTGCAACTCCTAGCATATAGTAGGAATTATAGTCCAACAAATGTGGATGATGCTGGGGGAAGCTGCTGAACAGCCTGTTTGTCTGTCTGTCTTTTACCAAGTTCAATGTGTCTTTATGTGTAGAGAGCACTAAGTGAGGATCCATCTTCCCAATTCCTGTAGTCCATACTGTTCTTGGATTCCAGGTATCATCAATCTTAGCTAAAATAACAAATGGTGGAGACAATAGGAGCAGTAGTTCTTCCACATTTGGAGGACCACAGGTTTCCCGTCCTTGAAATACCTTTTACTTGTCGTAAGGATGGGAATGTTAGTAGCTGTATTTAAAACATTACATCCTTGTAATTCTTTATGTCTGCCCCTCCTCCTTGCATATTTAGCTTTTCTAGGATCTTGCAAGAAACAGTGAAGGAGCTGGCCCCTCAGTGTGATGTGACATTCATGCTATCTGAAGATGGGAGTGGAAAGGGAGCTGCCTTGATTACTGCAGTTGCGAAAAGGATGCATACAGTTGCTGAAAACTAACTTGATCTAATGTTTTGGCATGTGTGTGCAGTAGCAATGTATTATGAAAGGTCTCGTAAAACTGGTGTGAGATAGCTGGTCAAAAGGGGCACTCACTTCCATAGTCTGATGGTTTTTGCTAGCTCTTGCCAAAACAGATGCAGGTTATTATTCTTTTCCTCTGAACATAGGCTGGCCTAAGTTGCCTTACGTAAAATTATATACTTGATATGGCTTCACTATGCCTCATGCTGTTTATAACATGAAACAGCGAGGTCACTTAGCATTAACTATTGGTTGTTTTTTTTTTTAAAAAAATCAGTTTTAAAATGTATTTATACAATAATCTGTCCCTGCTATTTAATACTTTCTTATTCATTTAAAACATTCTTTGGACTTGAAAAATCGTAATGTGGATGTAGGCATGCTGTTTCCATATTGCGTTGGATGTAGGTCTAATATTCCTGTACATCCTTGGTTAGATGAGTGCCAAGAGCCAAGTGCCAAGAATCAATGCACTTTTTAAAAATTGTACTGTAATTGTTTTTTTTTAAAGAAAGCAAAAGGCTGATACCGAACATATAATAAATTAATGCTTTTTTCCAACAAAACATTGCCTTTAGTGTCTTTGGTTCTCTCTCCCCCCCCCAATTTATTTTGTTGCTGTGTGTTTGGGAAGAGTGGTAACTCAGTGGTAAAGGCCATGCCTTGACTCTGAAGGTTGCAGATTTAATCCCTGATATTCCCAGGTAGTGCTAAGAAATTCTTCTGCTTGGAATCCTGGGAGAACTGCTGCCGGACATCAGCCCTGCTGGTGGAACGATCTTAGTTGCGGGAAAGTCCCTCAAAAGTAACTTCTAAAGTATGCCACTTATACTTTGTTTCTTGAAAAAAGAGTCAGTAAATAAGGCAGGATTAAGAAATGTATGGCCCTTTTCCTGGCAATGGTATGACAATCTTCAGGGTGGGAGGTGGGTGGGATTACTTTCCACATCCATTAATCCATTTATCATGGAAACATTCTTAAATAGGAAGACTGATATATGCACAGTGTGTACTTAGAAGTGCCCTTCATGTGTTTAGTATAGCTTACTCCCTAGTGAGAGTGCCTAGGATAGACTGCAGGCACCTTTTATTATTTCTGTGAGGCCTCAACAACAATAGCTGCATTAATATTTTTTAGCGCTTAATCATTTAGTATACTTCTGATGGATCATTCTAGAGGAACTCACCTACATCAAAGTTTTGGAGCTCTAGTTTTACAAGATCATTTCAGCGGAGCTCATGTTCCTGTTGTAGTCTTGGGGGCTCAAGCCCCACTGTCACCTGGTCTGAGGTCCATATTCTTGTTTACTGGAATCTGTTGAGTTCCTGTTTCACTGTATGGAGACAGAGGGAAAAGGTGGTCTCTTTGTGCAGCATGGTGGGATCCCAGTGTCTGGCTTGCTGGGAATGTCTGCTTGCTCCTCATAAGTCTCTCTATGCAAAATCATTGTACAGAGATGCATGAATCCACCAAATTTTGAGACCACCAGCACAGCATAATGCTGCAATTGGAGACAGGATCTTCTCCTTTTTCCATTATGGCCATCCTAATTTTAATACCTATGAGGGAGAGAAGAATTCTGTGAATTAAAACAGTCCCACTGATTTGATCAGCTAATTCAAGATTGGGAATACACCAGCCTCATATATGTTGTTGGACTGCAAGTCCCAGCAGCCCTAGCCAGCACAGCCACTATTAATAAATGCTGGGAGATGCAGTCCAGTTGGGCCTCATGATTTTCATCCCTGAGCTAAAGAACCGAGGTATCATGGAATGATTTAAGAGCTGAATCAAATTTTAAAATGGAAAGGAATTAGTCTTTGTGCATGTAGATGAGAACTGTTATTTTGGGGGAAAAACTTATCAAATTTTAGGACTGGCTTACCCTTCTTTGTCCTTGGCTAATGATACAGTACATAATCTCACATTATGCCAATGCAAAGCATGAACAGACTGTTGCAAAGTGTGTACATGCTGTAAGAACAGAAATCCTCTCTTTATAACATTAACATTTAAAAAGATAAAGCTGAAAACATTTGAGACAACTATACATTATCTACCATATAAAACAAATTCCAAATTCAAGGTTTGGGGAAAACGTGGGCCTGCAGGTGTTGTAAATTTTTAAATTGAATCTTCCCTTACATTTGGCTTATGCTGTCCAGGACCTGATGGGATGTGCAGTTCAAGAACATCTGAAGAGCTACATATTTCTCATCCCTGCCCTAGAGTTCCTATATTCTCCAGCTCAGGGGTGAAAATCATGAGTTGAATGTGTATCTATACCAGTGTATATCAATGACTGGCTTTCTGATCATGTTGTCAGGCCCATTTGAATTCTGTATGTACATGGAAATGCACAGCATTTGGTACATGACAGAGAAGACAGTGTTGTGAGCTTTCAAAACCAAGCAACCAAATCAAGATCACGTTTCTATCAATGAAATATTTGAATATATGGTGGCCATTTCTGGAAATATTTCAGAAGCCAAAAAGACACTACCCAGACTTTCAGAGGTTCACTGTTTAAAGGTTTGTAGCACAGGACACAATATAACCTGAGGGTCTCCCTGCAACTTCTCCTTAGGCAGAGTAAGGAAGCTGCCACATATTGCAGACCTGGAGAAACATCAAATGATCGCAAACCATTAGTTCTTCATTTATCATGATTGTACATTTATTGCACTGGGAGAGTAAGGAGTTTATGGGGAAATATATTCTTTCATTTATAGAGGTATAAATGACTGAACGCCCCAGAGAAGAGAGTGAGTGAACTTCAAATGTTGTCGGTCCCACATGTAGCTTGACACACAGTTGATAACAAAAGGCAAAACAATCAGAATAATTGTCACAAAGGCACACAAGTGAGAGAAAAGCAAATTAGATTATCCAAACTTTCTTTCAATTGCTCAAAAGTTATTAAAGCTAATTTTAAACTCAGCCGTTCCCCTTTAAGTTGACTCCTCACTTGTGTTTTCAGACTGATGTTTGCAATTCCTGCTGTACGGTAACCAGCCTCGCAACTGCATGCCAAAGCACTGTCTTAGAACAATGAGTGGGCCTGGCGCATTATGCCATGCTGCAGTAACTGGCTGTCTGGGCCACACTTAAAAATGTGTTGCACAAATCACCACCACATGTCTGGGATCACAAAGGTGCTCACAGATAAGCAGCACCAGCAAAGATACGTATTTTCTCAGGCTGTGAAGTTTTTGGTGTGATAAGGCAGCATACAGTCCCAGAGAGAAAGTGTGTAGGGTTTTGTTTGTTTTTAAAACCCACATACTTTCACCTAGGTGCAGATTGCGGTCCTGTTTGGAAAAGTTGAACGGTAAGTCCAAAAAATTTAATTCTTGCTTGAAATCTACTGCTGCATGTTGACGAACTCAGCATGTTTTTATAGGGGTGTTTGTGTCTCCTGCAATCTCCAAATTATGGATGTGATATTGACAATGGACAGAATCTTCTGTGGAAGTTTATGTCTTCGTAAGTGGATTAAGGTATGTGGGAATTAGAATTAGGAAGTTTTGTAATGTCTGCATCCAGTAGAGGGCTGCTATTACATTACTATGTAGCAGAGCTGGCAAAATAAATATTGCACAATGATACTGATGCATAATGGGACTGATGTGCATCAGGCACCAATGTGCATAGGGCACACTTGCTGTTCTCTTGGTATGTATGTTTGCAATTTCACTGACAAGGTTTCTTAGTATCTCTGCTACTTAGCTAAGTACACGTAAAAGGTGATATAGGATATGAGACCAGGTGTACAAACTGAAAGTTTCCACTATCTAAGGACTTTATCACATGGGGGGAAAGCAGGGATTAAAAAGGCATTTTCCCAGCAAAGTCCTGAGATTGCAGCAAGACACACTGTGATTAGAGAAGACTTATCCCAGCAATAACCAGGGAATAACCAGCAACAAATCATTCAGGGGGAAATCCTGTGAATAATTTGTTGCTGGTTATTCCCGGGATAAGCCCTCTCTAATCGCGATGTGTGTGATAATCTTAGCCATGATCGCGCAACTTTCCCTGGATAATGCCTTTTGAACCTCCTGATTTTCCCCCAATGTGATAAAGTCCATTGTCTTAAAATCTTCACTGTGATCTTGGGACTTTGCTGGGAAAATGCCTTTTCAATCCCAGCTTTCCCTCACTCCCCCCCCCCCATGTGATAAAGTCCTAACATTTTATTTTGTGCAAGTCAGGTCAGCTACACAATTTAGGACAGAAATGGGGCTCTGGGCTCCAGGTCTCACACAATTTTGAGCTTTTTAGAAACCCCGGAGGGTTGTACTTCTATTTATCTCTATTTGGGGTGACCACAAGTGATGTTATATCATCCTTAGTCACTTTGGGGGACTTTGCTGCCTTGGAGTGCCTCATCCCAGAACACCATTATAAAGTGAAATCTGCCTTAGGTGAATGCTGCTTTTTTTTTTGTTTTGTTTTGATCAAACAAATTTAGGAATGGGGTTGGGAATACTAGGACCTTATCACACGAGGCTCACAAAGCGATAAAAATCCTGAAATGACAAATCCCGAAAAGAAACCGCAAAGAAACCTTCATTACGCAAATGGTTATCACACGCAATTAGCATCATCGCACATTAAGAAAATACGTATCTGCCGTGCACACACTAGCGAGGAAATCTCGTACATGAACAAGCAATGATGTTTTTGCACATGCGCACTATGCTCGCCGCGGCTGTCACTTGCCG
>JAIPUX010001880.1:17787261-17797602 GCA_020142125.1 Phrynosoma platyrhinos
GGAGAGATCCAAAGAAAGAGGAGGATGGACGGAAGTGGTGTCTTCCCCTTTATATTCTTTTTTACATGCTCCTACGTTTTTATCCTTGATTTATCTACAGAGTCCTTTCAAAACCCATGGTTTTGGCCTCCAAACCTTCTCTTGCCTTATACATGAGATCGACTTGTACACAAGTGTATATGGTATATGCAAGCTACTTTTGCACTATGAACCCAGTTTGCAACAATGGAAGCAAGCAGAAGACAAAGGGGGAAAATGGTAGAAGGAGAGAGAAACTAGTGGGCTGTGCTGCCCCTGGGTTCTTCTGCACCCCTTTAATGCAGCGTGTCTACATGCTGCGCCAAGAGAGTGCCCTGATGCCACATGGCATAACAGCAGCGTCAGAGCAGAGTTGGGGTGGCCAGTGTGCAGTTGCCCCACCCCAACTCCACCCCCAGGCTGGCCCTTGTGGCTAGTCTGTTCAGGCCCTAGGACATTTTGGAATAGCTGAAAAAGTGGGACAACAGAGGATTATTTGGGGTTCTCCCTGCCAAATCAGGACAGTTGGAGGGTATGATTGAATCAAAGGGCTTTACATAAGTGCTGATTTACCATTCAGCAATTGATTCACAGGGTTTACTCTGTATGACTCTGAGGAAGTAGACTGAAGTCTACAAAAGCTCATGCTGCCAATTTATTTCTTTTAGTTAGGGCCGATGCAGACTGGTCTAAAAGACCAGCCCGAGGGTAGAGTTGGGATGAGGCAGCCACACGCCAGCCGTCCCAACCCCACCCTGACACTGTCCTGATGCCATGCACAGCTTGTGGAATGAGGACGCCCTCCCAGCGCAGCATGTAGACATGCTGCACTGAAAGGGTGCGGAAGAGCCATGGTGCCAGCTTTTGGGGTGGGCTTTTGCTGACCCTATAAGGAGCAGCATTTTGCCACTCTTGTAGGGGTGGCAAAAGGAAGGATCAGGGCTGTGGCGTGGGGTTGCCACAGCCCCAATCCGCTGTTTGCAGGGGCGGCCCAGAGCCGCCCATCTGCATAGCCCCTTGGTCTCAAAGATCCTACAAGATCTCTCTACATACAAGGTTTACTCTGGTTAGACTACCTATAGGAGGTTAAGAAAAGAAAAAGGTTAAGGAAGAGTTGTGGGGAATGCACAGGTCTTGTTTTAAACAATATAGCCTGAACACTATTGGAAGTCCCAACTATGGAATTTAAATAAGATATGACTCTCAGTGATCAACAATTCTCTAGTCTGCTGGGAGTACCAGTGGGATACAGTCATATGAATGTTGGGTGTTTGATCTTTTTTTTTTTTTTTTTCAGATGAAGTAAGTTTTTTTCCATACCTTGCATACATGAAAATGGTATAATGCATGAAACAATACCTCACATATTTTTTTCTGTGCATTTTTCTACATGCACACACATACAATTTTATTAATTTTTCATTATGAATAACACATCAACTTATAAAACCATTTTGATGCTTGCCTTTCAATCCACTTTCATCAAGTATATGTAATATTCATGGTTAAGACTAAAGGTCATACATTATCAATATAAGGAGATGCTGGGAATAAGGGAAGAATAGGATGGAAGAGAGGGGTTAGGGAAAGAAGGTTAAGGTATGAGAGGTCCACCACTGTTCATCACAGTCAAGCATGCCTTAGGAAACTCAGCAAACACTCACTCATATACAGTAGTTAAATGTGACAACAGATCTGGACAGGTCTTAATATCCAGAATGTTGGATCTCTGGAAACCAGAGTTCTCTTAGGAAGTTTATCACACGGGGAAAACTGGAAGTTTAAACAGGTCAGAACCCACAGTTATCCAACATATTAGGCTCAATTGCGCAAATGATTTTCACACATCTTTGTGTGCAAATCACTTGAAGTCCGACAGTAAAGTGACATGAACCAGCAAATAGGCATTTTTGGGAAAATACCATAAATTCAGTTCTGTTTCATTCACAAATTCAGTTTTTTTTTTTGCACAATTGCTTTAGTGTGAAAGCCATTTGCAGGATTCTCCCTGTTTCTGTATTTCTTGCTAGATTTTCCATGGTTCTTTGGGGCAAGTAGCCAGGGTTAAAACAATTAAAAGAACAATTGCTGAGGCAAAGGCAGGGACACAGAGAAAAAGCTTGCCTCTCCCTAGTCTATGTTAATGTCTCTTCTCCCTTGCCCTTCCCCATTAGCCAGGGCTAATAATAATAATAATAATAATAATAATAATAATAATAATAATAATAATAATAATTTTTAGTCCACCTATTTCCAAAAGATCAAGGTGGGTTGCAAGCATAAAAATAAAAGAATACAATAAAAAACCAATAATATAGAAGTTACATAAAAAGCAATCCCCCTCCCAAACCCCAAGTCCCAACATAAAGGAACAGCTGCTCAGAGAAGGCAGGGACAACAGTTGCCCAGAGGGACACAGCCTTTTATGCTGTTTTTCTACCTTTCCTACTTCTTTGGGTAATATTTTGTTCTTTTTACTTAGGTTGGATACCATTTCTCGGAAAGTAAAGGACAGTACAGTATATTTTTATAAAGAAAATTATGTAAATAAATTGTTTATTTCTCTGGGTGATTTCTGGTGACACAACTACTTCTTCTGTGCGCACGAGCAAAAAAAAAAAAAAAAAAAAAAAAAGGAAAGAAAAGAAAAGAAAAGAAAGAAGAAAAAAAAGAAAGATTCTCAACAATTATTGGGATTTACATACCGTAGATCTGTGTGAAAACCAAATGCGCATTCTACCCTCTTTCTCACTTTAGTAATGAGCTTCTAACATGTTATTGTGTTCTCTGTGTGAAAATCATTCGCGCATTGTACGCTTTTGTGGGTTGTGGCCGCTTTAATCATTATCGGGATGGAGGTACATATGGTCCCTGTGTGATAAATTCCTTAATGAATAAGATGATGCTTACAAGTTTATGCTCTCCCAACATTTGAATTGATGTCGCTTCTTCCATGCAGTAAGTGGCTGCATGTGAACTGTTGTAAAGTAAATTGCTTTCAAGTTCAGTTTATGGAAAGCCTTAACATCTGTAGGCAGTGCTGTTTAACTTTCCAAATGTAAAATCTCAGGTCTGGAGACTTATACCAAATGTATTTACTACTGACATTTCAGGAACTTTTCTGTTGCTTTCAAGTGTGTTATTTTCAGAGCAGCATTGTGTCTCTAAAGCCCAGGCAGTTAGTCTGAAATTTAAATAATTGCACGGTCATTAAATTTTGTACAAAAAAGGAATTGACTCTAAAAGCAGCTGCTATGTTATCATGATCAGAGCAATAGCAAAGCCTTCATTCATTACAGCAATGTTACATTGTTGAAGAACATAATTCACAATTATTATGTGTGTGTTTTTGGTCCCCAAATGATTAAGAAGAATTTGTTTTCAGACAAAGAGGTTTTAATTCAGCAAAGCAGATGGAGTGTGCAGTAAGTAACATTTTTATCTGATGAATTTATCCAACAAAGCATTTTCAGTGGCATGCTTGGACAGAGAAGGTAGAGAAATCTGTAGCTGGATTTTTTTGCCCAGAGAGTCAAGGTTGCACATTAAATACCAAGAACTGGACGCCACAACATTTTGAGTGCACAATTAGGACCACTAAAGCCCAGCATTCTTTGAGAGAACACGCTTTCAGTGTACTACACTGCCTTGTTCTGTTTCCCTTGCAGATAAGCCAAAATCTCAAACTGATGAGACTGGGCCTTCACCATGGATCCTTCAGGAGGATACCCATTGACATGCAATAAGCAGGTACTTATCTATATGTTGTACAAGTTTGTTTTATAGCAATGATTCCATTTTTTTGAACAGGAATCAGTAGATGGTAGGAAAGTTACTATCTTCGCTGTGCTAGTCATGAAGCTCAGACAATCAGGCATTCAAGTCAAATGAATATTTTTTATGCCAATATTTTTTAAAACACATTTTCTCTTGTAAACCTTTATGTGAAATATACATTTAATTAGTGATGTGTGCGTGTTTGTTTATGTATCATATGTAAGTCGGGAGTGAAATAACTTTGGGCAAGGGTTTGAAGTGATCCATTTTGTACTGAAACTTTCATGATCACCCAGCTGGCATGGTCAATGTCCACAAAACCACTTTTTCTAGCTCTGCTTTGACTTCCCAGATATTTTGACCAAGAAATTCCAAAGTTTCCCCCGCTACTGGCTATATTAAGTGAAACGTCAGAGACTTGTTCGCCAAAACATGAGGGACAAAGATCCTTACACCTTTGGTGTAAATAGTACTGTTGTTTTGACTGAAGACTTTAACAAAGAAGATAGTTAACTGAACTGAGATTAATCCTGTACAGGAGACTAGTAGTAATAGTTTTAAAAACTTAGTATTAGTATTAGTGCTATCTATCTGCATTAGTACAAAAGGATCTTGTAGTCCCTTTGAGACCAAGGAGATTATTGCATTTATTTTAAAGCGACTTATCTTTGACAGGATAAAGTTGCGTTAAATTTAAAAGCAGATGTTATTGCACTCAGCCATGGCTGAGCAAGTGCAACCCATATGCAGCCCGGATCCCAACTGCGCTTATCCAATGGCTTTTCAAAAATGGCAAGCCCCCATTTTTGAAAAGCAGCAGGATAAGCGCAGCTGCATACAGGTTGTACTCGCCCAGCCATGGCTGAATGCTATAACACCTGCTTTTAAATTTAAACACAACTATCCTGTTGGAGATACTTCGCTTTAAAATGAATGCGATAATCTCCTAAGAGAAATATGACATCAACTGAATCTACAGTTGTAGCTTATGCTACAATCTTCTTTCTTTCAGGGTGCACCTGCACTGTAGAAATAATCAGTTTGACACTTCAAGTGTTGTTGCTCCATCCTATGGAATCCTTTGTAGTTTTTACAAGGTCTTTAGCTCTCTCTGCCAAAAAATGCTGGTGTCTCATAAAACTACAAATCCCAGGATTCTTCAGGATGGAACCATGGCAGTTAAAGCGGAGTCAAATTGCATTATTTCTACAGTGTAGATGCACCCAAAATTAGTCTCAAAGGGACTATAAGAACCCTTTGCATAACAATTTGACTAGTATGATCATGAAGAAATGTTAATTTGTACTTAAGGCTGACTTCACGTTTTGACAAGCCATACAAACCACAGTAACTCAGTATTTTTGGCTGAGTGCTAATGTGTTTAAGCAACCACACACAAGCTTTGTTCTAACCAGTAAGGTACAGAATAGGCATGGAAAATTCCCAAGTGCTGTGATTGCCAGCCTTTGGACTTCCAGATGTTTTGGACTTCATCTCCCAGAATCCTTGATGATTTCCCATGCTGGTTAAGGCTTCTAGGAGTTGATGTTCTGGAGCACCAAAAGTTGACAACACTGCTCTAACGGATTCATATTGGAGTGCAGGTGGAAATGTTTGTGCAAAACCAAGATCCTGTCCATGGATACTCAGCAGGAGGTTTCCAAATTTTGTTTGATGCTTTAGCTTTATTTGCTGCCCAGGTTAAACTGAGTGTCAAACTACCCAACACTTTATAAACCTAAATAGCTGTTATGTATCCCCCCCTCATTCTTTTCTTAAAATGTGGTATTCTCTCCCCTGCCCCTCCTGTTTTCAATGTGAGATTTTATCTTTCTCCCCCTAGCCACAGTTTTACTGGTTACCCTCATCCTACAGCTACAATAGTAGCATTGGGTGCCTCCCATATCAGCAGGATGGCAAATCTGCCTGGGTTTTAATCTAAACTTTAAAAGTTATCTAAAAGATGCTGCAGCTGTTTTGGTGCTGGGTCTCAGTATTCTTGGCTGCATCTACAGTGGAAAATTAACACAGTTTGACATTGCTTTAACTGCTATGGCTCAATGCTATAGTATTCTGGGATTTGTGAGTTTTGTGAGATATTTAGCCTTCTCTGTCAGATAGCTGCGTGTCACAACAAAATACAACTACCAGGATTCCATAGTATGGAGCCATATTAGCTAAAGCAGTGTCAAACTGCATTAATTCTACCGTGCAGATGCAGTCCTTGATAGCTCATTTAAAGTTTGGACTGAAATCTGGACTGCCCCACTTACATGGATGCCACACCTGCCATGGGAGCATCTCTAGTTTTTGTCTTGTTAGCTTTAGCTTCTTTCCCATCCCATGAAAGAGAGCACTGCCCCTCTGGCATAGTGCAAGTTTACTCATTCAAATTTAAAAACATATGTATATACGTATCATTATTAGACTTTTCCCTAGGGAATGGATATGGTACTATGGCAAAGATTGCAAAATCCAATTATAATTAATACATTTTAAGTTTTTTTAGTAAAGATCTCTAGCTCATTTGCTGAAAGCCTTTCAGAGGCCAAAATACTAGTCACTTGACTATTGCAGTAGAATAATGATGGTGACTCACCAGATGCCAAGGATGTCTAGGAGCCTACTTCACTTTAATTCTCAGATATGTTATTTTTCTTTGAATTGCATTCATTGTGTGTATATATCTGTCTCTGCTGACATTCTTGGATTTGTTTTAAACAGGCAGAGATGGGACATACATTTCCCCCATTGATTGATGATAAATTGATTTCTATGGTTCCATGGTTCACCTGTTATCTGAATCAGAAAACAAGAAACTATGTGCCACAAATTTTGAGGGATATGAACTATAGTCCTATTTTGAGTTTTCCTGCATGGAGGCTAAAATTTATGTAGCCAAATGAGACTGCCTACAAACAAGGGGCAGGAGATTCAGGGTGCATCTACACTGTAGAAATAATGCAGTTTAACACCATTTTAAGTGCAGTAGCTCCATCCTATGGAATCCTGGGATTTGTAGTTTTACAAGGTATTTAGCCTTCTCTGCCAAAAGAGTGCTAGTGCCTCAGAAAACTATGCATCACAGGATTCTGTAGGATGGAGCTGTGACGGTTAAAGTGGTGTCAAACTGTATTTGTTCTACAATGTAGACACACCCTCTGTAGCCTCAGCAAAACTTCAAGTTCTCCTCCATGTGGTGGAAAAGGTCCTAATGGGTCAGGGAAGAACAAGATCATACTGAATGGCCACAACGTGCTGACTAATGTTTGGAGGAGGAAACAGAAAAACAAAGTGTATATGTGTATGTGGGAGAGCTGAACGGAATGCCCTGGAGGAAGATGTGATGTGACTGAGTGACTGAAACACTAAACAAAGATTTTGCACAGCAAGATTTTCTTTTTGCAGCCTTCATTTGTCTGTAAGAGGTTATATGTTATATGATTAATTTGGAAGATAAAGAATAGGCAAGTGGTAAGCTACCATATCGATAATTAATATTATGTAGCCAAAATCTCTTTAGGGGAATTATAATTAGCTCAATTAATTTGGCTGTGCTACACAACAGCCATAGGATACGTCCCAGAGTTTGTGGAGTTGTTGGGAATATCAGGAAAGACAGAGGCAGAATTCTTGATGTGTGGTCCCCTTAATAAACATTCCATTCATTGAGAGAATTCTGCCTTGTATGAGTGTATGAGTGAGGCTCAGGAATAAAGGAATTAGCATTGGAATAGACCCACAGGCTGAACTAACAGTGCTACTTACTAAAGCTTGGTATGACTCTGGAGGGTCCAATTGGATAGTAAACGCTAGACTATGCTGCTCGGGAGTGCTGAATTAGATGGCAGCCAGTCAGACACTAGTCAGAATTCAGAGTGACATGGAGTAACCATGAATTCTATCTAGCTCCAGAAACAAAGGATTTTGGGGACCTTATATAGGCAAAAACTAGTCTTAGGCAAAGATACATCAGAGAAGTCAAATCTGCATAGGAGAGAGATCACTCGAAACAGCAATATCAAGGTGGGAATGGGTTGTAAAGTGGTATTCTGGCTTGGTTGTAAATTACCTTAGCCTTCCTGTCTCTGGAGGTGTGAATTCCCTTCCTAAATGCAGCTCCCAAACCTCCCTTTTGATCTTTATCTAAATTCCCTGGGTATGTGGTCTCTCGCTCTTGAACTAATGGTGGCTCAGTTTCCCAGTCTGCTTAGGGCCATGGCAAGGCAAGCATACACATACCAAAATTTTGGAAGACGTCCAGTATTGCTAACATATTGATGTTAGATGAATATGTGTTGTGCATGTATTTCATTCTTCCTTTTGCAGATCTATGAAATTATAATGTAACAAAGCAAGAGGTACTCCAAGTATGGCCACAGAAGAGCAGCTTGATGTAACTGACTATGGTTCTTCAGAATACAAAGTGAGTGGCTTGTCCAGAAATGGAAAAGAAATAAAATAAAATAAAATAAAATAAAATAGAGCAGCTTGCATAGCTGGAAACTTGAGTTTGCTCACAGGAACCAGGAAGCCATTATAAAGGTTTATCTTGGGGCAAATTTCACCAACCTGGGGTTCTTTCACACTTTTTTATGTGGGATTTTTGTGAGGTATTTAGAATTCTTTGCTAGAAAACTATATTGTTCACCAAACTACAAATCCCAGGATTCAATACTAGCTACTACTGTTAGCTAGTAGAGTGGGTTATGGGAATTGTAGTCTATCATGTTTGGAGGGAAATAAGTTGGGGAAAGCTGGCCCTGGGCTTTTATGCACAGTGCCAAAAGTATGTCACAGGCACTAGTTTACCCACTGTTTTAAAATGCAGTAAGTGCAAATCACACATTGGTTTCTCCTATGTAATAATTTGTGGATGAACGAAGAGAATAGGGTAGCCATAGTTATCTGGATAGATTTGCACTTCTCTGCAACAGTGGTAAGGATATGGATTGAGAGTAGCCTTTCAAATAAGTTTTCAAGTGGTCTCTAGAAGGCTCAGAATGTTTTTTTTATTTATACAAGGCTTACTTGACCTGCATGTTTCATTTTACACATGTATGGTATTAATTTTGGATAAAACGTCTGCTGAAACATGTTGAACTACTCTTCTTTTTGGGGTGGAGGTGGGGGGACTGCAGGAACCTATCCCTATTCTTTCTGTGTTATTTCTGCCTCTGATATAAAATTTTCTGTTGAAGAAGTAATGCTCAGGAACACATCAACTTCATTAACTGAGCTGTATACAGTATTATGTATATTATAGTGGGAGATAGGAAGAATTCTTGAGACTATTGACTTAAAAAAGAATCTAAGCACCCATTCTGGAATTGTCTGGGATTACATAGACTATGGAGATATTTTTTGGGGGGGAGAAAGATAAAGAAAGATAAAAAGAGAGAGGGAGAGAGAGAGAGAGAGAGAGAGAGAGAGAGAGAGAGAATGAGAGAGTGGTATATGTGCTGTCACTATTTATAGCTAATAGAAATAGATTTAGTATTGAATAAGAAACATTTGTGTAACACTTGTTCAGCTACACTCCACACAGCAGCCACATGTATGAAATAAACATAATATCTTCCAAAGCTCAATATATTGTGTTTGAATTATTCAGATGATATACAGAGAAAATGGAGAAAGTCGGAGGTATGTGCTTGACTTTTTCCCTGATCCTGATATATTTGCTTTCTATTTGCAGGGCATAATGCTTTGACCCTATGATTTTTATAAATATATCATGCAACATATCATTCAGAATTTACTTACTTGGAAGTGCAAACAGATGCAGTTGCGGAAACTCATTTCTAAATGCATGTATTCAGCTTAGCTATAAACAATCTGGATGCAAAGATTATGATATAGTGTTCATTTCTAGGCCTGGCACTTTTAGAATACTAAGTGCATTGATTTCTCATCCTGAAAATTAAACTTGTGTTTTCTTCAGTTTATCTAACTTGTGTTTTATTACATTATTGAAAACAGTATATAATTATGCACCTATTGCATTCTTCTGATCACTGGGGGGTGCTATTGCTTAAATGCAGCTTTTGTATCCTTCACTGCTAGTAGTTGCTTGGCAGCATCCTTGTATCTTGTGTTTTCTTTCCATTTGATTCACAATCTGTTAAAATTGAGTGTTGCAGTTATTGCTTCACAAATTCAATGGAGGAGGGGGGCAAACCTATTCAAGTAGCTAGATTGTATGTATCATTGGTATAAAAGTGATTCACTTTTGCTGTCTTCACAGTATTAGTACTATTCAGAGGAGACACAGTACTCATAGGGCAGTGTTACATTTAAAAGTTCCTTAAAGATAAAGGTGTGCATACACCCTCACATAGCTGTGACATTCATCTTTGCTGTTAACTGCCTTCCGGTCAACCCCGACTGATGGCAACCCTGTGGATGAGACACCTCCAAGACCCCCTCTCCTCCACTACTCTGCCTAGGTCCTGTAAATTCAGACCCATGACCTCCCTAATTGAGTATCCATCTGGTTTGTGGTCTTTCTTTCTTTCTTTCTTTCTTTCTTTCTTTCTTTCTTTC
>JAIPUX010001880.1:17818009-17828904 GCA_020142125.1 Phrynosoma platyrhinos
ACAGCAACCTGGCCCCCAGCTCAAAAAGGTTGCCTACCCCTGGTATAAGCTAATAGCCCCCAACAAGCTGGGTACTCATTTTAGTGACCTATGGAAGGATGCCAGGCTGAGTTGACCCTGAGCCCCTGGCTGGTATTGAACTCACAACCTTGTGGTTTGTGAGTGAGTGGCTGCAGTACAGGCATTTAACCACTGCGCCGCCTAGATTTCCATTTGGAAATGTAAGTTAGATTTTGTTGATGGAGTCTCCCAAAACTGTACATCTGTTCAAAATGAATGTTGCTTCTACAAACCTGTTTATATTTAGCAGTTTGACATAACCCCCAGGCTATGGCTGTTATATGCTGGATGGGAGCCCATTAAACAGAGCCAACATGGCGTTGTGGACTACATCTCTGAAGAGCAGGGTTTGAATCCCCGCTCAGCCATGGAAACCACCGGGTGACTTTGGGGAAGTCACATACACTCATCCTCAAAGGGAGACAAAAGCAAGCCCCCTCCAAGCAAATCTTGCCAAGAAAACCCTCTGATAGGATCAGAAGGCACACAGCAGCCCATTAAATGGCTTGTTTTTGCAGAAGGAGGTTGAATCCCTCTGCTGCCTCCTAAGTACACTTTTAAAAATTAGAGGACTTGTTTGATTTGCAAATGGTTTGAATTTATCCAAAAAGGCAGTTATCATTTTCAGATTATTAGGTGCTGGAAGATGGGGCTGGGGTCGGAAGTAGGTATGCTGAAGAAGTGCATGTAGATGAGTTAATAATAGAATCATGAAGTTGAAAGGTTCGCAAAGGCCTTCTAATCCATCCCCTGCCGAGCTGCAAACTCATCCACACCACGTTCTTTTAAGCTTTCATAGGTGATTATAGACATCTGAGACCCAGACAGAAACTAGATGAGGCAGGAGAAAATAGATTTGGGTTACTTGATCTAAGATGCTGAAGTTGGGCTTTGCATTAAAATCACCAAAATGCTGTTGTAACTCATTTGGGATTTGCTTAGTAATAATATTTTGTATTTCTGGTATATATATTTTTTGCACTTCTGCTGTTCTGTATGTACATTGTGTCAGAGATTGTCACACCAGCTCTGTGGTGTAGGCCACTGGTATTCTCCCCATATTCTATGTGAGAGTTGAAGCTGAAAGATAGTGGCTTGCCTCAGATTCCATGCCAGGGCTGGCCCTACCATTAGGCAGAATGAGATAACTGCCTCAGGTAGCAGATTTTGAATATCATGAAAAAGGAGTAAATTCTTAGGAGTTTATTACCGGTATGTTTTCCCTTAAATTTACAGGAATGGAGTGAAATATTTCTGTCTCAAATACCAGATTACCTTAATTTGCCTAGACTCAGTAACAAGCACCTTGTGTTTGGTTGTGTGATGTATCTCAGGCAGTTAAGCATCTTTTGTGTGATTTGGGCTGAGATGAAGTTTAAACAGGTAACTTTCTAGCTGATGCTGGTGGAGTCCAGTCTTTTGTATGCATTGTTGTTGTTGTTGTGTACCTTCAAGTCATTTCCAACTTATGGTACCGTAAGGTGATCGTATCACAGGGTGTTCTTGGCAAGGTTTGTTCAGAGGATTTTTTTGCCATTGCCTTCCTTTGAGGCAGAGAGAGTATGACTTACCTAAGGTCACCCAGTAGGTTTATATAATTGAGGATCAAGGTTCACTCAGGTTCAAGTTAAATACGAATGATGACATTTTGAGAATGTATGATCTCATCTGACCCACAAAAGCTTTTCTCACAAAAGCTTTGGTAATTTAGTGACAATATAACATTATTTTAAGGGAGCATACAACTCCATTATTACAACAGCTCCACTGGTTACCAATATGTTATTGGGCCCAATTCAAAGGGGTGAGTATGACCTATAAAATCCTAAAGGTTGGGTCCAGGTTATATGAAGTACTGTACACTTTCATATTGTTGTTCAAGTTGCT
Organism: Phrynosoma platyrhinos; assembly: GCA_020142125.1. Lineage (NCBI taxonomy): Eukaryota > Metazoa > Chordata > Lepidosauria > Squamata > Phrynosomatidae > Phrynosoma > Phrynosoma platyrhinos. The sequence continues at coordinate 17,819,957 of JAIPUX010001880.1, forward strand.
TACAGCTTACAGTGACCCTAAGTGAACCTATCGCAGGGTTTTCTGGGGCTGAAAGTGTGTGACAACTCCAAAGTTACCCAATGGGTTTCCATGGCTGAGCGGGAATTCAGACCCTGTTCTCCAGGATCCTAGTCTAACACCCAAACCAGTACATTACTGAGAAATAAATAAGTTCAGTTAAGTTTAGTGGGGTTTATCCCAAAACAAGTCTATCTAGGTTTGCAGAGGTGTAGTGTTGTGCTGTACTATGCATTGAATATGCTGACCGGGGCTGATGGGAGTTTCAGTACAATAATATCTTGAGGGCCATGTTATTCCCATCTCTGATGTTGAGCAATTCTGTTGCCTCAGCAGTAGATTCCCAGGTCTTACTCAGTGGGTCTTGCTCTTGGGAAAGTGTATGTAGAAACCACAGGATGAGTAGGAAGCTCTACACTTGCAAATAGAATCATAGAATCGTAGAGTTGGAAGAGACCACAAGGGCCATCCAGTCCAATCCCCTGCCATGCAGGAACTCCCAATCAAAGCATCCCCAACAGATGGCCATCCAGCCTCTGCTTAAAGACCTCCAAGGAAGGAAGGAAATATGGAATCCCAACATTGCTTCTTTCTCCCAGTTTGTTTCTACAGCCTTCTGTGTCTCAGTAGATCTTTTTAGACTTGAGACCCTCATCCACAGCTATCTGTCCGCAAAGTATAATTCCATGTGTTTATACAAAAAATATTTGGATGAGTGACTACTTAATGTTTCTTGGCTGAATTCAACCAGATGCAGTGTTGGATTTCACCCTGCATTCAGACTGTGTAAGATCATACGGTAAGTGATACAGGAGGTAATTCAATACTCTTCAGGCTTCAGCTGTTTTACTCTTGTTTGTAGAAGATGCCAAGCTGTGACCTTATTTAGTTTGTGTAGTTGGGTCTCCTGGGCAAGCCTGTTGTTGTTGTTGTTAACTGCCTTTGAGTCCGCCTCGAGTCATGGCAACTTTGTCGATGAGACATCTCCACCTGCCATGGTGTTGTCCAATGATATTCTGGGATTTCCAGTTTGTGAAGTGCTTAGAATTCTCCTTTGCAGACTGCCAGAAATAGTGCACATTAAATTGAGGCACTGCCCTGGCTCAGTGCTAGGGAGTCATGGGAATTGTATTTTTTTCTGAGACATTGAGCCTTCTCTGTCAGAGAGCTCTGGTGCCACAATAAATTACAGTTCCCATGATTCCCTAGCACTGAGCCAGGGCAGTGCCTCAATTTAATGTGCACTATTTCTGGCAGTCTGTGTCTAATCTGCACAGCAGAATAATTCAGTTTGACACCATTTTAACTGCCATTGCTCAATGCTGTGGTATTCTGGGATTGTAGTTTTGTGAGATATTTAGCCTCTGTCAGAGAGCTCTGGTGCCACAACAAACAACATATCCCAGGATTCCATAGCATTGAGACATGGCAGTTACAGTTGTATCAAATTTTATTATTGCTGCAGTGCAGATTAGATTGAAGAGCTCTATTATAGTACACTAATAGGGGTTGCAGACTGCCAGAAATAGTGCAAATTGAGTCCACTTTTAGGGTTAGGGTTAGTGCTAGGGAATCATGGGAACTGTATTTTATTGTGACACCAGAGCTCTCCTACAGAGAAGGCTCAATATTTCAGAAAAAATTCCCATGATTCCCTAGCACTAACCCTAACCCTAAAAGTGGACTCAATTTGCAATATTTCTGGCAGTCTGCAACCCCCCAACCTACAGCAGATAATTCAAAGTACCTCAATAAACTATAAATCTCAGAGTTCCATGGGATGGAGTCATGACCACTAGAGTAGTATCAAAGTGCTATAATTGTGTGTTGTGAATACACTCCAAGATAGCCTGGACAAAGAGTGTTCTGTAAAGTTGGAGAGAGTTTGTGTTTACCTTCCAGCGTCTTTTCAGGCCACAGAAGTGCAGTGAATGCTTTGTAGAGAAATGTGTGGTTGCTTGGAGGTCTGCACATTTTTGAGGATTTGTAACTTGAGTAGACTTATTTGTAAACCTAGTATTAAGTTTGCCATACAGTACTGGCACACAACATATGCACCGCCCCCCCCCCATGTTGTACTCGAATTCACACTAGTCCTAGTTGGACTAGATAGTGGTAAAGCATGATGGGAATTGTAGTTCATCAACATCTGGGAGGGCAAAGGTTCTCTACCCTTGTTTTACTGTGAGATTAGGCACTTTAACTACTGGCCACTGAGCAAAAGGTTATATACTGTCAGCTGCATCAAAGCTCCATTGTATCCCCTTTGGCCCAGATTAGGTCTAGGTTTAGGTCTGGATATCACATAGTTGGCAAATTTTCCATGACAAATTCCAGCAAGTCCAGTGAGAGGTCTGAAATAGGGTAGATGCTGGAATATCTGCCACATCATACATTTCTGTGGGGGAAAAGTAAAATGCTGCATTTTGGGGACAGCATTGTGATGTTAGCCAAATGTGCCTTCAAACCATCAAATGGCTGGTTCCTTTTCTAACAGTGCTGAGAGAGGAATTCTGCCTCTTCAGGTACACCTTCACTTCCACACCAGTCATAATGATGGCCACTTTGCTAGTTTCTTTCTGACGTTTTGCCAGCATCTGTGGCTAGCATCTTCAGAGCAAATTTTTCTCTGAAGATGCTAGCCACAGATGCTGCCGAAACGTCAGAAAGAAACTCTTCTAGAACATGGCCACACAGCCCGAAAAAACACACAAAAAACTATGGATGCCGGCCATGAAAGCCTACGACTTCACACTTTGTTAGTTCTTTAAAAGTTAACAGTCTGTGTAGTGTACACTTTTTAAAAAATGTGCAAAGAAATGACACCCCCTCCAATCCCATTAGAACAGCCATTTAAATATGAGAACAGGCTTCCCTCGTTCTCATTGTAGTAAAAATGTCGCAGCTAGTCTACTGTGTGAGATGGGACAAAAGCAACATACTACCCCATTTTGAAAACAGTTATATTTTCTCCTTGTTTGTTTTTGAGCACAATTCAAGGTCCTGACATAAACCATTAAAGCCTTGAATAGCTTAGGAGCTATTCTGTAGGACAGTGATTCCTATACCTTGGTCCTCCAGATGTTTTGGACTTCAGCTCCCAGAATCCTCACTGTTGGCCAAGTTGGCTGGGGCTTCTGGGAGCTGAAGTCCAAGACACCTGGAGGACCAAAGTTTAGGAACCACTGCCATAGGAGTATTGTCTCTTACATGAGCTTGCTTATGCATTATATTCTGATGTAGGACCTTCTTGGAGAACCTTATCTATGGCAACCCTCTGGTTCTGGAAGTCTCTCATCAGGATGGTTTGCTTTGTGTCACTGAGCTTGTGAACTCTTAATTTTTCTAGGATTTTTTGATTTTTTGATTTTATTGGTTTGGTTTTTGCTGTGTCTCAGAGTACTCTGAAGACACATGATGTAGCAATATTGCTGAAGTGAAGCAATTTCGGGTCTAGTGCCTGGATGGCAGTTGGTCCATGACAGAAAAGTATGGTGTAAATGAAATACATAACATAAGAAATGAGTTTATTGTTGTGATTTATTTATTTCATTTCCAAGTTGTACTGGAGATCTTCGATTAAAGCTAAGGACACAAACTCAGGGCATTAAGCTATATATGTAAAAAATACAACAGTTGCAAAGAGCTGGAACACATGCTATGTTTTTCTTTCTTTCAATGAAGTATGGTTTCTTTGTTGTTGTTGTTTTTAATGGATAGCAATAGTTTGGTGGTTGTGTGCTAGGCTGTCTATAAACAGGATCATGAAGTGGGATGGCACTTCAGGGTATGCCATGCTACTTGTGGTCTTCTGCATCATTGCCATTGCCATGGTTTGCCTAGAAAGCAAATGCAAGACGCTGATGAAGTTGGGCTAAGGTAAAAGGGCTGACCTAATAAAATTAGAGGAACAAACTGAGCTGTGCTTGACAAAAGAACATTCTTTTCTAAAAAAGAAACAGAGCTCATGACCCCATGATTTTTGGCTCTCCACATCTGACAGCAAATAACAGCAATAATCCCACTTGTAAAATGTGTCTCTCATCACCTTTTAGTGGCTGAGCCACACTGAATGTCATAGCTTACTAGTATAACTGCTGACTTGAGTATATCCAGAAGTGATATACATCAACCCATCATACAATTTAAAACAGGAGTAGGCAACCTAAGGCCCGGGGGCCGGATGTGGCCCCCCGAGGCCTTTCGACTGACCCCAGGCCGGTCCTGCTGCCGCCCCCGCCGCCCACCATGATAATATTGATTATTGTTGTTATTACTTGTTCTTGGGATTTTCTTGGCAAAATCTCCACAGGGGTTTTGCCACGGCTTTTCTGGGGCTGAGAGAGTGTGCATGCATATTTTTTAATTTTTTAATTTTTTTTACATTTTTCATTTTTATTTATTTATTTATTTATTTTAGGTGCTTCGGCCCCCAATTGTCTGAGGGACAGCAACCCGGCCCCCAGCTCAAAAGGTTGCCTACCCCTGATTTAAAACTTCAGTTCTGTTTGGGGTTGAATTTTTAGGGAAGCTTTAAACAGCGTGAGTGCTGCAGGAGATGTCCAGATTGGATCAGAGTTCCAGAATGGATGAAAACATGTGTGAAATGCCCACTCTTGATGCATTTGGTGTGGGGAACATCTGTGTGATACTGTTGTCTCCAGCAATAGTCATAATCCATGAAGATGCCCTTAAATGGAAGGTTAATATTGCCTATACCAGGGGTAGGCAACCTTTTTGAGCCGGGGGCCGGGTTGCTGTCCCTCAGACAATTGACGGGCCGAAGCACCAAAAATAAATAAATAAATAAATAAAAATTAAAATTAAAAAAGAATTAAAAATTTTTTAAAAAACGCATGCACACTCTCTCAGCCCCAGAAAAGCCATGGCAAAACCCCTGTGAAGATTTTGCCAAGAAAACCCCAAGAACAAGTAATAACAACAATAATCATATCATCATGGGGGGGGGGGGCGGCGGTGGTGGGGGGGGCGGCGGCGGCAGGACCGGTTTGGGGCCGGTCCAAAGGCCTTGCTGGGCCGCATCCGGCCCCCAGGCCTTACGTTGCCTACCCCTGGCCTATACTGTAACTTCATTGCTCCTTCACATTTCAAACCTTGCTTTCAGTTATCCAGACTTTTTGCTTGAAGTTCCACCAGCCTTGGTTATTCTCTTTGTGGATTAGAGAGCCTGCATGGTGTAGTGGTTTGAGCGTTGGACTTCAACTCTGGAGACCAGTGTTCAGTTCCCTGCTCGGCCATGGAAACACACTGAGTGACCTTGGGGGAGTCACACACTCTCAGCCCCAGAAAATCCTGTGAGTTGAAAACGACTTGAAGACACACAACAATAATTTGTGGGTTAACAAAGCCCAGGGTCAATGCAAGATGTTTTGATGCCTGTCAGAAAGGACAAGATGGAGTCCTCTTATCTGTCGCACATGCAAAAACAAACCTTCAAAATTGGCAATGGGACAGTGTCCTCTATTGCTTTTAGGGAAGCAAGCTAATTCAAGTAATGCAGGACAGGAAGTGGTCTGGGTGGAATACGTAGTACAAGGCTGCATCTGCACTGCAGAAATAATGCAGTTTGATAACACCTTAACTGCGATGTCTCATTGCTGTGGAATTCTGGGATTTGTAGTTTAGATTGGTGGCACCAGAGCCCACTGACAGGAAAAGAGAAATATTCCATAGCATTGAGCCATGGCAATTAAAGTGGTGTCAACCGGTATTATTTCTGTATTGGAGATGTAGCCACAAGTGGTGTAGTTCTCTCCAATGAAGGGAAATGGTGGTGTGTGTGTATGTGTGGGTGCTCATAGTCACACATAGTATTTCATTGGGGTGGTGATTGCATTCCAAATTTTCCATTTGGAAAGGAGGTATCCAAGGTGCTGAACTGATTTCTGATATAGAATTCAGCACCACGAATGACTCATTTGAAGTTAAATTAAAACCTGGCATGCATTCACTGTCCCAAAGACATACATGGATGCCACTGGGCATTTGGAAAAAAGGTTGAGAGAGTTGCCACTGCTGCCACTTGAGGCAATTGCTTCAGTCTGCTTAATAAGAGAACTGGTACTACAGGAACAGGAGGACTCAAGTTGAGGTGTACAGAGATGAATCAATTGGAGAAACCTTGTTTCTGTTCCTCTTCCATTTGGCATTGACTGATTCCAGCTGTTTGTTTGTGGCTTTAAAGGAGCAGTTGGATTTGCTTTCCAAACATGGGATGCTCATGGCAAAGTCCCAAAATATTTGCATCATAAATTTTCCACAACTCTTTTCTAAATCGGAAGAAAAAATACCCAGAGCATGCAACAAAACACAGTATAGCTCTAAAAATCTGGGCTGATTATCATTTGTTTAAAAAAGATCAGTCCAAGGCATCTTGACAACCTAGGTAGCCTCAGTATGTGATCCAACAGTTATATGAAACATTTGCAGTATGGCAGAGTAAGAGTGTCCCTCTGGATATTTTGGACTACAACTCTCACAATCCCTTACCATTTGCCATGCTGCCAGGAGTTCTGGGAGTTGAAGTCTAAAATATTTGGAGGGCCAGAGGTTTCCTATCCCTACTAGAAAGGATGCTGTGGACCAGGGGTAGGCAACCTTTCTGAGCCCGGGCCGGGTTGCTGTCCCTCAGACAATTGGGGGGCCAAAGCACCATAAATAAATAAATAAATAAATAAATAAAAATAATTTTTTAATTATTTTTTTAAAAAAATATGCATGCACACACTCTCAGCCCCAGAAAAGCCATGGCAAAACCCCTGTGGAGATTTTGCAACCCCCCCCCCCAAGAACAAGTAGTAACAACAATAATCAATATCATCATGGTGGGAGGCGGCGGCGGCAGCAAGGCCTCGGGGGGCCGCATTCGGCCCCCAGGCCTTAGGTTGCCTACACCTGCTGTGGACAAATCTTCTGAACTGCCCTGATGCCGTTATAAGTTTTCACATCTAGAGATGTTGTTCTCTAACCTATTTGGAAATGCATTGTTGGAGCTGAGATCTAGAAACAAAACCAGAAATATGATAAGTAGGAATATTGCTGCACTGACAGGATAGAACACAAAGACAGGTTCTTAATGTATAACTGTATCAGCCCAGGTAACCCTTGGAGTGTTTCACGACCAGCCAGTAGTAGAGTGATGTTGTGTATCTTTGCTCCATTTGGTGTCTGAAAATGGCTCTGAAGTGAATAGAGTTTCTGGACAAACTTTGCAGCCTGAAACTTGGACCTGTTGTATGTGTTGTATCCAGTTTCTGACAAGATGGCAAAGGGAGAAATGATATTAAGGGACTTGAGAGCAAGGAAAACATGAGACTTTTGGTGGTGTGCCATGGCACCAACAATTTCATCCCATGCTCTTGCTCTTTCTTATTCAGCAAGTACTGGAGTCTGCAGAGTGAGCTATGACAGACATTTGGAGTGCCATTATTCATTTAGGCAGCATTTTAGTGTCAGTGTGAGGAAAGGAGAATTGATGTTTGTGACAGAAAAAGAAGAAGATTATAATATTTATTTGTATCCCACCTTTGTCTGAAATTGAGACTAAAGCATTTTACAGTTTAAAAGAGCATTACCATTAAAAAAAAAGTACTAGCGAACATTAAAATAGAATTAAACTAGTCACAGTATTAAAACACTTCAGATCTCTAGTTATAAGAATAAAATTCAGTTGAAAACACTAAAATAATATTTAAACAGTTAAATTTTAAACAACACAGCACCCCCTAGCCTGTTCATTAAAAACTTTCTGTATTAAAATCCTGTTGGAATAAAAAGGATTTTGCCTGCCGCTGGAATAAATTAGATGATAAAAGAATTCTGGCTGGCATCCTATTGTACAGTTATGATATTGTAAGCTAGACGTACAATATCATATTCATGTTTAGGGTCATGAATGAGTGAATGTGATCCCAAAACTCTACCTTTGCAGCCTGGCAGGAGCCCTGACAAGTATTTCTGAGGTGTTCCAGATTGGGGTGCTGGAAAATGGCATCCGCAGCACATTCCTGGTTGCAGGATGCCATGGAACAAGCAGTTCTGATGAAACCCTTGGGGTCTCTCCAGCTGCCTTTTCTCAAGTTATCTTGTATCTAGGAGAGCAATGTGGGCATTATCTCTGAGTACTCCAATTTGTAGCTCCTCAGAAATGCTTCTGTTGGGATGCTGCCAGATTGTGAAGGTAGGATGGTGGGGGGCATAATCAGTGATAGGTTCCATCATCATATGATGATGATGATGATGATGTAGGATCTCAGGCTTCTGTTTGAAAATATAGCAATGACATAGAATCATAGAGTTGGAAGAGACCACAGGGGCCATTGAGTCCACTCCCCTGCCAAGCAGGAACACCAATCAAAGCACCCCAACAGGTGACCATACAGCCTCTGTTTAAAAACCTCCAAAGAAGGAGACTCCACCACACTCCCAAGGAGTGTGTTTCACTCTCGAGCAGCTCTGACCATCCTCTGATTCCATTGTTTAGGTGGAATCTCTTTTCCTGTAGTTTGAATCCATTGCTCCTTGTCTTAGTATCTGGAGCCGTGGAAAACAACCCTCTTCTCTCTTCAATATGACATCTCTTCAAATATTTAAACATGGCAATCATGTCCCCTCTTAACCTTCTTTTCATCAGGCTAAACATTCTCAGCTCCCTAAGTCACTCCTCCTAGGGCATGGCTTCTAGACCTTTCACCATTTTGGTTGCCCTCCTCTGAACGTATTCCAGCTTGTCAACATCCTTCTTGAATTGAGATGCCCAGAACTGGACACAGTACTCCAAGTGAGGCCTGACCAAAGCAGAATACAGTGTTACTATCACTTCCCCTGATCTAGACACTATACTCTTGTTGATGCAACTAAGAATCGTGTTGGCTTTCTTGGCTGCTGCATCATACTGCTGACTCATGTTC
>JAIPUX010001880.1:17831026-17854943 GCA_020142125.1 Phrynosoma platyrhinos
TGGACTCAGTTTGCACTATTTCTAGCAGTCTGCAAAGGCCCTCAATCTGTCACTACATAGTAGTGAATCCACTGGTTGCCCCATGATTGACTTATTAAAGTATCTGTCTCCTGTCTTCTGTTTTCATTTTAGTCACAGTCAAAGCGGTTAACATCAACCAAGACTGAAAAGGTGACAGAAAACAAATTAAAATAAATTAATAATGAAAATACAATTTGCAGGTAAAATAAGACAGGCCTGCAAAATTAAGGATCATTAAAAACTTTTTTTAAAAAAAAGTATGCTGGTTTTATAGGAATTTGGCATTCTAAAGCTAAAAATGCCCCAAGATTTGCTCCGTTATGTACAGTTTTTTTACAACTTGTTTTGATGTTTCTGTGTTGTATTATATGAATGATCCTGTAAAGACTAAGAAATGGGGTTAAAGTATTCTAATAGACTTCCCAAACACTTCAGTTTGTTGATTTGAATCACAAAATGTCTGTTCAAAAGCACTAAAAGAAATTGCACTGGAACATCAGCATCCACACTTAGTCAAAGCTGAGTAAAAACTGAATTCATAAAAAATACTTTTGTGAAAGAACTGTGTGTGGCACAACAATTTTATTGTGTTTTCTGAATTCAGCACTCAAAAATATATTAAAAAGAGCTTGTTGTTGTGAACAGCCCTTGAGTTGATCTCAACTCATGGCAATATTGAAAAACATTCAATAGCCCCGTCTAATCTGTTTACATGGCTGACATAAAGGTGATCCAGAATTCCACCCTGTTGTAGTGGAAAAATATAAATCTAAATAAATAAATAGGACCTGGAAATCCCTGAGTTTGAGTTGCCACTCTATGCTCAAGTGCCTTGCTCAGATAAAGCTCAGTGTATTTGGTTGGCAGTTATCCAATATTGGGGAGCATATGGGAGGGCTTGTTCAATAGAAGTTCTGTCACTGCTTTTGAAGCTCATGGCTACCGAACGGTACGCCAGCTCTCTCTATGAGTTTTTAGTTACATTTTTAATGCACTTTGCCAGGCCCACTCTGGTTGCCTTGATCAGATGGGAAGACCTCACTCTGCATCACATTGTCAAGGATTCTGTCCTCCTTTTCAGGTGGCAGACATGGAAAGGTGCTTGTTACAGCTATGAAGTCTGTTAAAGGCTCATGCAAATGATTCTGTAATCAGTGTGAAGTCAAAGTTGGAATGGATGTGAATGACTTCATCCATGAAGCATCTTGGAAAGAGGTTCTGATGGGACATGGAGGAATCCTCCATTCCTCTCTGAGGGCCAAGATATAAAAGGCACTGCACCACTTGGAACAGCTTTGTTGGCCACCTGTTTGGAGACTCTATCCTTGGCCAAAGCCTGTCCTCCTTTGCCCCTGTAAATGACACAGCTCTATTCCAGACATGGGCAAGTCATGAATGACCCACTGGTGGCCTATAAGGGGAGAAAATGTATTTGTTAATTATCATACTGGAGAGGAGGGCTATTAAAGTGGCTCTTTTCTTGGCATTATAATAAAAGGGTGGCTCTGCTAAAGCTTCAAGATTGAGATTCAAAAGATTCAAGAGCTCTTTATAATAATAAATAATAATAAATTTTTATTTGTAGCCCGCCCCTCTGCAGAGCAATCGGGGCGGGGGACAACAGCATTAAAACAAACAACATTAAAACATTCTCTCTCACCAATCCCTACCTCCCTCCACCCAACCCCTTAAAATAAGATTAAACCAAAGAGTCTTTGAGTGTGACATTTGGGTACCCAATGGGTGTGCTTGTTATGGAATTCAGGGTTATGCTAGAAGGGTTAAGCTAAGATTTGTTAGCCTATTTTTTGTGTATATATCTTGCCTTTCCAATGAACACCAGGCTGTGTACTCATCTTTCATCATGTTTTGGCAAGAACCCCTGTGAGATGGGTTGGGCTGAGAGATCATGACTGGTGCAAGGCTACCCAGTGAGCTTAATAGTCAAGTGAACATTTGAACCAAGATCTTCCTAGTTGTAATCCCAACATACTAACTCCTAGGCTGTGCTGGAGGAGAGCCCATTGCTTATGTGTGTCAAAGACTGAATCTGTTAACTTAAATTCAATCTTCATGTAATTTTGGGGCGGCTTGATCTTTTAGCAAGGGCAGTATTAACAGTAATCTATGCCACTGTTTTTCCTTCATTGAGATTTAATCAGTGAAGCTCTATTTACAGGTAACATTTTCTTCCAGCCTGATTAGTTGACCAAAGTTTAAAGGGAACACTTTTGGATGGATAACACAGATAAATTGGCATTCTGTTGGAAAATCAGAGTTTAGTGTTATACAGTATGGTATATGAATGCATGAAATCATAGTTTGCTCAAACCAGAGTTTGCATGAAAACCAGTATCACAAACAAGGAACAAATGAAGTCACTTCAGTAACTGCTGCATGTAATAAGGGGAGGATGAAAGAATAAGTGACCCAAGGCTGCTCTTGCACATACCGAACTATGCTTTGTTTTTACATTTGAATGCACTTTAAGTGTTTTCTTAACTGAGGGCTGGTTTCAGTTTGCAGATAGTATGTTAATTCATTGGAGATTACCAGTGTAGCCATTTCTGAAGTACATAATTTGTTTGAACTGTATTCCAGGGCTCATTTACTTGCAAAAAAATTAGAAGGCCATCTGTTCTAGCATTCCCCCCTTCCCTTTTTTCTTATTGATTTATTTTTAAGGTAATGATTCAGTCTTGGCAAGTGATGCGCTATAATGATAATATCTATTTGTACACTGGACTTAATGTGAGGTACTTTACTGAACAACATTTTAATTGGTTTCATCAGCAGAGCATTATAAAAATTATATTCAGGCTTGAAACGATGCCAGCCCCAAATAATTTATTGCCCCAGACCATTGCAGGGTCCCTTATACTGGGGAGGAGAGTGCTGTTTTAAGGAGTTGTGGTTCTGCAAGGGATCCTGGGATTCATCTCTCAAATTTTACAGTCGTTTATTCTGAAATGATTGCTTCTTTGACATGAGTGGCTGCTGATGGAGTCAGGCTTGCTTTAAAATGATGGTCCTTTTAAACATGTAGAACATTTAGAAATATGGCTTCCCAAATCCAGAGGTGCATGTGTACCTTTTCTTTCAACAAACAAGTGTGATTTGAGAGTTGGAGGTTTTGATTAGCACTTTGGGGCTTGGTTGGTTTGGCTTCTTTGGGTATTAATGTAATATTATTTAGCATGAGATAACATAATGTAAGCTGCAGTCCTAATAAGAAAAATCTCTAATGTTCTTGATCCCATCATTCTTTTCTTTCACTGGGTACAATCCAGCCGATGAATAAACAGGCCCAAAAGAAGACAGGTGGGAGCAAGAATTCAAAGACAATGGACGTTTTCACACTTGTCCTCCTAAAGCCGGGTGGAGCCATTCCGGAACGGGTCGTGCCGCCGATTCCGGAATGGCTCCGCCGCCGAAAGGCTAATTCCTGTTGACAGCTGGAATTACCTGAAGCCGGAGTTAGCCGGAGTTATCATTGTTTCGTCCGGAGTGACGCCGGACTTAGGGCTCCGTGTGTCTGAACACACGGAGTGAAAAGCCGGCTGGACGCAGGGATGACACCGGAAGGGGCGGGGTTTGCCGCCGCGCGTGTGTGAACACACGGAAAATGGAGCCGGAGTGAGGCCGGCGGGAGGCCGGCTAGCGTCCTCCTTTTGCCCCGTGTGAAAACGTCCAATAGCCATGTTAACCTATAGAATCAGTCTGTAGAGAGATTTTGGGGCACCTTTGAGACTAACTGAAAGAAAGAAGTTGGCAGCATGAGCCTTCATAAACTTAGGTCTACTTCTTCAGATGCATTTGAGAGTAAGGAATTCCTTGTTGCTTTTGCAGGGATGAGATACCTTGATGGAAGATTATAGAAAGAAACATTTTAAAAGCCCACACTTTGTGCTTGATATTTTAAAGAAATCGACATCAGTGTTGAAGTTAGAAGAGCTGATATCTTAACAGGAAGAAAAAACTAACAGCAGATTTTTTGTGTTGTGATAAACAAGCTTGATTTTAGGGAAATAATTGATAATGCACAGCCACACAAGGCTGTGTTAATGATGTAGTCAGTCACAATCTGAGAATTTTTGTGGATTATTTCAGTTTATATTTTGATTATTACTCTTCCTGCTTTTTCCAGTTCTAAAGCTCAATGAAAGTTCATAAATAAATGAAGGATAGAAAGCAGACCAGGGAGTATATCATTTTGTTCTTCGGAAAATGACAAATAGTTCAATTCTAGCCAGTTCTCGTTGTTGTAGTGGGCCTTCAAGTACTTTCCAACTTATGGAGAACCTAAGGCAAACCTAACATAGGGTTTTCCTGGCAAGATTTGTTGGGGGGGGGTTGCCTTTGCCGTTGCCTGAGGCTGAGAGACTGTGACTTACCAGGGCCACAGAAAACATAAATATTAGGAAAAAATAAAATACATTCATTACTTATTTTCACATCAAACCCAAACTTATTTTACTGTTATAACAACAGAAAATGCTTTATCCATAATTCAGTATATAAAATTGTACTTTTTGGTATGTTTATGAAACTTTAAAGTACAAAACCTTAATTTTATACAAGCAAAAAATGTGAATATGCCCTGTACTAAAGAAAGCTGCAAAGTGCTGTACTCTTTGGTACATAAGCACATATATCTTTGCTTTTGCCCTCTCAGAAGTGGGGAAAAATGAAAAGCCACAAATTTTATAATAAATAAACCACAAATTTTGTAATAAACAAAATAAATTGTAATATTTGGATGGATGTTACCATCCAAAAGTCCTACAATCCATCAGACCTTTAAGGTATAGACTAGGAGAATTTATGGTTTAGACTAGCAGAAATTAAGGTTTAGGCTAGCAAAATTTCAACTCATTATTGAAGATATTGACAACTACAATAGTGCATTAGCATTACAAGCAATGAAGCCCCTGTTCTCCTCTCCATGCTACTTTATGAAAGTGGCAGCCTCCCCGAGGTGTAGAAATTAATCTGGATTTGAGTGCTGTATTACTATAATATATCCACCTCTAATTCTGTAATCTGTCTAAATGCTTACCTTCATAGCAGTTGAGCAAGTAAAATAGGGATGGGCAACTGCAGTAGATGTGGGGGGGGGGCAGTTTTCTGCCTCTAGATCTCTATAAAGTCCACTTGTACTGCTAAAAATACCAACCAAAGCAGACAATTTCTGGTTTTTTAAAAACAGGTTTTTAAAATGTTAAATGGCACACGGCTGGGCACATTACTTTGGGAAGAGAATCACTTTTTTGGAGGGGCAGACATAAAGCGTTCTGCAGTTCTTGGACAGGGTGACATCCATGGAGCAGAACCTTGTTTTAAAAAGGATTTCATTTATTCCCAAAGAGAAAATATTTCATCAGAGGTTTTTTTCTTGTTTCCCCCAAAGTTTTCATTCTTTCCACTGGCAAAAATAAAACAAAAACAAAAGCAAAACAGAAAATTTGTCCTGCAGTAGGAGAGAGAGGATATAATTTCTAGGACTGATACACAGTCTGAACAGAATCTGAGGTGCTAAGCAGCTATAATAAAAAGGTGGAGAGTAGTAGAAGTAATATTAGTAGTGTACTCATGCCCATGTGCAGGATTTTCAATGTTTGTCTATGCTCTGTGTACACACATCATTTTTATCCTGTTCCAAAGACTGTGTTAATGAATAATCTCAGTCTCCAAACAAGTAAAGATTCACATCTTTGTTTGCCTGATTAGATAAGATGAGTCAAATGCCATCACTTGGGTTGACCAAATATATTTGCTGTGCCAAAAGGTGAGCACTGATAGTACAACTTTCTCTCTGGGCTTAAATTGATTTTGTGAATGATGAAGATTCATTATGGACTGATGTGACCCGATAGTTGACATTCTGTTTTCCCTCTCATAAACAGAGAAAGGAGATTTCATTGCCCTGGATCTAGGTGGATCTTTTTTTCGTATTTTGCGGGTGAAAGTCTCTCATGAGAAGAAGCAGACAGTGCAGATGGAAACAGAGATCTATAACACCCCAGAGGATATTATGCATGGCAGTGGAACACGGGTAAGATTCCTCCTTAAGAAAGTTTTGCATTGTGAATGGTCTTATGTATTTATGTATTTACATTTTGAAAGTCTCACTGTCTATTAAGATACGTTCTCTCTTGGATTTCTGATACTTATTTCTAAAAGCAACTTGTTAATACAAAGCAGGGTCATATGCTGCAAGACTGTGTGAGCTTAAGAGTAGGACACATTGAACTCACATAAAAGATCAATCTGTGGGGTTACAGTCCTGTGCACACATATGTGGGAGCTTGCCCCATTACAGTCAGTGTGATTTTCCCCCTCACCAGACATGTATAGATGATACTGTTTACACTGTGGTATACAAGTGCTATGGGCTGAGGTCTTCTTTTATTTTTGGAATACTAAAAATGCCCCCCTCACTCTGTAGGGTAATTTGAGAGCAATTTCCCCATGTTTTCAGCTTTCCTGGACATTTTCAGGCACAGTTAAACTTGGTCTACTTCCTATTCTGAAACAAGTCTTTGGTCCTAAAACAGGGTATGGGGGAATTATTTTTATTTTAAATAGCATAGGCTGGTGAGTCTTTGTGGACATCAGAAGTGGATTTGGGGCTACAGGCTATATATTGCCCACCTGAAATAACAGGACACATTGTTTTATTTATTTATTTCATTTCTACCATACTTTTTCCTCCCTACCTTTGTCCAGTATTGTTTTCTCCCTCAAAAACTATCCACGATAAAATGATGGAAACAGTTATAAGTTAAAAACATAAAATAGATTAATGTTGAAAGCAATTAAAAACAAGTCAGTTAAAATGTCTCCTCTTTTAACACTACCTGTCTAGAGAAATTATCTTAGCAGATAAATTTTAGCAGCCCTAACAAGTTCTAGAGACAGACTTTTAAAGGCCTTATTTAAAAAGTCACAATTCTAGGTCAACATTAAATATGAGGTGCCAAAGAAGATGCCTTTTGCCCAACTTTTCACTTGTTAAAAATCTTTATGGAGGTCTAAATTAAAAGAAAACCGCTGGGGTAATTTATAAATAAGGGTTAGTAGATTTGGCCCTATTGCCTTATATATTTTTTTTAACCTTTCAGTATAGTTGGGTGAGAAGTTCTTATAAAGCTATGCAATAGGTGCTGGTGGATGAGATTTGCTGTTAAGGCAGCATTTTCAGTTAAGAAAATGGTTTCCTTTCTTGTCCAGTTGATATGAATTAAACCTCTCCTTCTGTATAAAGTATTACCTTCAAATCACCTGTCAACATCTGGTGACTCCATGAATTTCATAGGGTTTTCTTACATATGGGATACTCAGAGGTGGTTTGCCATTACCTTCGTCAGAATATAGTCTACAGCCCTGGTGTCTCCCTTCCACTTTGCTGTGAATATTTCCAGTTTTCTTGATAGCTTAAATAAGAAGCATGCTGTGTGAATGTATAGACTAACTTTTTAAAAGTAACATTAGCAGTAACTTTTAGCTACAGTACTTAACCACACATCTTGAGTTGTGCGCTGAGAAGTCCTAGGGTCCCATCTTTGCTCAGCTGCACAGTCACTGCTGGTGTCCTTAGGGCCTCAGAACCTATTTGATATATCTTAGGGGGGAAGCAGACGAGAGCTTCCCAGACGCCCTGGGCCGGCGCGCCGCGGGGCCGCAGCCTCCGCACCTCGGCGCACCGGCGGCGACCCTGGAAGGAGCGCTAAATCAGCGCTCCTTCCTCAAGACAGCGAAAGTGCGCACTAACAGCGGCGGGCGCACTTTCGCTGTCTTTTCCGCCGCGGCGCGTTCGGCTGCCGCGGCGTGAGGTCTTCCCCGGAGCGCCGGCCGTGCGGAGGGCCGGCGACTCCGAGGGCGACCTCAGGGAGAGGAAGGGGCGCCGAACGTGCGGCTGCCCCTCCTCTTCCAAGCCTCCAAGACGACCCTATTAGTCGTCTGCCGAGGCCCTTAGAGGACTTTTGTAAGGATTCCTAAGAAAAGTTGCCTGATGTACTTTGAAGAGTCAGAAAAGAGATATAGAAATGGTATTATTGTTGTTATAATCTTCTGCACAGCTGTTGTATAATGGTGGATTTTTTTTTTTTTGCAAAGGGCAATGTTGTTTTGGGATTAATCTCTTGGGGTTACATATTCTCAGTAGGTCTGGCTGCATTTTGGCCGTAGGTAAGATGAGAAGCAACAGCAAGTTTGTGACATAAAAGTATCCCAAAACACCCTCTTGCCTCTTGGTGTGCCACCCTGTCTGTATTCTGTTTTCTCTCTGTGAGTCACCTCATCTCTAAAGGCTACATGAAACCAGGCCAGAGGACTATAGACTACTACCATAGAGTTTCTGATTAGAACTGGGAGGAACCAGGTTCAAATCCTCACTCAGCTGTAAAACTCATGTAGTAGTGACCTTGGGCCAATCACTGTCTTTCAGTCTAGCCTACCTTACAGAGTTGTTGCTAATGGAATGGAGGAGAAAATTGTGTAATCTGCTGTGAGCTTCTTGGAGAAAAAGTGACATCGGCAGACGGCTTAAAAAGCCGTCCTCAGCGCAAGGAAGGGGAGGGGCAGCTGCACGCTCGGCGCCCCTTCCCCCTCCCGAGGTCGTCCTCGGAGCTGCCGGCCCTCCGCACGGCCGGCGCTCCGAGGACAACCTCCCGCCGCAGCGTCTGGACACACTGCGGTGGAAGGGTCGCCAAAAGTGCGCCGCAAGGTTTTGTGGCGCACTTTCGGCGACATATGAAAGGAACGCTATTTTAGCACTCCTTTCATGGGGCGCCGACAGTGCGCCGCTGGATCGAGGCATGGGGATGCTTTGGTCCTGCGGCGCACCTTCCCAGGGCGGCCCATGGTCACCCGTCTGCTGAGGCCCATAGAAATATAATAGATAGTTGCCTCATTCAATTCTTCTGTGGAATGTCTGTATTCTAAATGAAAGATCTTTTTCTCTCTTAATCTTGAACACATACATTTGTCAAAGAGGACATACTTTGCATCCAGCAAATCAGGCTGTAGAGGCTACATGGAAAGCTGGTGGTGAAACCTAGAAGGGCTGGAGGAATTTTTTCCTACTTCCTCCACCAAAACCTTTTGTGTAAGTTAAAGGTACTAGAATCTGCTATCATTGAGGCTGCCTTTTGTAATTTTTTTTTATTGCTTAGCTTCCCTTACACCATCCATTGGCATTCTTCTTGCTTTTTTGAAAGGATAAGCCATTGATGCAGGGATTGGGCACAGATCATCCTTTGAATGTTGTTGGATTACAGCTCCCATGATCCTTTTCATCATGGGTTACGTTGTTGGAGAGTTGCAGTCCAACAGCATCTGGAACGACATGTTCCCCAGCCTTGCTTTAATGACTGAGGTCCTGAATTCTGGCAGCATGGTTGTGGACCCCAAGTGATGGCAATTTGGACTGTGGCACTCTTTAACAAGGGGCTGTTGATATGGCTTTGTCTAAAAACCCCTCTTTGGACTATCATATCCCATGCTTGTCTATGTTGGCCCTATCCTACTGTTATGGGTCTTGAAAACATCAGCCTGGCCATATCAACATGCAGTTGCAATGTCAGGAAATGTTCTTATTGCCTTTTTTGTTGTTGTGGCTACATAGAGAAGGTTTGGTGGTGTGGTGGTCAAAGTTTCCAGGTTGTTTTGCTGTCTGTTTTGGACAGCTGGTGTGTTCTGATGACCAACCCCTTCTTTTGCTTGTGATTAAGTAACAGTAACAATTCATATAATCTCTAACACAGATATCTCTGGCCTGCCATGTATTTTGGATTTTAACTCAGAAGTCCCAGTCAACATAGCCAACAATAAAGAATTTAAATGATGAAGAGTTGTAACCCAAATATAAGGAGGTACAGATATTCCCCAGGCCCTGTTTAATTGATTAAATTTAGACTGGCCATCAGTGATGGCTGATCATAAAAGAATGGGAAAAATGTTTCAGTTTCTTAGGCACTAGACCAGAGGTGGGAACCATTTACTGCACTAGATCATTGCATCTCAAACTATTTGATGTCAGAAACCAACAGTTTTTCCCTTGAAGCACAAGGGACGGACTCAATACTCACCAAACACTGGCAGTTGATGTGTCATGGATTGGCACCATTCCATGGACCACCATTTTGAATTGCACTGGTCTATGGGCTGTTGGACTGCAGCTTTCAGTATTCTTCCCCATTGTCTGTGCTGTCTAGAGCTGCTGGGAACTGCAGTCCAAAAAACATCTGGTGGACTCTCCCATTTGCCATGCATAGTTTAAATCAGAATAATGTCCAACTCTTTGTGTAGATGTTGTTTAATATTTAAGCAGCCTACAAGTAGTTAGGTTGTTGGAGCTCAACATTACATAGCCTTCATTACTGGAAACCTGGTGGTGAAGCTCCAAGTTTCTTGGAGTACATTGGTTCTAATCTGAGGCTGAGGGTGACAGAAGTTGTAGGGAAAAGTGCTTGTGGGATTTTCTGTCTCAAGCGAGTATAATACACATTTACTGGTGTTCATGTGTGTGTGTGTGTGTGTGTTGTCTTGGCGGGTGGGATTGTGGGGGCCCAAGATTGAGAAAGGCTGATCTGTTCCATTTTGCAGCATGTAGGTTTTGGTGTAAAAGCTAGTGAAACTGAAGCGTTTAAGGGTCACTGAGCTTTCACTTGGCCTCCTGAAGGAACATGTTCTCTGAGAATAGGCAAGAAGAATGGAAAAATATGATACAAAAATAAAGAGCTTTATATGGAAGACTGAAGTTTAGGGTGATGAAGTGCAAGAACGAAGTGTCAGAGGAGCTGTAATGATGCTCCATAGTTTGGCCATATTGTCATGCTCTGCTGCCATTTTCCCCATCAGTATCAGAAGTGCTTGACATGCCTGTTCCATCGCATGGAAGGAGCTGTAGTGCTGAAATCCATAATTTGGTCAAAGAGCTCTGCGTATTTTGCCTGCATAGTGCTGCATTAAAAACAACAATGACCACCGCCAATATATTGCTAAAATATTAAACAACCTCTGGGCATGTGGTTTTAAAGAATGAGAGAAAATGTTATGCTCTGCATGGGATCAACAATATGATTCACCAAATCATTTTGGAGCTGTAAACTGAGAATGCATGCTGGGGTGGGAGAAGGATGGGTGGGCGGACAGAAGCAGGGCTGTGTAGAGCAGGGGTAGGCAACCTTTCCCTTTTAAGGGCCGAGGGATTTCAGCTCCCAGAAGCCTCTGCCATGTTGGCCAATAGTCCCATGTTGGCCAATAGCTCCTGGGATTCTGGGAGCTGAAGTCCCTCGGCCCTTAAAAGGGAAAGGTTGCCTAGCCCTGGTGTAGAGGAAGCAAATAATTTAGCTGATTGGAAATGGAAATTACTTTTCCCATTGTTACTCAAATTATTTCCAGAAAGATATATCTGTGATTTGCATAAAAGAAGCCCAAGGCATCTCCATGACACTGTCAAGTAATTGTTAAGCAAAGGGCAGGTGGGTGATGGGTTGATGGTTGAGAAATGAAAGAGTAAGAGATTTCAAGTATCACATCACCAAGGATTGAGTCAGGACTATCTGGTTTGGGTCACATTTTTTATTATGTGTGAATGTTACTCAGCCACGTAAGTGACTTGATCGTAGAGGTTTTCTCCTGTTCATGGGCACCCAAGCTCCAATTTATTTATTTATTTGGATCCAATTTGTTTATTTTAAAAGTGCGTACAAAAGCCATGCTGAGCATCTGTCAAAATGTTCTTCTTAAATACAGGTGTACCTTAGTTAATAAAGTAGATGCATTAATTATTTCTTTGAGAGATAATTTGCCATTTGGTACCAGAGGCAGAAATAACATGAAAAGAATAGGGATAAGTTCCTTACACCACAAAAAAGAAGAGTGGCTCAGCGTGTTCTAGCAAACTTTTTATTCAGCACTAACAGTATGTACATGTGAAATGAAACAACCAGATCAGATAAGCCTTGCATTAGTAAACAAAAACCTTTTCAACCTTCCAGACACTTGAAGGCTTCTTCCAAAAATACCTTCTTTGATCAATCTCTACTTTTCTTATGATTTCCATTTTGGTAGTTAAACTTAAAGACCTGTCCTTTTTTTAACATGCTGGGCATAGCTAGTGAGATAGGCTTATCTGCTCTCCCCCTTTCTCTGTTTTGCTGTTTCCTTGCATGCTCAGTAAGGGATTCTTTTGGCGTCTGCAGTTTATCTTATATGTTGTGGCCAGGAACACATAACTGCAGTAGGATCAGCTACAGTAGAATTCCACTCTTTCCCAGCTCAAACTTTGTTTATTGCATTGTTTACACAGACACACTGCTGAAACTCAGCACCCAAAGCCTGTGTTTCTCCAACCCTCCTTCATTATCCCCCCACTGCCATTGCAGATAAAATACTTCAAACTAGATAGAGGTTGAGGAGGAAAGGAGGCAGTTAGCCTTTGTAAAAAGGAGTGTCACTGTCAGAGGCTCTGTGACCTGAGGTATGTCTGCATATGATGTTAGGTGTTCCTAAACAAGGTGTGTTCATCCTGAACATGTCACACACACAATACCAGTGTTTTGAATATGGCTGGTTAAGAAACCAAGGAATGTTGTGGAACTGGACATTTCCCCCCCTTTCCTCTTCCTGTGTGAATTGCACTTTCATCCTTTTTGGTGCCAACTTTGATGAGTGTCACATCTATACCAAACCTGTGGCAATCCTATGGTGGCATTGCCATAATCTCTTAACTATGACTAGAAGATGAAGATAGATGACAGTAAGATCTGTTTGACAGTGCAGTATGCTGCCTCAGTGTGTAGCGGAGTCTCCTTCTTTGGAGGTTTTTAAACAGAGACTGGATGGCCATCAGTCTGGAACGCGTTGTGTATTCTTCCATGGCAGGGTGTTAGCCCTGATGGTCTCTTCCAACTGTATGATTCTGTGATTTTAAGAACATTATATATTATGTTTTCCATCCCACTGATTTCAATAAGACTCACAAGTTAGTGTGTTTAGGCATCCAGCATCCTTGCTTATAGTAAAATTCATGAGTGTTGTTTTCCAAGAAGTCTCAAGAATTATGGCTTTATTGATATACATTCCAGTAACCTTAAAGTCACAACTGTTGTAGAGCTGGGTTGTGGAACAGATGGCCTTTTAGATGTTGCCAGGACTGCAATTTCCATCATCCCTCACTGGCTATGGTGGGTTGGGCTGATGAGTTTTGCATCTAGCAACATTTGAAGGGCTGCGTGTTCCCTATATAGAACTTCCACCAAAATATTTTTTATTGGCATGGTTTCTCCAATTATTTTTCTAATTGTTTAGTAGTCCTTGTGAGGCTATCATTATACTTAAAAAAACAAACAATATTATGCAATTGCATTTTTTAAAAAGAGTATCTGACTTTCTAATTTGATTTGATTTTCCTTGCTTTGTCCTCAGCTTTTTGATCATGTTGCTGAATGTTTAGGAGATTTCATGGAGAAACAAGCAATCAAGGACAAGAAGCTACCTGTTGGGTTCACATTTTCTTTCCCCTGTAGGCAATCCAAGCTAGATGAGGTAAGAGTACATTGCAGCTTTATTACTTTTTGGGGAATTGTAGGAAGCTGCCTTTACATGCACCAGGCCTTTGAGTTGTCTAACTCAAGGGTGGTACAGACGGCCGCTAAGGGGTGGCTCTGTGCCACCCCTGGGAGCGCTGTATCGGGCCGTGGCAACCACAGGCTGTGGCCCTGATTTGGCTTTTTGCTGCCAACTTTGATGAGTGTCAAAAGAGCTGGCAGATGCAGCTCCTTTTTGGAGCAGCAAAAAGCTGCCCTTAGCACTGCTGTGGCGACTCTTTTGTGCCCCTTTGGTGCAATGTGTCTACACACTGTGCCAACAAAGCGCCCTGATGCTGCGTGCTGTGTAGTGGGGTGTGCAGCGTGACAGCATTATCGGGGTGGAGTTGGGGTGGCCAGTGTGTGGTTGCCCTGCCCCAACTCCACCCCCAGCTGAGTTGGACAACAAGTCCAATTCTGGTGAACATGGGGATATGGGATTTGTAGACCAAGATATAGAAAAGGCAGTATGTTAGGGAAGAGTGTTCAACAATGACTTGCTGAGTCTTTCTATGGTTTCTGATGAGTATCTTCCAGTTCTAGTTCCAGATCCTGGGGACTGAACTGTTGTGCAAAGCATATGTTCTGCCTATAATCTTCCCCCTGCTACAAGAGTCAGATGGTATAAAACACCATTTAGTTGATTTGATTTTGTTATTGTGCATATTATTCAGAGATATAGCCATGTTAGTCTGTATCAGCATACAAAGGAATCTTTTAGTACCTTTGAGACTAACTGGGAGATTTGTAGCATAACATGCATCTGATAAAGTAGAATGAATCTACGAAATCTTATGCTACAAACTTTTTTCTGCCAAAGGTGCTATAAGATTGGCTTGTAAATTTATTGTATGATTTATGACTGATGTTGTATTATTGTATATTGAAGCTTCAGAAAAAGACACAGTTGAATTTTAATTAAGTCTCCTGTTGGGTGGTCTGGTAACATGGAATATCATAGGATCGGGGAAGTTACAGGTGTGTGGACCTGCTTTATAGATAGATATGAGATTGCTAGGACCTCCATATCAGTTTAGAACCAAAATACATGCATGTCCATCCTAGCATGCTTGCTGTAGTTCTATGATCATGATGCCTCTGAAATGTAGAGTGGTAAATGTGACGAGTGAGCAATAGGGTATGTCTGTACATCTGTTAACACATATTATTTCCTCCAAGTTAACATGGTTGTTTGCATGAAAGAAATTGAGCATTACTGTCAGTTGTGAGAACTGGACCTTAGCTCCTTTTTTTTTTTTTTGGAAAAGGAAACCAAAAAAGTCTTGGTTAAAAGAAACCTAGAATGTCACTTATTTTGTCTAATGTTGCTACTGTTTAATTTTATTAGGGTATTCTGATAACCTGGACAAAACGTTTCAAAGCAAGTGGTGTTGAGGGAGCTGATGTAGTGAAGTTGCTAAACAAAGCAATCAAGAAACGAGGGGTAAGACTATAATGTACATTTACTTATGCACATATATCATGGGGCCAAACTGGAACATATTTATAACTTCTGTGTATTAAAGGAATATATTTTTCAGACTCCTACCAATGTTGTTATTGTAGAATTATTAAATGCTAACTTATTATTTGGCATTTTAAATCTCAGCAAAAGTCTTGAGCCAAGAAGATCTTTATAATGAGACTCTCAGGAAATTATTGCATCAGCTTTAAAACCAGTTTACCTGAGCCGGCTTAAAATTAGAAGTGGATGGCATTCTGATACTATCACACACATTTAGCCACCGAAATTACTGCCCGGCTGCAGCCCGACTCCATTGCCGCTTGGAGGGGCGCTCTGGTGGCCATTTTTTCAAGCCGGAAAACTCCCGGCTTCGAAAAGAGGTGTGAGGAGTTACCCTTGAGGCAGCGATGGAACTGGGCTACAGTTGGGTGGCAATTTCAGCAGCTAAATGTGTGTGATACTATCAGGATGCTGCCCACTTCTAATTTTAAGCCTGCTCAACTAAGCTGGTTTTGAGGCTGATGCGATAATCTCCTCAGTCTCTTTTGAGCTCTGCAAGGAATATTATATTATATTCCATTGTTGCCACATATTCAAATGAATACAGACAGTAATTTGATCAAATTTGAAGTAGATTATTGCAAAATCCTACAGCCTAATGTTATGGATCTTTACTTGGAAATATGTTCTGAATGGGAGTTCCCAATTGAATGGGACTTACTCCCAAATCAGTGTGCCTAGGAATGATTATATATAGCAGAATGTTCGTTTTATGCGGGTGCATTTGGCAAATGTTGTAGGGTTTTGCATTGGTTCAGAAGTGACTCAGGCTGATGACACACTGCAGAATAAGTGCAGTTTGACATCTCTTTAATTGTCATGGCTCCATCCTATTGAATTCTAGGATTTGTAATTTTGTGAGATATTTAACCTCTATCAGAGAGCTCTCACGCCACAATGAACTATAAATCCCAGGATTCCATAGCATTGAGCCATGGCATTAAAGTGTTGTCAGTCTGAATTATTTCTGCAGTGAAGATGCAGTCTATGAATCATTTGAACTGTAGAATTCTCACCCCCAGCCCTAGAGTGTTTCTGAATTTCTTCAACAACAAAACTTTGGGAAGATCTGCTAACAGAATATTTCAAAGGCCATTAGATAAAACATTGTGCATCTTGGAGAAGTACTTTCCATACATCAAATTCAGGATGCAATGTGGAGCCTGAGGTAGAATAGGAACAATTAAAGAGTAGGTGATGAGCCAGTGTCAAACTGCATTTTTGCAGTGTAGATACAGCCACAGTGACAGAGTATGTATTATCATGATATGTCAATACAATTGTGTGATACAAGAAATATTCTTTTTTTTAAAAGGATTATGATGCAGACATTATGGCAGTTGTAAATGATACTGTAGGAACAATGATGACCTGTGGATATGACGACCAGCGTTGTGAAGTTGGCTTGATTATTGGTATTAACATTTGATTCATTTGCTAAGTATTTTGCATTTATGGTATGTTTTTTTCTTTAAATTATATCAATTAATCCGACTCTCTTCTTTTAAGGTACTGGCACAAATGCCTGTTACATGGAGGAAATGAGGCACATTGATCTGGTGGAAGGTGATGAAGGGAGGATGTGCATCAATACTGAGTGGGGAGCATTTGGAGATGACGGCTTATTAGAAGACATCCGGACTGAATTTGATAGAGAGATTGACCGGGGCTCCCTTAATCCTGGGAAACAACTGTAATTGAGATTATGTTACTAATGATACAGAACACAAGAAGTCCAGTCTGAAATTATTCCTTTCATCTGCTATACTTGTAATATTGGCAGTCTTTGGATGATTATGACTTGGCTTATTCAGCTAAGGTATGCACAAGCCTTTTGCTTTTGAATGCTGCCCTTTTGTTGTAGCCTTTGCATGAGTTGCAATTAAACCAGGAAGTCTAATAATTAACCATCATTTCACATTTCAACTGAACTGGGAAACTATGGTTGGAAGTTTTTTGGACAAGCTAGACCACAAACCATGGGTTGAAGTTGGTTTTTACGGTCCTGGCTTGTTATGAAGTAGACTCTCCTAGTTTCTTGGTTTTGATGTAATGGAAAATCATTAAATAGGACTTTATGGTTAAATTGCACATAAAGCAAAGAAGGAGTGAAAAGGTGGCATCCCTCAGCAAGCAGCTTGTCTGTATCTTAGCTTTATATAATTGTTTTGAGTGGGGTCATTGTCTGCTAGATTATATTGTTTCCAATCCATTGAACCATCCTTGTTAGAGATGGAGTCTTTTATTGCCTAACCATTGAAATCAATGCTACTCCAAGTTTTGGTCCTTGGGCCAGTGCCATTCCGCAAGCCATTGACTACTAGTCCCTGGTGAGCTTCCAGGAAAGAAAGAACCAAATGTAGCCAGTGGGGACATGTATGTTACTGGTCCCTGGTACATTTGAAAAAAAATGTGAAATAGCTTGAAAAGCGCTAATTTAGGTTAATACTTGTAAGCTCTTTTACTTGACATACCTTTGTTGTTGTTAACTGCCCTTGAGTCAACCTCAACTCATGGTGAACCTGTGAGTAAAACATCTCCAAGAACCGCTATCCTCAACTGCTCTGCTCAGGTCCTGCAAGCCCAGGGCTGTGGCTTCTTTGGTTGAATCTATCCATCTAGTATGTGGTCTTCCTCTCTTTCTACTTCCCTTGGCCTTTCCTATCATTATTGACTTTTCTAGTGTGGCATTCTTTCTCATGATGTGCCTGAAGCATGACAGTCTCAGTTTGGTCACTAGGCAGAGTTCAGCTTAAACTCTTCTAGGACCCACTTGTTTGTCTTTTTGGCCATCCATGGTGTTCTTGGCACTGTTCTCCAGCACTACATCTCAATAGATGATTGGTATTCAATTTTGATGCTGGGCTTATGAAAAAGGCTTCTTAGAAGAAGCATTCTCTTTTTACTTTTGCATAAGAAGGAATGCCTTTTTAAAGATTTTGTCTCACGGGGATTTTTGCCATCTAAAAAACATGAGAAATATTTTTTCACTCTCCTCAGAACAATTGTTATAGTCAGTACATGTTTAGGTCAATTTACAATTTCATTTGGCTTACATCCCTAATTTCCATCCATTTTGTGCTATTGAGCTGCTCTGGTTAGCTGCAGAACAAAGTTTGTATGTGTAACAGTAACTTTGCAGTGTACAGAGATAGTGGGGGTTATATGTAAATTGGTACCGTATTTTCCGGCGTATAAGACGACCCGGCGTATAAGACAACCCCCCATTTTCCCAGTCAAAATATAGAGTTTTAGCATCTCTATCCTCCTTATCCTTATACCCGGCGTATAAGACGACCCCCCCACTTTAACCACAGATTTTGCAGGTTAAAAAGTAGTCTTATACGCAGGAAAATAAGGTATATTCTTCTGTTCCTCCTCTCTCATTCCCTCCCTCTTAGCTATATTCTGTCTGTACTCCTACTACCTATACTCTTGGTCCTGTCTCAGATGCACATGGTGGAGCTGAAAAAATTTATGCTTTTGGACCACAGCTCAAATCCCACAGCCAGTTACTTCCCATTCTCTTGTCTTTTGGATCCACAGGCATATAAGCACAATTCTTCTCACCCAGCACAGGGTTTCTACCTCATTCCTGCTACAATATATTGTCCCTTCAAGCTTTGCTACAGAAGGTTATTAAACGTGCCAGGATGGTGTACAATCTGACTGAAGGGAGAAGCAGTAGGAATTGTGAATCTCTCCATATTGAGCAAGTTGAAGTGCCTTTTATTTATACAAGGGACTATCTGGATCACACCCGACAGTCTTACCTCATATTATCCTGTCTACAGCCCTATACATCTGGGAATAGGGTCAGTCAGAACCATATAGTAAGTTTAATAAGAACTTGAACCCTATGATTGCAGCCCTACAGCCGTATTGCCGAATTACTGCAGTTTGACCCTGCTTTAAGTGCCATGGCAGAGTGCTTTGGAATTCTGGAATTTGTAGTTTTGTGTGATTTAGCCTTCTCTATCAGAGAGTTTAGGAGTCACAACAGACTATAAATCCCAGAATTCTAAAGGATGCAGCCGTAACAGTTAAAGTGGTATCAAACTGCATAAATTATGGAGTGTGGCAGCAGCCTGGGTTAAAATGATATGCAACTGCATTTAGGATTGGGCTACATGTAAGTTACTCATGAGAGTGTCTGAAGCTTTTTTTATATCCTTTACAGGTTTGAGAAGATGGTGAGTGGCATGTACATGGGTGAACTCGTCAGGCTTATCCTTGTCAAAATGGCCAAAGAAGGTCTAATTTTTGAGGGGCGAATCACTCCTGAACTTCTAACCAAAGGAAAGTTAGAAACAAAAGATGTTTCTGCCATAGAGAAGTAAGTGGTTTTAGCAGCTTTCCTAGGCATTTCAGTGGCATAATTTCGTAATACTTAGGAAGATGGTAGAATGGCTACATTTGGATTGTGAGAACAATTCTTGGATGACCTTTTTAAAATAGTGTGCTTTTTTTTTTATCTGTTTTAGGTTATAATAGGCACTGCTATTTTTTCCCCCCAATTTCCAAGAGTTTTCAGAGATTCATTACAGGTTGAGGAGACTTAATAATACACATATTTTATTTGCATGTAATCTACATACCATTTTTAGTGAAACAACAGGATTTTGAGTCATAGGAAGACGATATCTTGTATTCTGCACTGTTTCCCCTCTCCTGAAATAGTTGCCACCTTTGAAATGGCCCCCAAATAGTTGTGACATAAGGAGTTGAAATTTGATTATTTTTTTCTCTCTCAAATTTATTTCTGAATCTTTAGTGTTTTACCTTTGCAACACACCTCTGCAATCATAGGACTAAAACCAGTGTGTTCTTTTAAAAATGAGAACAGGAGTTCTTAGGAGTTTAATAATACTAGAAGGCCATATTAAATGATCTGAGGGTTACATGTGGCACAGTGGTTGCACTTTGCCTATCCCCAGCATTTAACTCCACAATTGTTCTAAAATAAGCCATAAATTCTAAACATATTGGTTACACTTGGAGTCCATATTTACTAAAGTATTTTTTTCTTACTTAGTATTTTGGCACTGTTGCTTTTACAGTTAATTTTACAAGGTGCATTGCATCCCCTATCAAATGCAAAATACTATGTGTCTCTGGCCCTCTCTTCACGATCACAAAAAAACTTATCAGAAGGATGTTTTAATTGTTCTAGTGTATTCACTTGAGTGAATTTTTAGTAAAAATAACATCATTTTCTACTTGCACATAATTGATTTCAGAGAGGAGGAAATATTATTATGGCAAAGTAAAACATTTTGCAATCTTATTGCAAGGAATGGCTGTGCTTCTATGTCTCTCATACAGAAATTATGCTTTGTCCCAGTATATCTTTTAATTTACTCTTCTGTGCTGAAGTCCATGGCAGCAGTGATTACACAAAGTGTAAACCACAGGTGGGGAACATAGAGACCACCAGATGTATAATTCCTACTATCCTTCACCATTGGCTATGTAGAGCAGGGCTGTTGGGAATTGTAATCCAACAATGTCTGGGAAGGCCAGTAGGCCTGGTTGCCCATTACTTGGGAATCCTCTTGTAAGCCATTCTCAGACTCACACGAAGCTCTCCCATCACCTCTCATGCCTGCCATCAGACCATTTTGCCTTATCATGAATTTTTTGAACCTCATAATATATTTCTCTCTTTTAATATCTGCTTGTAGGAGCAAAGAAGGTTTACAAAAAGCCAAAGAGATACTGACCCGTCTTGGGGTTGAGCCCTCTCATGAAGACTGCATTGCTGTCCACCACGTGTGTACAATTGTTTCGTTCCGATCAGCAAACCTGGTGGCTGCGACTCTGGGGGCGATCCTAAACCAGCTGCGAGATAATAAGGGAGTAGGCCGTCTGCGCACCACCGTGGGGGTTGATGGCTCCCTTTACAAGATGCATCCACAGTAAGATCCTATGCAGTTTCCATAATTACATCTTGGCACCTGTTAGTGACTGTCTCTGCCAAAGGTCACAGATTTAGCACATCAAGCTGGTATTTGGATGCATGGTCTGGACTTGAGCTAAAGAAGCAGAACTGTTAATATAAGATGAAAGAGGTTATCACTGTTCCAGGCTGGAGTTTTGAAAGGCAGAAAAGTAGGTGAGATACAGAGCACTGCTTACTTAAACTGCTTGCTGCTCACAGGAGTGGCATGCCTGTGAAAGGCAACTGTTTGTAGTTTCTGCTATCATTTCCTAGGTAGTTTCCATAATTATGTGCAGGCACGGGGATAACTTCCAGTTACAGGTACTACTCTAAAACAGCTGTGGAGTGGTGGTATCTCTGTATCACATGTAAATGGATGAGGGGGTAATTTAAATGGACTCAGGAGAAACTGTAAATGGACTCAGGAGAAACTGATGAATCCAGAATCCACGTCATTATTCTTCCATTGCTTTAAACTGGATACCTTGAGTTCATAGTAATATACTCATCATCAGAGGACCATCCTTTATTCAGATCCAACTCTCTGTATGTAGTAATTGGCTCCATAGACTCCTCTCGATGCTCTCCTGAGACTGCTTATACCTTACAACAAAATATGGGGAATACATTTTGTCTTGATTCCACTGAAATCAGATCAATGCAAGCTTATGAAATGAAGCAAATGAAACCAAGTATCTTATTCTAGTTAGGCTATGTATTAGTGTAAGTCCATCTATTTTCACCATCTTTCCATATTTCTTACTACTGTTATTTGGAAACAGTTGTTTTCATTCAAACTTAACTGCTGAACAATTTTACTCAAAGTTTGCAGCGTTTTGACTGTCAAAACCATGAGCAGTTAAATATTATGATGTTTCCTTGAACCCAGGCAAATAAACTGTCACTTTTTATTTATCCAGACCTGCCTTGTTTTCTTGTCATTATGTATCTTTGAAAGCTGAAAATAACTGTTTGGCTTAAAGTCCCAGCTATTGGTAAAGAATACTTTTGTTATTAGTGTAAATCTTGAAGCTGATCCTTTGTTTGGCATACCTATGAAAGCTTATTTCAAAAGAATTGTTTTTGTTTTTAGCACATGAGGCAGTAGTTGCCATTATTTTTTTTACCAGCTCACACAGAACTTTCTTGAAAGGAATGCTAATTCTAAATCTTGCACCTCATGGAACTATCCATATTTCCCTCTTACCTTTCTAAAATGCATTGAATGCTCACAGTGAATGGGATTTACTTCCTGTAGTGGAGAAAGTTAGGTTTAACCATATCTGTCCTCATTTCCTTTTTAATGTGTAGCTCAATTGAGTTTCAGAGCAGAATGCTAACTTCCCTTCCCACGATTAGTAGCTTCTGTTGTAACCTCTTTCCTTTGGAAGGCCCTCTTCACACTACTTTGGAACTGAAGTTTCTCTGAGTGGCTCCCATGTGGTAGAGTATGTCCTCATGTGTATGTATGTTGGAAGGTGGTTGATGGCATGTATATTTTCCATTGATTTGGGACACACATCCCCCGCCTTGCCTGATAGAATGTTGATTTTCATAATCAAGATCCCTTCCAATTTGAAGACTTGTTTCTGAGTAACTTTGTTTAGGGCTGACTGTCTAAGTTGCATGTGCCAAAATCTGTTGGACATTTCGGTTTTACCTTGAAGATAAAATAAGGTGCAGATGGTTGGCCCTGGGCCACCCTGGGAAACGGAGGATCAGGGCCGAGGCTGTTGGATGCATTGGCCCCAATCCTCTCTTTTGCTGGCCTGGAAAAGAGCGGCAAAATGCTGCTCCTTTCAGAGCTGGCAAAAGGGCACCCTAAGAGCCACCGTGCGGCTCTTTGGTGCCCTTTCCAGTGCAGCGCGTCAGAAGGCTGGGCCAGAAGGACGTCCTGATGCCATGCACTGTGCGTAACAGTGTGTGGCATCAGGACATCTTCGAGGAGGGGTTGAGGCGGCCGGCGTGCAGTTGCCCCTCCTCATCCCTGCCTCCAGGACGACCCAAAGGGCCCGTCTGTTACAATTGTGTCTTTTAGGGCCTCTGCAGACCGGCCCAAAGGGCTGGCCTGGGAGTAGAGGTGGGAGGGGCAGCTACACGCCAGCTGCCCCAAACCCACGCCGATGCTGTCCTGACACTGCACGCCATTATGCATGGTGCACAGTGTCAAGATGCCCTTCTGGTGCAGTGTTTAAACACGCTGCACCGAAAGGGCGCTGAAGAGCTGCGGTGCTGGATCTTAGGGAGGCCTTTTG
The DNA here is from genome assembly GCA_020142125.1 of Phrynosoma platyrhinos. Lineage (NCBI taxonomy): Eukaryota > Metazoa > Chordata > Lepidosauria > Squamata > Phrynosomatidae > Phrynosoma > Phrynosoma platyrhinos. The sequence continues at coordinate 17,854,364 of JAIPUX010001880.1, forward strand.
CCACCCCTAAAAGGATTATCTTTTCGGGGCAGCAAAATGGAGGATCAGGGCCCATCTGCAGAGGCTCTTAGTCTTAGAATGTTAACATTTCCAGAGAAAAAGTAATCAGTGTGTGGTGTTTCATGCAGTAGATAGTTGGATGGATAGATAATTGTATGCAATATGTGCATGCGAGTGAACAGCATTTCTGTGTTCAAATTGTGAGTAATTGTGGACTTAAGTGCTCATACCATTGGTAGTACCACTTCACTTAGGCATATGTTTCTGGGAGAGTTTGGGATCTACCTCCTTGTCTATAGTGAAGTAATGTCTATAGTGAAGGGTCACACTGATCAGTTGAATGAGCTTGTCCCTTCTCTACTGGGATTGTGTGTCTTATGGTAATGACAAAGCGGGCTTTGGGAAGGAGCCATGTTCTTCCATCTATCCATGTGATTTCTTTGTACAGATAGTATTGGCTTGGTTTTAAACAGGCAATAATTGTTTATATTTTACTTCAATTACATCTTTTTGTCGATGCCTTGTTGTCATAGCTGCTCCTAGTTATTGTCAGGTGTGGTACTATTTTACTAGATCAAGA
>JAIPUX010001880.1:17855095-17869792 GCA_020142125.1 Phrynosoma platyrhinos
TGGCCAGAGCAGAAAGGAATTGCAGTCCAATAACATCTGGATGGCCACACCATTTCCCCACCCCTTTAGCAGGCCAGGGATGGGAATCATGTGGTCCTTCAAATGTTTTCAAAGTGCAACCCCACCGTTGATAGTACTGGTTAGGTCTTGCTGGTTGTTGTAGTATAAGATTATCTGAAGGGCCACAGAGAACCTTTAGTTTGATACAGTGAATGTTTTATTTTTTAGTCAAAGTAAATGTACTAGTGATTATAAAAATATTTTTTGTTGTTGCAGATATGCCAGGCGCCTGCACAAAACAGTGCGTCGCTTAGTGCCTGACTCAGACGTGCGGTTCTTGCTCTCTGAGAGCGGTAGTGGAAAGGGAGCTGCAATGGTGACAGCGGTTGCCTACAGGTTGGCTGAGCAGCACCGTCAGATTAATGAGACCCTGGCAGAGTTTAAACTCACCCATGAACAGCTCCTGCAGGTGAAGAAGAGGATGCGCATGGAAATTGAAGCTGGCCTCAGGAAGAAATCACATGACCACGCCAAAGTAAAAATGCTGCCTACTTTCGTTCGCAGCACACCTGACGGGACAGGTAGCTTTTCAGTCCTTGAAATGACACTTCAACAACCAGTAACGTTTCTTCATATATATATATGTCTAGAATCTACAAATAGGCACATGTTCTCTTTGCAAGTTTCTACTTGGCTTGTTTATCAAACATGTAGAAATAAATGAAGAAATAAAACCAATGAAATATATGCATGCAACATGTATATACAATAATTCATAGCACTAGATTGGTTGATTTTACAATATTGTTATGCTGCTTTTCCTGCATGTGTTCAATTGACTTCAAATGATGACTCAGAGAGAAAAATAAAAATAAAATAACCACCCTATGAAATAAAGAAATCAGCTTCTAAAAAGGCTGCATAAAGGCTGGTGACCTGTTCAGTGCTAGTGGAGTGTGCGTATGTATAATGCAGTGCCAAGTTTCTCGTGGCCATTCTGATGACAGTGAGGACCTTCTGGAGCAGTAACATTCCAGGGGTGACAAATGGGTGTTGCAGTCAGAGGGAACAGGGGCAGATGGGTGGAGTGGCTGAGCTCTGCCCTTGTACCATCCCTAGCTTTCAGGCCATTCCATTGTGCTGTGTGCACATGGGAAGCTGTTTGTGTAAGGTGTGCTAGTCATCTTATTGCTAGCATGGAAGGGTACAGCTGCTACTGAAATACAGTCGCCCCTCCGTTCTCGCGGACTTGAAGTCTGTGGATTTGCATATTCACAGAGGGGCGACCACATAAATGGGGCACACCCACGGGAGTGTACCCCACTCAAGCCTATGGGGCTTGAATATTAGCAAGTCTCTGTTTTCGCAGGGAGGTTCGGAATGGATCCCCTGTGAAAACAGAGGGCCAACTGTATATCATTAGAATTCCAGCTTGAATAACCAGCCAGTGAGGAAAAATTGCTCCAGGAAAGAAAGAAAAAATCTCAAATGAGAAAGGAAAATTTTAACACTCTCAAAATGGAAGCTGGTCTATGTTTTAGAATTTGTGCTGCTCCCTAATAATTCTTTGCTTCCAATTGCTCTTGAAACTGAATTCACAAAGCAACTTCAGATTGCAACAATGCTTTGCATGGCAAATGGAGTTTACATGTTAAATGACTGGTTCTATTACTTCCAGTGGTTTTTTGATATGCCGCTCAGGTTGTTCTCATTTTCCCAGGTGAAATGGCCCTATCAATCCCCTGGCTTGTTATTCTTTTCTTTATTGCCTCTTCCGCATTCATATTGCTTTGCAAGAACACATTCTTTAAATGGAGGTGGGACGGCAGCACCATCTGCTGGCAAATATTCCATGTCTTGTGTGCACACATCATGACATTTAATATTTCTACGTAGTCCAATTTCGCCTGTCTTGGAAGAGTCTTTTTGCATTAGAATGTGCTTGTTTTTGCACCCCCACATTTCCTTTCAGTAAATCTTTTAGGGTCAAATCTCTTTTCACATGTTCACATGAATGCTTTTATTTTTAAGAGAAGGCAGCTGCCCAATACATACATCCTCCTAAACCTTCTGTGAAAGGGAATCATGAAGCTAATTGCACTCAAAAGCTTGCCTATGTCAATGCTCTACTTCATTGCTTATCATTTCTGTTGGTTGGATAACCTTTGGGGGAAAATAACAGCCAAGAAGAAATGGTTCCAGCAGAAAACTGATGTACACCTTGGGATTAGTGTGGAATCCCATGGCTGTCCTTTCACTAAATGACCAGGATAAGCATGCGGTATGCCTCCCTTTAAACATGTGACAATATTCTCTGTGTTTTGGCGCATACACTGAGCAAAGAATCTCTGTTATACATTCTACATCCTTCTCTTGTAGCCCCACAAATAAAACTGGCAAAGGCTGTACGTTCAAAAGTAATAGATGCTTTATTCCTGACTTCTTGCCATTTTTTGTTTGCAGAAAATGGAGACTTTCTGGCCTTAGATCTTGGGGGAACAAATTTTCGTGTTTTGCTTGTGAAGATTCGAAGCGGAAAGAGAAGAATGGTAGAAATGCACAACAAAATATATGCCATTCCTATAGAGGTCATGCAGGGTACCGGAGATGAGGTGAGCTATTACACATTATTCAACAATGCCTCAATGGTTGCTGGTGGCATGTATTGTTAAAATAATGCCTACATTACCACAGCATAGTGTAAACAGTTTTTAGTGGAGTTATTTTCTGTTTGTATCATGCAGCCTGTACTGGATACCACTATAGTGTAAGATCACAGCTAAATATACATGAGTGACACCTGGTGTGCAGCTGCAGTGAGCTGTATGGTGAACATTGGTACATACTTCACTTTTGGCCTCGGGCCCCATTATGGAATGAACAAAAGCTCATTGCAGAATGTGTACACCCCACCCAATTTCATTGGTACATGTTTTACATGCAAATGGTACATGTTTTACATGCAAACCTGTGCTTCCACCCCTTCATCTGGAAATGACCATTGTGCAGTGTCCATTAAAAACACTGCATGAGTAACACAATTTATGCCTGTAGTATGCAAAGGATGCTGGCCCATGGTTACTGCTTGTGATATAATCATTCTCTCTCTTGTTTTTAAAGCTGTTTGATCACATTGTTACCTGCATCTCGGACTTCTTGGATTACATGGGAATAAAAGGTGCACGGCTGCCTTTGGGCTTTACATTTTCTTTCCCTTGCAGACAGACAAGCTTAGATGCTGTAAGTTGCTGATGCTTTTTCTATAATGGAACTTTTCAGTACTGTGTTTTCAGAGTGGATTTTCAAATTTCAGTGAATGGTTAAGCAGAGCTCAGAAAGTTGAACGTGAGCATTAATTTTCAAGCACATTAATTTCTTGACATTAAAACATTAAGGAAAATGATTTGTTGAACTCATTTGTTAGATTAAAAAAAAGTATCCTACACCTATACACCCAGTAACAAATAAAAAAATGTGAGACAGTTGTTATCTCAGAAACAGTGTTGCTACCATATTAGTATATGGTATATATAACATAATTAATTTTAAAGCAATTGTGGAATATTTTAAACAATGAAGAGCAATGAATTAAATTTTAAAGAATTCTCTCTAAGTGCTTGTCTACATGGGTTATTTACTTCAAATTGCCCCCAGACTTGCTGCATTCTGTTTATGTGACATAGGGCCAAAACCCCGAATTGGGCCAAACCCAATTTGGCCTTTCCTCCCTTTAATCCAAATTTAAAAACCTTATCTTTTGCTCTGGATTTTCAGCAATCTTTGCAGCAATAACAGCCAACTGCATTCCCTTGCAATCCCTGTGAGATGCCTGGTGCAGTTGCTGCAGGCACAAGTTGCTCTGAGGTCAGAACAAGGCACCCAGCATCCATAATATGACTGGATGCCACATTATGATCTCAACGGTGGTGCAGGGCAATTAACAGGGACCACCTGGGAAGGCAGGTGCCCATCATCAGGAAGGAGAGAGCCCAAGTAATGGAGAATTCATGGCCATAATACTCTGGGTAGCTTGGAGTCTTTTGGCCAGTGAAAACAAGACCCAAGTAATGGAAATAAAAACTGATGAAAGACAAAACAAGTAAGGCTGTTCACTCATAGACCAAAGGCTGTGCATGTTCCACCTTGGTGTATGATTAAGATCGAGAGAATCCCTGACTTTAAATCTGCTACTGGGCAGAAAGCCTTTTCACATTTATGATAATTTTGTGCTTATGCAGACTATCGACTCAGCTATAGAGGGAACAATGAGCCAGCGTGGCGTAGTGGTTTGAGTGTTGGAGTGCAACTCTGAAGATCAGGGTTCAATTCTAGCTCAATCATGAAACCCACTGGGTAACCTTGGGCAAGTCACATGTTCTCAGCCTCAGGGGAAGGTAATGCCAAACCTCCTCTGAACAAATCTTGCCAAGAAAACTCCCATCATAGGATTCCTTGAGAGTCACCATAAGTTGGAAATGGCTTGAAGGTTTACAGCAACAGCAATAGAGGGTACATAGGAAGGAGCCTTATACCAGAGTCAGGCCATTGGTTCATGTAATTCCAGTTGGTCTACTTGACTGGCACTGTCTCCCAGATTTTCAGATAGGAGCCATTCCTTTCTCTGTCTGGAGATGATGAGGATTGGTGTTCTTGAATACAAAGTTTGTGCTATGACACTGATTAAGGCCCTCTCACATCTTTGCTTGACATGCAGCTGTAATGTCCAGGAATACACAGCACACCTGCTTCCTTCCAGCTTTTAGATAATTACTAAGAATAACATGTTCCTTTTACTCATTAAAGTATAAATGATCTTAATGCTCATTTTATTTCATTTGAAATGTGATTTCATTAATCCAACTTCCTTCTCCCACTCCATTACAGGAAGCTACATTTCTTACAACTCACTGTTCTACATTGGCCCTAGATCATATGTAGATGATGTCTTAAAAACCATGCTGAAACTGCTGCCCAGATTTGACAATAAAAAGAAATGGCTGTTGATCTGTCCCCTCTGCATCAGGGCTGGATAAGTACAGACAGAATGTGGGTTGGATGTAGCCCCTAAGGTTGTTTTTGAGGCACTCCCTGCACCTTGTGAGAGCCAACGTGATGTAGTGGATTGCACTATGGAATGTGGCTCAGAATCCCTGTTCAGCCATGGAAACTCACTGAATGACCTTGGTGAGCCATACACTTTTAACTTCAGAGGAAGGCAAGGGCAAAACCTCTCTGAGCAAAACTTCCCAAGAAAATAGCAATAGCAATAGAAAGTACATTTCTTCACCGCTCATCAGTGTACTCCCTAAGCAGTTTACAAGGTGTAAGCCAGTTGCCTCCAACAAGCTGGGTACTTATTTTAGCGACCTCGTAAGGATGCAACGCTGAGTCAACCCTGAGCCACTGGCTGGTATTGAACTCACAACCTTGTGGTTTGTGAGTGAGTGGCTGCAGTACAGGCATTTAACAACTGCACCACCAGGGCTCTTGTGATACATTTACTCTAAGGGTTGTCAAAAGTCAGAAACAACTTGAAGCCACACAACAATAACCAGCATCCTCCATTTGCTAGAATGCTACATACTAGCGAGTTTGGGGGCAATTTCATCATGTTTTTGTCCTCTCAGCCATCTTAGACCCAGTAGAAGCATTTTTTTTTGACAAGACAGTAAATCTGTTTTATTTCCTGGTTAGAAAAAGGTCTCTCCTTGGCCTGAAATGGCCAGGGAGACAAAAACAAAAATACACATCAACAAGAAAAAACAACAACCAACCAGCCATGGTGATATTGTCCCCTGCACTCCCATTCATAGTAATCCAAATGATAGGTGTAGCCTTCCAAAGCCCCTGGGAACCAATACAGTTCTACAGCCTTTGGCAGTTGCCCACTTTTGTCTTATGTAGTGATTCAATAACTATCATTTGTAGTAGGAAGAAGACTTGATATCCTAGTGTATTTGCCAACTGACTGGATCTGGTATTTCTCTGGATGCCCTATGATGATTATTTCTGATTAGTACTAATGCTACAATGAATGGAATAAAAAACTTTTCTTTCTTTCTTTCTTTTTTAGGGCATTCTTCTGAACTGGACCAAGGGCTTTAAGGCTACTGACTGTGAAGGAGAAGATGTTGTTTATTTGCTAAGGGAAGGAATTAAAAGAAGAGAGGTTAGAATTTTCTTTTTAAATTTGTTTTGACAGTACATTAAGCAGCACTGAGCTACAACCTTTTCTCCATTTCCTTAAATGCTTTCTTCCCCTGAGAGATAGGCTTCATTTTTTTTTCTCTGTTCAGAGTACATGAGAATTTCTTTTGACTTAGGTAAAATTAGCAGATGGCATTTGATCGTTTAAAAATTAATGTCTTGTTGGATTTGAGTCACTGTTGCAAATGCAGTTTAAAAAGTTAAGGTGTGCATAAAGAAAAGCCTAGATAAACTGAGATCTTCAATGTTTTTATGACACTAGTGAGGTTTCCTGATTTAAGAAATGACTCATGTGGAGATAATCTCAAAAAGTATAGGCAGGTTTGCTCTTTTGTTATTATTGCTAGTAACAGTTTGTGACAGTATGCCTCTCTTTTACAAAATACGTGCAAGTAATATGATGGGTTCGGGAGCACATGAAGCCTGAACTCTCACTAGAAGCTAAAATGACTACACTGTGGCTATTACATTTTGGACGTATATTAAGATGACTTGTTGGAAAAGGTGATAAAGCTTGGTAAATTGAAAAGTTGTAGGGAAAGTGGAAGACTGCATGACAGGTGGATTGAGTAGAGGAAGCAAAGGTCTTCACTTTGCAAGACCTGATCAGGGCTGTTGATGATTGAAGCTCTTGGTAGAGCTCTCATTGGTAGAATTGCCATAAGTTTGAATTGCCATAAGTTTACTTATCAGTATATAATAACAGCAACAAAATATGATAGGTCAAAAGGCCTGTTATGACAGAATGATGATATAATAACTTGAATTCAGAGATACCTCAGCATGGGCAGAAGACACTTTGGTACATGTGAAGTATGACGTTCATTGACTTCATGCCAGTGCTGTAGTTTTCCTTGTTACATCCCACACCATTACTAAGTGTTCCCCTGTTCTAATCCTTGGATTAATTTGAGGTAGTCACTGTCAGTATATTACACAGGAGAGAGCATTTTGTTTTATGGTTTCAATTACGTAGGGAAATTCTAAAGACCACCTATAGCTAGTGTTTGACCCTGGAAATATGAAGCAGAATTTACAAGTTCAGTCTTAAGTGCTGGTAATGCAGAAATGTTATTTGCAGATCTTACGCCCTGTGGGTTGCTTTCATAAAACTATACCAGTGTGGCTCAGCATATAACAGGTGATACAAGGTATACCAGGATATAATTTATTAAAGTGGTGGGGAGATTTCAGGCTTGTCTAAGAGATTTATCTCTCTCTCTCTCTCTCTCTCTTTTTTTAAAAAAACCTAAAACCCTAAGATCCACCAGCCAGAGCCTGGTACAAAACCCATAGACATAGGATTAAAGAATTTTCCACCCAGGAATGTGTTTTGAATACCGCAAAGGAACAGAGCTCCCAGTCTTTCTACACAGAAATCCCTCCTGGTTACTTCAAGGTTTCTCATTTCAGTAATATATTTGCGGGGTTGGGGAATCATATTCTGCTGCATTTTTAAACAACTGGGAGTCAGAAATCCTTGCAAAACTGCTACAAACCCTTTGGAGATCAACAGTTGATCCAGATCGACCTTCTATTCAACTCTATCTGTTGACAAGTTTTTAGAACTTCTTAAGTTATTTGAAAGGTTTTTGTAGAGGAGAAATATGTGGAGCTTATACTAAACTTCCTGTTACTGTCAAAAACTGAAACATTAGTGAGATGGAAGGGCTGGAGGTTCCAACAAGAATAAAGATTACATGGGTACTATGGAACATGACACACCAGACATGTCTGATTAGACTTGGGGGAGTAAATTCAACATTGTGCCACTGGCCACAATGCAGTTTTCCTCCCTGACACTGCCTTTAGTCTTTGTGCTACTCCAAAACCAGGTCATAAGGGTTTTATGACCCTCCAGATGTAGTTTGGCGATGCACAAGGGCTGCAATCCTGGTTCTGTTGGATCTTGCTCAGTTTTTCTAGTGGTGAGCAATCAATAGGTTTGAATACATCTGTTCTCCACTTGTGAATTCTTGAAATAGATAAAGAAACTCTCAGTAGCTATTCTGTCATTTTTTGCACCTTTTAAATGTATTATTCAGTTGGGTGGTACAGTATGAGATATTCTTAGCCCTCCTCTCCTGCAATTTTTATTTGGTGTGTTTTTGTAGTATTTTGACTTGTACAAGTTAAGTACAGGTAACTGTCTTTAAAGAGAAATGTAAAATAAGGAAAGAAAATATTTTATGTGTGTGTCTATTACGTTGAAATGAGCTAAAAGTGTATTGCAACTTAAATACAGTCAATGTAACCAGTATGTTTTCTTTATGTGTTATATTTACATCCCACCTTTCTTCCAATCAGCTCAGAGGAATGCCCATGGCTCTCCTCTTCTCATTTTATCTTCACAACAGGTTGGTCAGACCAAGGGAATGACTCACCCAATGTCACTCATTGACTTTCTTGGCTAAGTGGGAACTTGACCTGGGATATTCTAGATCTAGCACTCTGAAAATTACAGTATTAGATGTTAGTTAGAACTAGGATATTCAGTGCCTTTGATTTATCTACTCACTGAGTCTTTGTAGGCAATCAACATGAAGATTGCATGAATTCTGTATGAAACAGAACTCTTGTTTTCTTGATTATTACGAGACTAACATAGGCTTGCTCCACTGAACTAGAATTGTAGTGAAAACTGTTTTGGTGTGTTTTATTAAAAGCAATTATGGTTTCATATTGTTTCTTTGAAGGAATTTGATCTGGATGTTGTGGCAGTGGTGAATGATACAGTTGGGACTATGATGACTTGTGCCTATGAAGATCCAAATTGTGAAATTGGACTCATTGTGGGTGGGTATGAGGCTTGTTTTAATTTGCTTTGGGAGGGGGTGCAATGTTATTTTAAAATTCACACAATATTTAATGCTGTTTCAGAGTGATTTAATTCATTCAGTTTTCCTTTTCTGGAAAAAAGTAATCAGTTTTATTTCTTATTCAAAACTTTGTAAATCAGTGATGGGCAACCTTTTATTCTCTCAAGGGCTACACTTATTTGGTAGTAATCTTTTCAGGAGCCACATGTTCACAGTGGGCAGGCTTGAAGTTGGTGGTGGATGGTGCCATAGGCAAAAGGACACCAGCCTACCTCTTTTCTTTCGGCCATTCCTTCCTTCCTTTCTTTCCTTCTTCCTCCCCCAATAGAAGGCTGCTGGGAAGGGACCAAGTAGAGTCCTGAATTTGAAATTACACTAAGGACTATGTATGGTCCTGTGGGTCCAGGTTACTGACCCATGTAGTGGACAAAAAACTACAGCATTTTTGTGTTCATATTTCAGAACTCTGTATTTTGTCTCTTACCTGTTTAAATTGGTTGCCAAAGAATACCAGGAAGTCAGTCTAGACTTTTCACTTGTCAGAATTCATAGTGTGATCAATAATCCTTCCAGAAATAACTACAATGTGGGGAGGTGGTCCTCTATTTGTACAGTTACCAATATTGAGCAGGAGGGTGAAATCTAAGGCAGGAGTGGGGAACCATTTTGCAGTGGGAAGGGTGGTTTCCTCACATTTTGCCCTCCACTAGCTGTGTGGCATCATGGAATATGCCATAAAACTGCCTTTCCTGATGTCAGGACAAGGGCCACATATCACAAATTTTGTTGGATTCCTGGCCAGAGCTATTCTTCCATCTATCTACTGGGAATCCCAACAATGCTAATAGCAGTAGAGAAACAACAACTTCTGTTTGAATTATGGGAGCTGGCAAAAAATATAACATCCTATTGCCAGAACTCAGCATTCTGGGAGGAGAGGTTTAAATCTCCCAATTTCTGTACGTTGCAGTATTAGTTGTAGTGGGGAGAGAGAGACATGTGCACATGCATGTGCAATACCCAGAAGTTGATCTGATTTATGCCAGCATCTACTTAGAGATCAGCTAACTTCAGAAGGAACTGCAATGAGAAGAAAAATGTGAGAAAAGCAGAGACAAAGAAGGAATGCAGCAGCATCTCGCTTGATCCATCAGTTCATCTGAAGAAATGGATTGAAATTCATTAAAGGCCATGCTTAAATTAATCACTTCATGTTAAAGGTTGGCTCCATTCCTTCTTTCCTCCCCTGTTTCCTTTGTTTCACTGAGATAGACAAACATGGCTATCTCTTTGAATAATGAGAGGAAAGAAAATGGTACCGTATTATCAGTTAGGGAGAACAGTAGCATTAAACCCGATTGGGGAAACAGGGAATTTTTCATAATTTCGATTGTGGGTAGAAAATATTTTGCCCTTTTTAAAATCAATACTTTCAGGTTGAAAACTGACATGCAGGACATGTACCAGATAAAATCCTACATAAGTTACCCTTCACTGCATGCTGAAAGAGTATGTTTGTGATTTGAAAGACATGTAAAACCACTAAAACCACTACACCCCTTAAATTCTCATTATGACAGCTGGATAAGACTTTAAAACCTAATCCAGCACCATCATAATAAGGAGAATTTAAGGGGTGTAGTGGTTTGAGCATTGGACTATGGAGAGAAGAGTTCAAATCCCTGTTTGGCTTTGGAAACCTGCTGGGTGATCTGAGGCATATCATACGGCCTCTACAGACTGCCAGAAATAATGCAGATTGAGGCCACTTTAACTCCCTGGCTCAGTGCTAAGGAATCATGGGAACTGTAGTTTATTGTGGCACCAGAGCTCTCTGACAGAGAAGGCTCAGCGTCTCAGGAAAGAACTAAAATTCCCATGATCCCCTAGTACTGAGCCAGGACAGTTCAAGTGACCTCAATCTGCATTATTTCTGGCAGTCTATAAAGGCCCATAGTCTCTCAGTCTCAGAGGATGGCAATGGCAACCCCCCTCTGAAGAATCCTGCCAAGAAAATCCCATGATAAGGGTTGCCTTAGTGTTGCCATAAATTGGAAATGACTTGGAGGCAGAAAACAACAACAAAGGGGGTAGGTAAAACATGGGAAGTGCTTTGCAATTGTACTTATGTTAGGATTGCATATATTTATTTAACTTGTATCACATCTTTCTCTCAAAACTAGGGTTCATGGTAGCCCCAAACACAATTCAGCGTTATAAACCCAGTTGAAGTAAAAGCAATTAAAAGCATAGCAATAAGGCAAGTACAGCACACACTGATAAAAAGATTTTTCTCAGCAGCTTGTCAGCTGCCCAAAGCCTGCCTGAATTAAAAAGTGTTTGCCTGCTAGTAAAAAGAAAACGGGGAAGCGACCTGCCTATCCTCCCTCTAAAAAGAATTCCTCAGCCTGGGTAGAGCCACCAAGAAGGCCCTCTACTGTATCCCCTCCCCTAGTCTGAAAGTAGGGCTTCATTCAATTTGCCCAGTACCCAAAGAGTATGATTGTTATGTGCCCAAATAATGTAATGATATAATATGTATACGCTCCGTCATTTTGCTCTTATGGTTGTATTCTCACTTCTGCTAAGGAGATGGGGGCAGCGCGTGTGATTTTCCCAAACCATATAACTAGAACAATCCCGTGATGTTTAGGTTTTCTCAGTTAGCTTCAAAGTACTTGTATTTGTTTCCTTCTTTATCCTAGAGGCACTTGAAGGCTAACAACAAACTGCCACTCTGGTATTGAATTGAATGATTTCCTTGTTGCAGGAACTGGCAGTAATGCATGCTACATGGAGGAAATGAGAAACATAGAGATGGTAGAAGGAGAGCAAGGGAGAATGTGCGTGAACATGGAGTGGGGTGCCTTTGGGGACAACGGATGCCTAGATGACATCAGGACGATCTATGACAAAGCTGTTGATGAATACTCTTTAAACAGTGGCAAGCAAAGGTATTTCCTGCTGCAGTGTGGTGAGAAGTGCAAAGGGAACATTTGGGCTTTAGTGTAACTTGCTACAAAGCTCAGAACCAGAATGGGGGAGTCCCTGCCACCATAAGCCTTCTTGTCCTCCTGTTCCTTCCATCTTTCTTCTTACACTTTCCCAAATTTTCAGCTGGGAAGTGTGAAGGGGAGGAAAAGCAGCTGAGAGAATTTGCCTAAACCAAGTCCTAACTGGCCAAGATGTCTGTGAAGCAGCTGAGTGACACTAGGACTACTGAAGCTATGCTGAATTCAAACCCGTTGCTGCCTAGAAATGTTGTAAATTAGTTAAGAGTGCCCTCATCTAATGTTATGCCAGTGTTTTGCTATGTCCTTGTTCTGGGAGGTTTGATTGGGCACAAAATATCTGCACATTCACCTATACAGAAAAAGAATGGTGCAAAAATAAAGCTGTTCTTATTTGCTTTTGCGCCATTCTTTTTTAAAATCACCTTGTACTTTTCCCACCCCTTTCTTTACTTTTCTCCGCCAGATCATAGGCACCATAGCAGTTTTGCTGATAGATTACTCCGTCAGTAGATCTCTGAAATCAGCTGGCAGAAGAGTGCTTCTGGACAAGAAAGGAAGGAGATATATGAGTGTCCCTTTCTTGAACAACCTCCTGCAACACTGTAGAGACATTCCACTACAAATAAATGCCAAACAAAGAATTTTTAATTTCACTGATCCCAGTCCATAATGTTTTGCCAAAGAGAAAACTAAACAAAACAGAGCATGGAAAAGTTGCTTTTTTGGGGGAAAGTTGCATGCACGAACTCCCTCAGTTCTTCAGCCAGCATAGCTGGCTATGCTGGCTGGGGATTTGGGAATTGTAGTACAGAATAATTTTTCCAAGCTTGGGGAAAAACTTTTTAATATCTCCAAAAGCTTCTTTTGATTGAAGTTTAGAAATCAGCCCGCCCAATTGGTTTCACGACCATGCTTTCTTGCTAAACAAGCACTTATATGTTTGATTATAGGTATGAGAAGATGATCAGCGGAATGTACTTGGGAGAAATTGTCCGGAACATTTTGATCGACTTCACAAAAAGAGGATTCCTATTCAGAGGACAAATTTCAGAAACGCTGAAAACTAGGAGTATTTTTGAAACAAAATTCCTTTCACAGATTGAGAGGTAAGTGAGCTAGATATGCCAGGAAAGGAAATTGGCATTAACGGCACTGTTAAATGCACATACTTTCAGCAATATTTCAATAGTGTTTCATTGTGAATTTCCACAATATTTGAAGTGATCCATGGTTTTTCCCCTGTGTTTTTGGAGTATCTATCTATGACAGGAGTAGGCAACCTAAGGCCCGGGGGCCGGATGCGCTCCCCCCAAGGCCTTTGGATTGGCCCCAGGCCGGTCCTACCGCCGCCACCCCTGCCGCCCGCCATGATGATATTGATTATTGTTGTTATTACTTGTTGTTGGGGTTTTCTTGGCAAAATCTCCACAGGAGTTTTGCCATGGCTTTTCTGGAGCTGAGAGAGTGTGCATGCATTTTTTTTTAAATTTTAAAATTTTTTAAATTTTTTAAATTTTATTTATTTATTTATTTATTTTTGGTGCTTTGCCCCCTCCCAATTGTCTGAGGGACAGCAACCTGGCCCCAGGCTCAAAAAGGTTGCCTACCCCTGATGTATGAGGTTACACCTTGAGGTATAACAGTACCTCATGGCACTGTAATACTGCTGTCTGTCACTAGATGTCGATGTAGTAGAATCCAACGCAGCACTGTAGCATCATTTGGTTACCATCTACTGCAAATAAGGCAGGGATTCATGCTCTAGAATACCTCATGGCTTTCAGAACAGCTGATTCTTCCTTAATTTATTTTAGCCCCCTTTTGTGGATCAAACCATATTGTATATTCTCAAAGTGCCATCACTCCTGTCTAACTTGAACCTGATTTTGGAGTGATGTTCAACATTTGAAAGCAGTTTGGTGGTGTAAGGTCACGTGAGGCTGGCATAATGGTCAGTTCTAGACGTAGGATTTTTTGGTGGGAAGGGGAGACTACAATTCCCAGAACCCTCCAGTCAGCCCTGGTCATGTTGGTTGATGATTTAGGGAGGTAACTTTCTTAAAGTGGCTGAATCAGTTTCCCAACAAATGCTACATTTATTGAATCTGACAGCAAATTTGAAATATGGTATCAAATGCAAAAAAGCTTGCTTGAGTAATTTAATTCCAACCTGAGACATGCAGGAAGAAGATTTGAGGCATTCCATATATTAATATGAATTTATTATATTTTATACCATATATTGACAATGAACTAGGGAGTACCTTCAATGGACAATTATTGCAATTTGATCCCATTTTTAACAGCCATGGCTCCATCCTATGGGATCCTGGGAACAGTAATGTGGGAAGAGACTTATAGTGCTGATATTCCACTTTTACTGCTCTGGCTGTCTCCTGTTGCATTCTGAGGTTTGTAGTTCAGTGAGGCCTAAGAGCTCTCTGGATGAAAATTCTTAATGCCCCTCCCTAAACTGCAAATCCCAGAATGGAACAGGAGGCAGTCAAAGCAGTTAAAGTGGAAAAGCAGCTCTATAAGTGTGTAGTGTGGTAATCTACACCGATTGCTTCCACACTGCAAAATTAGTGTGGAATTCTAGAAGTGTGGAATTCACACTACAGTTTGACATTGCTTTAACCAGGGGTAGGCAACCTTTC
>JAIPUX010001880.1:17872026-17884066 GCA_020142125.1 Phrynosoma platyrhinos
GTATATCAGGAAGGATATTGTAGAGCTACAGAAGGTGCAGAGAAGGGCAAGTGGAATGACTTCAAGCAACTTTCCCATGCAGAAAGTTTCCAGTGTTAAGGGCTGTTGGTTTTTTTAAGGCATGAGACAGGTGTAAAATAATGCACAGTGTGTAGAAAATTTAAGGGAGATTTTTCTTTTTAATACTAAAATCTGAGGTCATCCACTGAAACTGATGGGGGAAATCCAGGAATAAATAAAAGAAGAATCTTCTTCACCCAGTACATAGTTGAAAATGAAGTGAACCATTTTTGTCTTAGGTTTCCTTGGGAATTTTCCAGTTGGATTCAGAGAGAGTCATGGTACTTTTAGGGCACAGATTTACATTGTATGATTCTATACTTGTTAGTTACAGTAGAGAGAAGTGTAGTTTTCACAGCTGGCACTATGGAATGCCTGCTTGCATAAATAGAGTTGCCTTGCTGGACTGAAGCCATTACAGATCAGTGTTTCTGTGTGGCATGAACATCAACATGTGAATTTAACATGCTCATGTTATGCCCAATTATGTGTGGTCAATGCTGTTATCCTTTTTGACCCTTATATTTGAGTAGAGATGGGTTGAGGATATGGGATTTATTCATCCTGAGAGGTTGGACAGTGAATGGTTAGATAGTTCATGCTTAGGTCCTTTCCAGTGAATGGTTAGATAGTTCATGCTTAGGTCCTTTGCAGAAGTGAAAGTAGCTAGCTGGAAGTAAAGCAGAAGAATTTATGCAGTGCCATATGTCCTTCTGGCTTTCCCCTGTCAATCCCTGCTGGTCATTTCTCTCTGTCAGGGTTAGGGAACAAGAGGTGATCCAGATATTGCCTAGCAAATTGCATCTTCACCCTTGGTGAGTAGGAGTACTGGAAGGTGCAGTCCAACAACATCTGGAGGGCCACACATGCCACACCCCTGTTGTATGGTATACATGTTGCATAGCCAGATCCATCTATTGATACAAAAAGTGGACAATAATATCCCTCTGATTGTTAACTGGTGTACAGTTCCCACCAACCCTGGCCAGCATAGCCCATGTTGAAGGAATAAGGACCCCCATCACCCTCCCTTGATTTACACAGCCTGAAGGGTAGCCTCTCCTCTCACCTATTGTCCATGCATGTTGCACTGCTAGACAAAATCAACCCTTTCAGCAATTTCAGAGCACAAAAAGGTGCTTTTTTATCATGTTGGGTGTGGACTCAGGATTGTAGTAACTTTTCAGGCTTTAGTGGTGATGCCTTAGAGTGGAATGGTAGAGGAACACATCTTAAATCTTTTGCTTTTTTTTCTTCCTTTCCCTTTTGTAGTTTTTCAAAGGTCATGCACCAAACAGTAAAGGATCTGGCTCCCAAATGTGATGTGACATTCCTTCTTTCTGAAGATGGCAGTGGCAAAGGGGCAGCACTCATTACTGCTGTGGGATGCAGACTTCGAGAAGCTGAGCATAACTAAATTTTGCGACAGGGGCCTCTTCTGCCTTCCGAGCACTTTCTTGTAAAGCAGTTCTGCAGTCTGAACTGGTGGGGGAAACCCAGAACTCAGCTGTTTTTATGGAAGAGTTGGAGTTAAAAAAATAAAAATAGGATATTGAATAGAGTGTGCTGTTGCTGATAATATCCTCCACCTCTGAACCCTTGTCTGCATGTGTCTTTTTTCTTCCCTATTTGGTACATTCCCCATGTGTAGATCATAAAAAAGGACCTGTAGTTTAAACAGATGTCCAAAATGAGCTTATTTTTTCAGGTTTAGGATTACAGTTCACAAAGAAGAGCAGGTGGTACTGTGTCATTGTATTCTTTCCAGCTGCTACTATATCTGTATTAAATAAATATACCACCAGTGATGTTGAGTAAAATGCTACTTCAAAAAGGGAATAGCAATTCCCTTCTGAATTTTTAGCCTCACACTGTTTCACTTTTATGCCAGAAGAGTGCTGGAGTTTCCACTACCATGAGAATAGTGTCCTCATATAATTTTCTGTAGCCACATTTCCCTGAACAACCTGAATTATCACATCTCTGCATATTCAGTCATCGGTAAGTTAAACAAATGACTCAATCCATTTGTCCAGTATCCTTGGCATTTCACATTGCTTTGATGAATGAGATTATATTTCTAAATAAAAAACATTTTTCTGTCTTAGTAGTATTTCATAAAAAAACAACAACAAGCTTTTTCAGATAAAATCAAATCAATGCTTGATTGGGATAATCTAAATCTCTAGTCATGAAAAATCTTTGGATTGATATGCCCCTAGTTTTGCAGTGTTATCAGTTCCAGAAAACTGGTGATTTTAAAAATTAAAGGGATTTCTGTTGTTCCTATTTGATTTTTTGTACTCTCTTGAGAACCACTTCCAGTGTAACATTCTAAAATCATGGATAGATTCTGTGAAACAGTTGCCTGAGTGTTTGCCAGTGGAAATATCACTGGGTGTGGTGACAGCTGTCTGCAAACAGGTTCCTGGATTCCCGTTGGGTCCATTTTTGGAGAAAAATGCATCAGTGCTGGGCCAATGGCAGGCTCCAGCATTGTTGGGCAGCTGCCAGAGCTAATGTTCTGAGTTCCCTGGCTCTGTGGTACTCCTGTTGGGTCTTCTTGCCAGTCTAGTCTATTATGGCAGCAGTGACTGGGAAGTCTTCTAACATTTTGATTTTACCGCAGTGCCCAACACAACATAACTGACTAGGAGTGGGGAACCTGCAGCCCTCCAGATGTTGTTGGACCTCAACTTCCATCAGCCCTAGCAAGCATTAAGCTGATCAGAGTTGAAATCCAACAGCATCTGGGGGTCACAGATTCTCCATTTATGCTGTAGAAAATTTTGGAGAAATTACAATAGTGACTTCTCAAACCAAATAGTCCTCAATTATAAGAACAAGTGGCTGGTTAAGAGAGTGCAGTAGCTCACTTGGATGAATCTCTCCCTCCCCCAGGTGCTTTTGGAGGGGGCTCCACAATAGCATTGATTTCTCATGTCATTCTTCTATGCAGGAGACCTTACACAGTAGCTGAAGAAGAGTTTGCATCAGTCTGAGTCTACAGCCAGATCACCTGTGTATGAACATGGTAATGCACTCAGCCTTTAATTAATATCACCTTATTGTATTAAAATCATGGTGATTTTAGTGGAGTTGATTTTCACCCATGACACTGCAGGTTTTAAACATGATTGTAACTCAGAAACAGACTTTATTTAAGTATAGAGGAAAACACAATTCAACAATTACATGAATATCTATCTAGTCTTTGCTTCAGTCTAGATTTGGGTGAGTTTGGGCAAGATTCTTGGAAAATTGCTGAAAGACTAACGCCAAAGAAAGCAGTGTGTAAAACCTAGAAAATCTGAATCATATGGTCATTCTTTTCCTCCCTGAAATTGCATAAATGTCAAATGAGCAAGTTAGTCTTTTAAGATGAGCCAACAGCCTTCAATTAGTCTTAGAATCAATAGCCTACACTGATGGTTCCTTCTCTTCTTCCAATTATGACTTGACAAGATCTTACCAAGTTCTCAACAACCCTCATCTAAGGGTTGAGATAGGGTTGCAATCTATTTTTCCTCTCTATGATCCTTAAGATTTGGATTGTCCTAACTTCTAATAAACATTTTCAATATGCATTATGGTGCACTGTGAACAAATGTGTGGAAACAGGAGTCACAAACAGTAATCTGAGCTTTAAGTGTGTGTGTGCATATATGTGTGTGTATGTTTACCTGAAGAATTGCATGGTTACCTGGTTTTGCAATGCTAGAGTCTTTTTACATTGCCCACTGGTAGCAATGATACTGGTGCAAAGTGGATATTTGTGACACTATTAAACCTTTTTTTGATGTGTGTTTATTGGTGTCTGGTGATTCTTTCTGGCAAAGGGGTGATTGGTGCCCAGGGGAAAAGGTGCCAACGTCTTAGTAAAGCAATGAAAATAAAACTATGGTGTGTGTGTGTGTGTGTGTGTGTGTTTTTAAAAAAACAAAAACAAAAAACAGGCCTCCATAGACACTATACCAGATTAAATATATTTCTTGAGTGTGTTAGTATCTTTTACAAAACAAGGTTAGGCTATTTCACTCTTTTAGTCATTTGTTACATGTGTGTGCCAAGCTTCACGGTTGCTCTTTGAATGAACAAATACCCGCATTTGTCCAATGTAGTGGCTACTTTTTGTGTGCTTAAGTTAGAATTGTCCCATGTGCAAGCAGATTGGTAATATTGTATTACCAGGGTTACAGGAGGACAAACTTTCCCCCCCTGGGGTTAGGGGCAGGCTTACTAGTTGTAGCATAATTTGTAAACATCTGAACAGCCTAAGGTTGGAGAAAGTGGGTATGGCTTGTGCTTTTAACACTTAAGAGGGAGATAGTCATAACTCATTGGGAGAGGAAATGTTTGCATGTGAAATGTTACTGGAAAGATGCTGGCAGTCAGTGGGATCAGTGGCCTCAATTGGTAAAGCTGCTGTCTGTATTCTGAAAAGCAAGCTCTGTAATGTGTACAATGGGCTAACAGCTTGTAAGTATGCTCGACTAACCAGCTTAGATTTGCTATTAATCCTTCCGTATCATCAATGTGTTAAATAACAAACTTAAGACTTGATTTGTAGTTCTCAAATGTAATACATCCATGTGGACTCAAGACACAGTTGTTTGGAAGTATGTTGCTCACACTGAATGTAGTAAAGCTACTTAATTTTTTAGAGTATGTAAAAATACTCGGTGTATAATTTCTGAGCAAATGTTTCATTTCTACTTATACATGTTACTTTGTCACCTGCTTCTGCTGCTGCTGATCAGGTTCTCCTGAAGATTTGTTGAGCAGGTTGTTGCAATGTTTAAATAAGTTAAAGTAAAAACTCTTTTTAAGTGGGAAGAGGGGGAAATAAAATATTTCCTAGGTCATGTAACTATTTTGTGCTCTTCCTGTCTTCATTTAGCTGGAAGAAAGTATTCATATGAAAGTTATTTCTAGAAGAAGTTAAAGAAAGTCCTTTTCTATCTCCCCTTTACTTTTTATGGCAAGAAATCTCAACAATGAATTATTTTGTAATCCAAATCAATATTGAATAGGACTGTATATAAAGTCAACCATTTTTTTCTTTATTAAGTGAAATATATTGTCACCTCGTAAACCAATAAATATTTAAAATCTGCATTACAGTACACTGTCTTATTGCAATGCCTGCTGAAGTATAACAATGGTCTGTTGCATAATTTATCATTTTGTTTTCTTCAGATACTTCTTATATGGAACATTTTTTAAAAACCTCAGTCCTAACTAGGGGTACAGTTATTTTCTTGCAATTGCTGGGGTTGTGCTTTTTATGTTATTTTATTTTTATACCCCCCCCCTTTCTCATTGCAAGTGGTCTACACAATTTTAAGATAAAAGTTCAGTTAAAAACTTAGTTTACAAAAGTTTTCAAAAATTAAATCACAATTCTATTTTTTTTAAGATACATGGTTAAAACAGCTTAAAATAGATTTGAGGCATAACAAAGGCTACAAGATAAAAACTCAGCACACCATTTCCAAACATCCTACTGCCACATGATTAAAACGCAAAGCCCTGCCCAAATAGGTCATCTGTTGGTGTCAAGAGAGCAGAGACGGATAGCTGGATTTACCATTGTGCATATGGGGGAGAACTTGGAAAAAATAGTTTTTGGGGGAATGTACACCTGCAAGATGCCCTCAGATGGCACAGCCATCTGTACAGTCATCCCCAAAAAGTCACCTTTCCAAACTCTGATACAGTACTCCTGTTACACGAATAGCAATAATATTTAAAAATCCCTTATTAATCTTGCAGCACCTGATACATTTAATAGGAAAAGTGGCAGCAGCTGTGTAATGGTAACATAAGTGAAAGAAGCAAGTAGCAAAGGGAAAGGAGAAGTCTGTCTCTTGTGCCTCATCACAAGGCAGAAGAAACCAAAGAACGAAGAACATGAGAAAGTCCATGGAAGTGGGAAGCACTGTGAATGGCACTACAAACAGTGTAGAGAGAAGAAACTTAGCAAAGCCAATTATTTTCCTGAATGTTTGAATTTTGGAATGGATTGAAGCAGTGAGTTAGAACTTGAAAATGGCCTGGGAAGAAGAATGCATGCCCAGGTTGACCATGTGGTGTAATCTGGTTAGCTCCATTTATTTTGGGTGAAAAGTGGTTTAAAAATGATGGCTAGTATTCTACACCTACAGACTCCCCTGGCTTGACTTCCCCAAACCTGAGAGAAACAAGACTTCTTTCTCCCCTCAGAGCTGATGCCGAGTAAAACTAGCCTATTGGAGGAGTTACAATTATGGCAATAGTATCATCATCATGACCTAGGATGCATCTACATTGTAGAAATAATGCAGTTTGACACCACTTTAACTGTCATGGCTCCATCCTACAGAATCCTAGGATTTGTGGTTTTGTGAGGCACCATCACTCTTTGGCAGAAAAGACTAAAGATCTTGTAAAACTACAAATTGCATTATTTCTACAATACAGATGCAACCTAAGTAGCAAAAGTGAATATGGAACAGTTACTGAGAAATTAAAGCCAAGTTCAAACCGAGGACAAGGATGCTCTATGGAGAGAAAAAAAGAACATAATGCAGGAACAAGAAGAGATTAAAACAAAATGCTGGAGGCAGAAGAGTTATACAAAAGAGAATGAATGAATATTTGGAATGAGGAGCCATATGGAGATGAACCCCAAATTCTAAGAAGTGAAGTGGCATCTGCAATAAAGGAAGTGGGAAAAAATAAATCACCAGGAACAGATGATATCCCAATTGAACTGCTGTAGTGCCTACAGACAGATGAAACATCACTGCTAACTGAAATATGCCAACAAATATGGAAAACAAAGTGATGGCCAAAAGACTGGAAACGCTTGATATACATACCAATTCACAAGAAAGGAGATACACAAGACTGCAGCAACTATAGGAAAATAGCACTAATCTCACATGCAAGCAAAATAATGCTCAAAATTCTGTAGCATAGACTCCAACCATAAATGGAGAGAGAAATTCCAGAGGTGCAAGCATGATTCAGAAAAGGAAGGACACTAGGGAGCACACTGCAAACGTACGATGGCTAATGGAGTGCACCAAAGAATTCCAAAAAAGAATCAGCATGTGTTTCATGGACTACAGCAAAGCATTTGATTGTATAGATCAGGGGTCCCTGGACTTTTTGATCTGGGGGCTGGTTCGCTGGCCCCCAGATATTCCAGGGGGCTGGAGTTGTGCGCGTGCGCATGGTGTAGTGCGCACATGTGCATGACTCTGGACGCCATTTTGGAACACAAAATGGTGCCCGAGTAGTGCGCATGCACGCATGACACTGGGTGGCATTTTGTGTTCCAAAATGGCGCCCGGAGTCATGCGCATTCGCTCGTGATGCTGTGCGTGTGCTCACGACTCTGGACGCCATTTTGGAACACAAAATGGCATCCGGCGGTGGGTGGTGCCGGTGGTGCAGCGGCGGCAGGACCGGCCATGGGCCGGTAGGAAGGCCTCGTATGGGCTAGGTCTGGCCCGTGGGCCATAGTTTGGGGACCCTGGTATCGATCATGAAAAATTATGGAATGCAGTCAAAGACATGGGGTGCCACTACATCTGATAGTCCGGATGAGGAATCTGTACCAAGGAGAAGAGGCCACCGTCAGAACACAATTTGGGGAAACATAGTGGTTCCCAATAGGGAAAGGGGTCAGGCAAGACTACATCATATCATCCCACTTGTTTAACTTATATGCTAAAAACATCATAAGAAAAGTAGAATTAGAATCAGAAAAAGGAGGGGTTAAGATAGGAGGAAACAACATTAACAACCTAAGATACGTGGACAAAACCATATTATTAGCAGAAGACATTCAAGAATTGAAACAGTTAATAAGGAAGGGCAAAGATGAAAGTGCAAAGGCAGGTCTGATGCTCAACATAAAAAGAAAACAAAAATAATGACCACAGAAGAAATCTAGACAACGAGGAAATTGAAATACTTAAATAATTCCCATATCTAGGATCAAACATTGACTGCAGTCAAGAAATAAGAAGACTAGGAATGGGGAGGGCAGCTATGAAAGAACTGGAAAAGATACTGAAGAGCAAAGACATACAATTGAGCGCTAATGTCAAGTGTTCAGGCCATTGTATTCCCAGTTACCATGTACAGATACGAGAGCTGGACAGTAAAGGAAGCAGACAGAAAGAAAACCAACTCATTTGAAATGTGCTGGAGAAGAGATCTTAGGATCCCATGGACAGCCAAGAAGACAAACAAATGGGTTCTTGAACAGATTAGACCAGGGCTCTCCTTAGAAGCAAAGATAATCAAGTTGAGACTATGGTACTTTGGCCACATAATGAGAAGGCACAGATCATTAGAAAAAACAATAATGCTAGGAAAGGTAGAAGGTAGAAGAAAGAGAGGAAGACCACAAACCAGATGGATAGACTCAAACCAGATGGATAGACTCAAGTTATGGCCAAGGGCTTACAGGATCTGGGCAAGGCAGTGGAAGATAGGGATTCTTGGAGATGTCTCATCCACAGGGCTGCCATGAGTTGGAACTGACTTGAGGGTAGCTAACAACAACAACTGTTCCATATTAATGATCACTAATTAGTCATGATTGTGGTACCATTACAATGATTGTAGCTCCCCTCTCAACCTACTTTACCAGTATCAGCTGCATGGAGGGAAGGAATATACTTAGCTAAGAGAGTGTATGTGTATTTGTATGTACTTCATATAACCTGGACCCAACCATTTTAGGGCTTTATAGGTCATAATCACCCCTTTGAATTGTGCCCAGAAACATATTGGTAGCCAGTGGAGCTGTTACAATAATAGAGTTGTAGGTTCCCTTTAAATAATGCTACCATATTGCTATTACATGCTGAGTTTCCCTTATCCTGGAATTCCTAAACCCAAAATACTCCAAAAAACAAAATTGTCCACATGGGTGGCTGAGACAGTGACACCTTTGCTTTCTGACAGTTCAGTGTACACAAACTTTGTTTCATGCACAAGATTATTTAAAAGATTGTATAAGATTACCTTCAGCTATGTGTATAAGGTGTATATGAAGCATAAATGAATTTCATGTTTAGACTTGGGTCCCATTTCTCAAGATTCTCATTATATACATGCATGCAAATACAAGTATTTCAAAATGTGAAAAAATCCAAAATATGGAACACTTCTGGTTCTAAGCATTTCTGATAAGGGGGATTCAATCTGTACTAACCAAGGCTGGCCATGTTTAGTTTCAAAGATCATATGGGATCTGGTGCCTTTAGGGTATTGGTGTAAAATACTGGCCAACCTTTTATTTTGATAAATTGTATTGGTGGCATCCCACAGTTGGAAGAATACTCACAAATCAGTCATTAGCTTTCTCAGTAATTAAAAAAAATTACAATGCAGAAACATGACAAGAAGCAATAATTAAAACCTCAAACTATCAAGTAGATGTTACTGGATGATGTCTTGTCATTGGTCATGTTTGTTCCTGTGCTTGTTTGGAAATTGGATGGTGGGTCTCTCTGGATCTTCTGTACAGGTGATGGATATGTAAGGTTAAGTTTGTCTCTTTCTGTTGCTTTGATGAATGGGCAGCACTGGAAAGCCATCCTGAAACCAGAACGGAATCTGTAAATGAATACAAACATAAAGTTTTACAGGATATGCATCAGGGTGGGAGACCTTTCTTCTTTGGAAGACCATGTTGTCTCAAGAGTAATTGCTGGGAACAGCATGGCATTAGTAAGGTGAGTTGAACCCAAAGTACTTTCCTCTTCCTTTTTCTTCCCCTTATCTCTTGCTCTCTCAGTTCCTTCTATCTGGACCACTTAACAATTAATGCACACACCACTAACCTTTGGTTAAGGCAGCAATATATAATTGGGCTATACATTGCAGAGCTCATGGCAAGGAAAAATACTGCCAGATATACTTGTTGAATATATTTCTTCTTGTTAATTTCTTTGCAGATGCTCCCCACGATGAAGTAGAGATGATATGGAAACCAACAGATGGCAAATGTGATCACAACAGCAACCATTGTCCTGACAAACTAGAAAAACACAGAGAAGATGTTACTGTTCTGTCTTTCCTCCTGTCTGTAATGGAGACAATCATTTATGTTTCATGCATCAGACCTTGGCTGGCTTTCGTTATTAGTCAAGTGCCTTGGTGTGTTGTTTGATTAATGGAAGGACATGGTGGCAACCAGTGAAAAGGGACATATCAATAAAAACCCCTGTGTATTTGGAAATGTAAAGAATTTGTTCCTTTTGGCGATAAAGCACTATGTTAAATGTACTATACAGTTGCCCCTCTGTTTTTGCGGACTTCAAGTCTGTGTCCCTCGTCCATTTATGGGTGGGAAATGGAAGGGGATAAAATAGGGCACGCCCCCATTCAAGCCTATGGGGCTTGAATATTTCCAGTTTTCCATTTTCACGGGAGGGGGTCTGGAATGGATCCCCCACGAAAATGGAGGGGCAACTATTATCATTTACTGTTGTGTGCCTTCAAGTCATTTCCAACTTATGATGACCCTAAGATGAACCTATAATGGGGTTTTCTTGGCAAGTTTCTTCAGAGGTTTGCTATTGCCATTCTCTGAGGCTGAGAGAGTGTGACATGCCCAAGGTCACCTAGTGGGTTTACACGACTGAGTTGGGATTCGAACCCTGGTCTGCAGAGTCATGGCTCTTAGTATTATCATATCAGGTATCATCATATCCATGTTATCATACATGTTCATTATTATTTTAAAATAACCTCTTCAGGGGATCTAATTCAAATTAGCACTGCAGTGCAGGAAGAGTCCATTTTATTATATTCCTCTGATATTTTCCTGAGGAAAACCACTTCTCCATGCTGCTATTTGCTCTGGTAGGAGTGCTGCTATCTGCATCCATTGCAACTGTGGTGGGGATTTTCATCAAGAAAGTGGTATGGGGCACAGATAGCAAGGCATCTGAGGCATGCTGGCCTCTGGAAATCCATTTGCTAACTTTTCCCCCCCAGTTAGAACATAGTTAGTTATACTGGTAGTTTGAGGCATGATTTACTGTCCCTCATCATGTGTCACCACCTGAGAGTGAAGGCCCCCAGTGGGAGAGATGGCCCAGAGATAGGGAAAATGAGTTTAAGACAGTGCAAGATCCTTTTTGAGACCAGGATGGGCAAATGTAGCCCCCTGAAGGCTGTTTTGAAGTCCCAAAGGCTCTCTAGTACTCAGGATATTTCCTCCCCAACTCACCAAAATTGCCACTGAAGGAGTGAAATATTTACAAATATTTCCCAGGCCTAAATTACCCTCTTAAAAAGACCTGGTGAAATTACTCAGGAAATTAAAAATAATTCCCATTTCCAAACATGCAAAAACAATTGGGGTATGGGGATGCATGGGTAGGGTGTAGCCCACTAGGGTGCCAAGGATGGCAAATGGAGTTCTCCAAACCTGGCAGTTGCCCACCTCAGTTGTAGATGGAAATATGTTTTGTATGTCTTTAAACAAGTCATCAAAATTTAGCCATGTCTTAAGACACCTCCACCCTCCACTGCTTTTTTCCTTCTACTTCTTTTGGTCCTTCAGTGAGTACTGCAGCTCACTTGAAACAATCTTAATAAAACAATCTTAATAAATCTTAAATCTGTTCAAAATAATCAGGAACAAAGGTCAAACAAACAAAATGTTTTCATTATGGTGTGAAGATTTCCTGTATAATTGATCCTCCATATCCATGGATTCTATATCCATGGATTCAACCATCCATGGCTTGGAAATGTATATTTTTCAATTCCAAAAAGCAAACCTTGATTTTGCCATTTCATATAAGGGACACCATCTTACTACGCCACTGTATATAATGGGACAGATTTTGGTATCCATGGGTGTGTGTGCCCTGGAATCAAATGCCACTGGATACCATAGGACCACTATAATATATTTTTAAAGTTTATTAGAAAAAATTAAAAAACAAACAAGACAACACAA
>JAIPUX010001880.1:17888184-17900229 GCA_020142125.1 Phrynosoma platyrhinos
TTTCCATGGCTGCTTGGGATTTCAAACACTGGTCTCCAGAGTTGTAATCTAGCACTCAGACCACTGCATCTTGCTGGCTCACAAAGAGGTAACTAGAAGTAATTATTTTACTGGGCTAGGGAATCATGGGAATGTTTGTTTTTCTGAGACATTGAGCCTTCTCTGTCAGAGAGCTGTGATGCCACAATAAACTACAGTTCCCATGATTCCCTAACCCTAACCCTAACCCTAAAAGTGGATTCAATTTGCACTATTTCTGGCAGTCTGCAAAGGCCCTTAGTTATTTTTGAGAATTATGAATGTAAATAGTTTATTTTTAATCTTGTAACCAAAACCATGATTGTTCACACACTTTTGCCCCTGGAAATGGATTAATTTTAAAAATACTTTCAGCATTTTTCTTTTTTTAAAAAGCTTTAAAGAAAATTTAAACAATTTAAACTCCCTCAAGATACTCAAGACTAAACAAAGGAGAAACAAAATATTTCCCTTCTGGCGAGAAGTTTTCCAGTATTATTAAGGCCAAATCTAAACCATGGATTTAAATGCATGAATGCATTAGCTCACAATTTTGATAGATGTACTGAAAGTTTCCAGATAAATATTACTGTCCTAGAAGACTCATCTGTGTCTCTTGAAATAACTCCAACACATACCACAGCAGCATATCCACCTTTAAAAAGGAGAACCACTTATTCCTGCACGTTCTTGGCATGACAGTGTTCCCTTTTGCTCTTTCGAGAGAAACAATCACCACATGTGCATTGTTCTCACTGTGCAAAATGCCTACACAGTGTAGAAAAAGTAGTCCTACTCAGGTGTTGGGAATACAGAGAGTAGATACACATTGTCCATAGTTCTTCTCACATGGAAAGTGAGCAGGAAAGGAAAGAAGTTACTGAGAACCCCTCAGTTACTGTCAACTGCAATTTAAACATCTAAATAAGGATAGCATGTGAAATCAGTGCCAGAATCCCAGGCATGTAATCCATTGTGGAAACTCATAGCAGCCTTTACATTTTTTTTTAATAAAGGCATTGCCACTATTTAGCTTGCACAGGATTTCAGTGTGTTAATATGGTAATACTTTGCCAGAAATCTCTTTAGGCCATCCCAACTGCAAATCGTTTTAGGACTGGCAGCACAGGTTGTAACTTCTTCAAGCTGAATCACACCAGTAGCGACAAATATTATCTCTTATCTCTAGATCGTTGCTTAATTTTTCTCAGGAAAGTCTTTAAACTGCAATTCTGTGTGGACATGTGCTTGCATGCATGAACATACATGCATCTGTACTCTTCCAGAGAAACTACCATTTACAAACAACCATTCTCCAAGCTAATCTGTACATTTAAACAAAACAGTGATTTAAATGGTAATCACCATTGCAGCCCTTCAAAATTTCACCTTATGACATATAGTCACCATCAGGACAGCTGAGGACAGCTTTCCTCCACTTGGCCCATAAACAATTGTGTGGACACTTGGATCCCAGCAACTCCAAAAATGTGTCTGATGGGACAAGGGGTGGAAGGCTTGTCAGCAGTTGTATCTAGACTCTGGACCCATCCCTCCAAGGAAAGTTGTCCAGTTGCCCCCAGTCAAAATCTGGCCCAAATGAGAACCACAGAAAAAGGAAGATTAGCAAGAAATGTCTGCTCCTACCAAACAGTTCTTTTGAGAAATCTCCAATCAAGTTCTGGCACAGAATGCAATCTATTTATTGTAAACAAAACAAAACAAAACAAAACCAGCATTCCATGACAGAACAAGTCCCATATAATGCATCCTTGTTCAATCATATACAGTAAATTGTGGCATCTGATTTATTGATAGTGAATAAAAATAGGAAATGGCCACATGGCAACATTTGGAATGTGTACAAACACAGGGAAAAGAGGGAAGTGGTATAAAATTAGAAAACAAGACTTGGTTCCAGCAATTTGTTGTTCCTCTTCCTTTTCATAGGAGAAGGAAATGTGGGAAAATCATGAAACTTCACAATACTTAACATTGCTGTTTGTGGCAAAGGGAAGCATTTTAAATGCACTGAATTTTTTTTCATGCACTCTTATCTCTTCCTGCATCTGTCTCACCTCTTTCCCCTTTGGACTAGAGAAAACTCATGTCACCACATGTAGAGAAAATTGTAATACATGAACCAGTCCTTTGGCTGTTTCTAAAGGAAGTGGTCAGATAAGGTCATTCCTGGTGGGGGATGGACGGGCATAGTTTTAAATTACAAATACATTATTTCTATTTTAAAAACTTTTGTATACATTAATTGTTACAAGATTACTGTAGTAGTAGTTGTAGTAATATGGCTGGAATCCTGTTGGGGAGTTATACTACATAATCTGGAATTATGCATTCATATTGTTGTTGTTACATGTCTTTGAGTCATTTCCAGCTTATGGCAGCTCTAAGGTTCTATCACGGGGGTTTCTGGGGCTGAGAGTGTGTGACTCATCCAAGGTCAACCAGTGGATTTCCATAGCTGAACAGGGAATCAGACCTGGTCTCCTGAGTTGTAATTCAACACTCAAACCACTACTAGCATTCACAACTGTGTGGTATTTATGATTCCTACATAGCCCCTAGTTTTGGGGATACACAGGGATGGCAAAATCCCCCAATCCCCACCTACTAGGAAGCAGCCACTGTGATTGATGGAGGTCTGTTTATCTCTTCCTCAGGAAGCAGTTGACTGATGTTAATAATAATAATAATAATAATTTTTATTTAATATCCTGCCCCTCTGAGAGCAATCGGGGCGGCTTACATCATAAAATCATCACAAAAGGTTTCCAGGACCAGAGGGATCTCTAGCATCAGTAGGAATTGTGACAGGGACACCACTTCTGCCTTTCACAATGGAGATTGCTCTCAGGATGGCATAGGAACATCGGACACCTACTTCCTGAGCAACAGTGGAATGGACCCCTGTCAATTGTAGTGGCTGTTCCCTGGTAGCTGAGGATTGGGGGACTTTCATCATCCCCATGAATTCCTTAACTAGGGGCTGTGTAGGTATCATTAATACCACACAGTTATGAATGTACACTTGTCCCTAAGCATTTGCGGTCTTGCCGTTCATGTCCCTCGGTCTTTCACGAATGTCAAGTGCCGAGGGACAAAATGGCGCATACGCAGGAGCGCATGGCCATTCAAGCCAATGAGGCTTGGATATTTGTGATTTTTCATGGATTTATGCCATCAGGTGTCCCTCCAACAAATTATATACAAGTTGAGTCTCCTTTATCCAGAATTCTGAAATCCAAAATATTCCAAAACAAAACAAAAAAAAAATTCATTGGTGGTGAGATAGTGATACCTTTGCTTTCTGATGGTTCAGTGTACACAAACGTTGCTTCATGCACAAAATTATTTTAAAATATTGTATAAAATTACCTTCAGACTATGTATATAAGGTTTATATGAAACATAAATTAATTTTATGTTTAGACTTGGGGCCCAACTCCAAGATATCTCATTATGTATGTATATGCAAATTCAGGTATTTCAAAAAAAAAAAAAAAAAAAAAAAAAAAAAAAAAAAGGGAAATCCAAAGCACCTCAGGTCCTAAACATTTCAGATAAGGAAGACTCAATCTGTATAGGAAAAACATCTAGAGCCTTAAAATTTTATATAAGGGAACATCTCAGCAATATCAGGAACAGAAGATCAGGTGTTCCTTTGATTGACCATTTTATGAAACATGATTTCTCTTTTAAGGATCTGTGTTTTTGGATGCTTGAGAAACATTTCCCCCCAGAATGAGAGAACCCTGCTTAAAAAATAAATGGATTGGATATAGAGACTTGAAACATTAGTCCCTCATGGTCTAAATGTGGACTTATTTATTTGGAGTATTTATACCCCGCTCTTCAGCTGCAAAGGCTCTCAGAGCGGCAAGAGTACATCCATCTATTTTAAAACTCAAATGTTCACATATCCCTTATCTTTCCATTCTGTTGTAGAACTGCTGTGCTAAGGATGTCCTTGGTACATGTTGAATAAATGGACTACTATAACTCTCTGTCTCCTACTTCTCAAATTATCAGTTGCCAGGCGTAAGCTCTGGAAACACTTTTTTTTAATCCCTGCAAGTGGTTTTAAAGTTGTACTATAAATAATGTTTTGTATTTGTACAGTGGGCCCTCCACATGCACTGGGGTTAGGGGTGCAGGATTCCTGTGATAGTGGAAAAACCGTAAATAAAAACCACTTTTTTAAAAACCTGAGAAGACCCTTTTCTAGGAATCTCTAGGTTCTCCAGTGTGACTCTATGCTCAACTTCCAGCAGAGTCGAATTGGAGGACCTCGAGAGAATATATTAATCAAATTCACAAATAATCAGATTACAAAAGTCAGAGCTGCAAATGTGGAGGGCTAACTGTGTAGGTTTATTTAATAGGTGTTTTTAAAATTTAGACATTTTATATGCATCTTGATCCACAATATATGCACACAAAATTGACACTGCACATTGTAACTTGTCTCCTGTTATAATTTTTGTCATTTATGTATTGTCCTTTTTCATTTATCTTTTTTCAGGCCCTGAAGAATGCCATTAAATATTACTAGCCTGAAATGAGTTGAGCTAATTTATTTCAAGAATAAAATCATTTTTCCAGCACCCTGAGACTTTGTCACCTCTCTACATCCCCCTCATACCACCACCACCACCGCTGCCAATGATGGACATTCAGTACTGCAGTTACATATTTGTAACCTAGAGTTATGGATCTATAACTGCTCTGTTTTCACTAAAACTATGTAGTCTTATTGCAAGATTATTTAAATGCCACCCCAATCTATCTTAAAGCCACCAGCTGGGTCAGGTGAAGGAGGTCAATTCAGCTTCTGATCATTGGGCAAGGCAGATGGCATTTCCACCCCTCTCCTGCCAGCAAGTGAGACTGTGACACATCCTACTCCTTTGCCTTGACAACTGCCAGAAATAGTGCAAATTGAGTCCACTTTTAGGGTTAGGGTTAGGGTTAGGGTCAGGGAATCATGGGAACTATAGCTTATTGTGGCACCAGAGCTCTCTGACAGAGAAGGCTCAATGTCTCAGAAAAAAACACAATTCCCATGATTCCCTAGCACTAACCCTAACCCTAAAAGTGGACTCAATTTGCACTATTTCTGACAGTCTGCAACCCCCCCCTATAAGTTGAATGGACCCTCTTCACCTGGTCTGACTGCTGGGTATTAAAGTGAGGTGGCAAGGGGCAGGTTGGCCAGGAGACATTGGTTAGTTATGCATATGTAACAAAGTAGGTGGTGTAGAATAACCGTGATCAATAATAAACAATACTTGTATTGAAAAAAAGAAACCTTGGATTATATATGTGGCAATTCCTGGAGATGGCAGGATTAAAATAAAGGGAAGATCATGAGATATCAATTCCTACAATTGAAGATTTACTCTGTTTACAATAATGTGTAACAGCTGTAGGTAGTATTACAACAATACAATTTCAAAAAGTATACTATTTGAAACAAGTCATGTTATCTGATGATACCTCACTGATACCTAGATTCTTGGATAGATGAGGCAAAAGTTCAAGTCAGTAACTTCTGGTAGATTGTGAAACCAAGATAGTAATTATGAGAATGATGAGGATGATCATAATAGTATTACTACTACTACTACTACTACTACTACTACTACTAGGAGTATATTATTACAAACTGGTCCCAGATAGACCTGTCTTTTCCAGTTAATTTTATCCATTCCTTGTTTTTCCCATCTGGAAAAGTGAAGAAAAAATGAAGCCCACTTGGTGTGTGTGTGACAGAGAGAGAGAGAGGCTGACAGCCAGACAGTGAAAGTATTAACACTAGTTCAAATTGCATGACAGCCTAGGGTGTTTTATTTGCTGTCATCATCAACTTGTGGTAAAAGACCTCCAAGAGGTCAACCAACCTCAGGTCTTACAAACTCAAGGCCATGACTTCCTTGATTGAATCAATCTACCTGTAATGTGGTCTCCCTCTTTTCCTACTGCCTTCCACTTTTGTTGCTGTGTGCCTTCAGTCACCAACTTTTGGTGATTCCAAGGTGAACCTATCAAAGGATTTTCTTGGCAAGATTTGTTCAGAAGGGGCTTGTCTTTGTCTTCCTCTGAGGCTGAGCAAATATGACTTCCCCAAGGTCACTCAGCAGATTTTCATGGCTCAGTAGGGATTCAAATCCTGGTATCTAGAGTCATAGTCCAGCATTCCAAACACTAACCCACGCTGGCCCAGCCTTCTAATTTACCAAGCATTATTGACTTTTCTAGTGAGTCATGCCATCTCGTGATACATTTGTTCTTCTATCTGGGTTTCTGCCCCCCTTTTAAAGGTAACCTCTATCCTGCAACGTCACAGCCTGAGGGCAGACAATGCAATCCTTACATTTTAGAAAAAGGCAGTCACAACCTGAAATTATCTCCTGCTTTGTGAATTTCTAGTTTCTTTGTACTTCTGTTTTCTATCTAGCTATCAAGGAACCAGTGTGGCTTACTTAAGGATGGAGACAGATGCTGGCTTTGGTATTTTTAAAAACGGGGGATAAATTGTTGCTTGTTTCTTCATCTAAGAAATCCTAGGCATGATCTACAACTTGTATAGCACCTGGCAGAACTTAATTTTAATGTTTGCTATCTCCTCCTACATTCATCTTCAGGCAGTGAGTAAATGCAGACTCATTGGCTTCAGCATCAGCCAACTTAATTCCACCTCCCTGCTGCTTTGTTTACCATCTAGCTAGCCTGATGATGATAATGATCATGAACTTAATTTATAGCCTGCTTTTCTCCCAAAATGGAGCCTCAACATAGCTGATCTTGTGAACTTAGTAGATTCCACATTATTCTATGACATTTTGGTTAATAAAGGAATTGTCTAACATGGATTTTGGCATAAATCCACAGTAGTCCTTATTACTGCTTCATTATTTTCTGTCTCTCATTTCTCCTTCGTCTTTCTCCATCAAGTGCAAAGACTTACATCCAAATGTTAGTTCCAGCTGAAGTAGATCTGCTAAGTCAATGGAAGTTACTGAAGTGTTGAGGCACCAAATTCCCTTTGTTTAAATAGGTCTACTCTTGCTGGGAGTAGTAACTGGATTTATGCCAAGATATACTACTAATGCTGTTTCCAGATCTTTGTGCTTGAGGCACTGATAGCAGATTTAAAGCAAAATATTTTTAAATCTCACAACATTCTGGCATTTCTCATAGTGAAGAATATTATCTGCCAAAATAGATTTATGGCTTTAATAACTGAAATGTTCTTACGTGAGTCTTTTCTGTTCACTGTCACCTGGCCAGGCAATGATACATTTTGGTGTTCCATTATCAACAATTATTTGGGCGTAAAAGAACTGGGGAAAGGCAAGTCCACAAGCCACCAGCCATATGATTCCTATGATCACTTTGGTGTTCCCAGCAGAAAGTTTTCGCTTGAATGGGTAAATTATTGCCATGTACCTGAGAAAGAAAGGAAGATGATGGTAGAATTGTTTACTGTACAATGATGATAACAAACAATACAAAAATTACAGTGGAGACAAATCAGATAACAGATAAGTATCAGAGCTTCCAAAAATCATAGAACCATAGAGCTGGAAATGGCCTCATGGGTCATGGAGTCCAACCCTTTGCTCATTGCAGGATCTCCAGCAAAATGATCCCCACCAGGTATCTTTTTGAAGACATCCAGAGAAAGAGACCCAATCACCTCTCAAGACAATTGTTTCCATTGCCAAACTGCTTTTACCATCAGGACGTTCCTTCTAATGTTCAATTAGAATCTACCATTCTGTAACTTAAAAGTATTAAACCTTGTCCTATCCTCTGAGACAGCAGAGAACAAATCTATACCTCCTCTCTGTGACAACCCTATAGACATGTAAAGAGTGAAGTCCTATTATCCTGGGGCTTGAGTCTTCTCCACCAGACTGAACATGCCCAACTCCCTCAAATCTTTTATCATATGTTTTGTTGTCTGTAGCTCTCATCATTTTAGGTAAAGGTAAAGGTATTCCCCGTTGACCAGGTTGTCAAGTCGTGTCCGACCATAGGGGCCGGTGCTCATCTCCATGCCAAATAGCCAGTGTTGTCAGAGACTACTCTGTGATCATGTGGCCAGCATGACTGCATAGAATGCTGTTTACCTTCCCACCAAAGTGATACCTATTTATCTACGTGCATTTGCATGCTTTTGAACTGCTAGGTTGGCAGAGCTGGGACTAGCGACAGGAGCTCATCCCATCATGCAGCACCTGGGCCTCAGACTGCCAACCTACCAATCTTGCAATCAACAGAGTCAGCATCTTAAACACTTGAGCCACTGCATCCCTCCAACATGTCTATATCCTTCTTAAAATGAGGCACCCAGAACTGAAGGCAGTACTCTAGGTGAGGCTTGACCAGTGCAGAATATAGTGGTACTGTTACATTCTCTGACTTGGAAACTATGATTCTATTAATGCAGGATAAAATATTATTTGCTTTCTTTGCTGCAGTGGGACATAAAACCAGCTTTCAGGCTCCTTCCGGTTCACCCAGAGGACTTTGATTTGCTGGGCTTCCAGTTTGAAGTCATGTACTGCTTTAACAAGGTGATGCCAATGGGCTGTTTAATTTCTTGCTCAGCGTTTGAGAAATTTATTACCTCCCTTCAATGGTCAGGTAATGCCACAATCACACATTACCTGGATGACTTCCTGTTTGCTGGGGGACCCTCCACACCACTGTGTGGGAACACATTAATAGCTTTTGAGGTATTGATTGATGAGATGGAGGATAATAATAATAATAATAATAATAATAATAAATTTTTATTTATAGCCCACCCCTCTGCAGAACAATTGGGGCGGGTTACAACATATTAAAACTGACAGGTTAAAACATCTCTCATCCCATAATCCCACCCTCCAATCCCCTTAAAACAGAATTAAACTAGTAAAGGAATTAAGACACAACAATAAAAAACAACAATAGACAAACATTAGAGCAAGGAATTGGGGTAATAAAATCAGATAAAAACTCATCTCCCAACAGACAACAGTTATTCCGGGAAGGCCTTCCGGAAGAGATCCGTCTTTACTGCTTTTTTAAAAGCAGCAAGAGTAGTAATAAGACAGATCTCGTCCGGCAGGCCATTCCAAAGTCTGAGAGCAGTAGCTGAGAAGGCCCTCTGGGAGGTCTGGGACAGCCTAGTTTTCAGTGGCTGTAGCAGATTCCTCCCAGAGGATCTTAGGGCACGTGGGGGGTCATATGGGAAGAGGCGGTCCCTAAGATAAGATGGACCCAAGCCATGTAGGGCTTTAAAGGTTAAAACCAACACCTTGTACTGAGCCCGGAAACTAATCTGCTTGCTATGGAAAAGACTGAAGGTCCCACCACTCATCTTATGTTCCTGGGTATCAAGCTGGATATGATCGCGGGTGTGTCTTGCCTCCCTCAAGAGAAATTGGGCTTATTGAGGCAACAGGTAAGTGCTTTGGGTGGTAAGCGAAAAGCCACATTGCATGAGTTTGAATCCTTAGTGGGTTTGTTAAATTTTGCTTGCAAAGTGGTGAAACCAGGGTGGGCCTTTAGTGCTCGCTTATACCAGGGCAAGGGGTGTGTGTGTCTCTTCCCCACATCACCACATATGGATCAATAGTGGGATACAGGAGGAACTGAGGGTATGGGACTCCTTTCTGAAGGAGATCAATGGTGCATCATTTTGGAGGAGTGAGATGCTTCTCAAGGCAGATTTGCAGATTCATTCTGATGCCTCTGGAACCCATGGCTTTGGAGTATACTGGAATGGGCAATGGGCAGCAGACAGTTGGCTTCAGGGCTGGGTGAGTATGGGAGTGACAAGGGATCTCATCTTTCTGAAACTGTTTCTTATTGTGATGGTGGTTCACCTCTGGGCAAATCAATTTGCTCATAAAACTGTCTGGTCTTGGTGTGACAACCAGGTGGTTGTGCATGTCATCAATTCCCAGAACTCCAAATCCTCAAGGGTAATGTGTCTGGTCCAGTCCATGGTGCTCCCATGTTTAAGACACAATGTGCTGTTCCATGCACAACATGTTCCAGGTTTACTGAATCCCCTGGCAGATGCCCTCTTGCATTTTCAGTTCAACAGGTTTCAGGAGCTTGCACCAGAAGTATCAGCACAGCCCTTCATGGTACCAGCTCATCTGTGGAACCTTGGTGGATAGAGATTGCCAGGCTATTCTTCATTCCATTGCCCCTTCCATGTGCAAGTCATACAAGTTCTCGATGGGTGCTTTTAGACAATTTCTTGAGTCTATGGGTGAGATTGAGGTGTGGCCCCTCAATGGGGGTGGAGATCATACTGCTCTTTGCAGTTCATCTTAGACAAGGTGGCCTGTCACCAGTTACCACTACAGGGGTCAGGAGAAAGCTGGCAGCCCTGTCTTTTTACTCCCAGGCAGGTGTGTGTGTTCCCCGACCCCACAATAGAGTTTCGGGTCAGGAGGGCCTTGGAGAGATGGTCAAAAGAGCTCCCTCCTGTGCACGATACCTGTATGCCTGTTACTGACTTAATTCTTCTTCAGATTCTGCACTCTCTCCAAGCAGTATGTTGTTCACCTGACAAAGTCACCCTCTTCCAGGTGGCCTTCACATTGGCCCTCTTTGCTGCAACCAGGATTAGTGAGCTCATCCCTAGCTCCTGCTCAGATGCTTTGGAGAGGGCGTTGCTGGTATCCATGTACAGATTTTGGAACAAGACCTGCAGATATGCTTCAGGTGTTCGAAGGTGGCCAACGATCAAACTGTAATCCTGTCACAGGCCCCTATGGGCCAGATTTGCTCAGTAAAAGCTTTGACAGATTACCTAGGATTGCGCCCACTGTCATCCGGTTACTTGTTTCTGCATTCCTCATGCCTCCCTTTAACACAATTCCAATTCAGGACAGTGCTATGGGAGGCACTGAAGCATTTGGGCCTCCCAATGGCACAATTTTCCACTCATCTCTTCCAGATTGGAGCTGCCATGGCTGCTGCAGCTCATGGCCTGAGCTGTTATGTGGTGCGGCACATTGGGCATTGGCGCTCTGGTGTCTTTAAGACTTACATTTGCCCTCAGACCAGGGAGATCCTGGCTTCCTGTACCAGGGATCTGAGGGCCAGTTCTCCGGTCCTCTAATGTTTTGTTTTCTGTTGAGCAGGTGGAGATTGTGGAGACATCTGGATTGTGGATCACAGCTTGTTTTTTTGGGCCAAATGACATGCTCTCCAATCGGGCAGAGGTTGGGATCTGGGTCTGGTGCAATTGGGGCACATTCATTGGTTCAGGTGGAGAGGGATGCTGTGGGGAGCCCTTGTCCCACGTGTCATTGAGCTGGTTGCTACTCTTACACATCCTGGTATACGTCTGATTCATCTGGATGAGGACGATTTGGTCAAGACCCCAGGACTTCAGCTAGTCAAAAAGATCATTGTACATGAAGTACAATGCCTGTTGCCAAACACAGTGTTGCTATGGACTAAGCTCCTGCCACAACGAGCCTGGCCTGGAGCAGTGAGGGAATCTGCTGTTAACATGGCTCGTCGCTGGGTGAATAGGGGTGTTTTAAAGAGGTTGGACTCCGTGGGGGCCTTGTCTGTTATATATGATGAAATTAGGTTTGAATTGCCACATCTCTACAGGGGTGACAGGGTTCATCTCTCCCCTGTGGGCTGTGATCTGTATTTAGACTCCATTGTTTTTCACTTTAGGTGAGTCATACAGGGTGGTGGTGGTGGTGGGGATGCTAAACTAGGATGGCCCCATCCTGTGGTGGGACAGGGACCCCCACCCTGTGGATAATGGGCAGCTGATTTATCAATATATGGTGATTTATGATGGATTTAAGATATCAGCTTGGGATTTATGGCCTTATTAATCGTTATAAATGTTGTCAGGCTTTGATTGATGGATGAATTATGACATGATTCATAGATTGATTAATGATTGAAATATTGATATATGATTGATTTATGGTATGATTTATAATAATAATAATAATAATAATAATAATA
>JAIPUX010001880.1:17900329-17932142 GCA_020142125.1 Phrynosoma platyrhinos
GTCCCTAAGGGCAGGATGTTATGATTTATGGTTTGATTTACAACATGAATTATGACATGGCTGTATACAAATATGTCAAAGGGATAACAAGCAATGTGAATGACTTATGGATGTCAAACTGTGATTTATGACCCCTGTACAGATGAACTGTTGATTGCAAGATTGGCAGTTTGAGGCCTGGGTGCTGCATGATAGGGTGAGCTCCTGTCATTAGTCCCAGCTTCTGGCATCTTAGCAGTTCGAAAGCATGCAAATTCAAGTAGATAAATAGGTACCACTTTGGTGGGAAGATAAACAGTGTTCTGTGAAACCATGCTGGCCATATGATCACAGAGTAGTCTCTGACAACACTGGCTCTTTGGCTTAGTAACGAAGATGAGCACCATCATCTGTGGTCAGACATGACTTGACAACCTTGTCAGTGGGGAATAACTTTACCTTTACCTTTACATATGAATAAAGTTGTGGTAATTTGGGCTCCTTTGTGCTGGCGCAGCTGCTATTTATCCTGTATCTTGACTTACTCTGAACATTTGAGCAATCAGAAGTTTTCTATTCTTATCTGAAACTCAAGACAGTTCAAAAGATTTTGGAGACTGAGGCAGAAAATACAAATGTGTTCTGCTCACTGTTGTTGTTGTTGTTTTTAATCGCCTTCAAGTCAATCTTGACTCACGGCAAGCCTATGGATGAGACATCTCCAGCCCCCCCTGTCCTCTACTGCTCTGCCCAGCTCCTGAAAACTCATATTCAAGATCTCTTTAATAAAGTCCATCCATCTAGCATGTGGCCTTCCTCTCTTTCTACTTTCCTCCACCTTTCTTAACATTATTGTCTTTTCCAATGATTCATGCCTTCTCATGATGTGTCCAAAATACGACAGTCATCAACTTGGCTTCTAGGGATATCTCTGGCTTGATTTGTTCTGGGACCCATTTGTTTGGCTTTTTGGCTGTCCATGGAATCCACATCTCAAATGTGTTGATTTTCCTCCTATCTTCTTTCTTGACTGTCCAGCTCTCACATCCATACCTGGTAATAGGGAATATGATGGCTTGCATGATTCTGACTTTTGTGCCGAGTTGTATGTGGTCACCACACCTCTACTCCACCCCAGGCTGGTCTGTACTCTCACTCTCACATCCATACATACACACATATTCTGACATCCATACATGGTAATAGGGAATACGATGGCTTGTATGATTCTGACTTTTGTGCTGATTTGTATGTCTTTGCATTTTAGGATCTTTTCTAGTTCTTTCATAGCCACCCTCCCCATTCTTAACCTTTCCTGGCTGCAGTCTCCATTCTGATCAATGTTTGATCCCAGATATGATAACTCTTTTATTATTTCTATTTCCTCATTGTCTAATTTGAATGTGTGTAAGTTCTCTGTCGTCATTACTTTTGTTTTCTTTATGTTCAACAGTAAGCTTTTACTTTTGTTTTCTTTATGTTCAACAGTAAGCCTGCCTTTGAACTTTCTTCTTTGATTTTCCTTAGTAGTTGTTCCAGGTCTGTGAGGTTTTCTGCTAGTATTATGGTCAGCATATCTCAGATTTTTGATATTTTTCCTCCTAGTTTCACTCCTCCTTCTTCCATGTCCAAGCCTGCTTTCTTTACAACGTGTTCTTCAAAATTGAATAGTAGGGTGATAGGATGCAGCCTTTTCTGACTCCTTTGCTAATTGGGAACCATTCTGTTTCTCCATGTTCTGTTCTGACAGTAGCCTCTTGTCCTGAGTACAGATTCCTCATCAGGACTATCAGATGTGTTGGCACTCCCATATCTTCAAGAGCATTCCATAGCCTTTCATGATCTATGCAGTCAAAGGCTTTGCTGAGTAATATATAAATATAAAATAAGGGCCTTGCTGCCAATTTTTTTGGACATTGTTTTGTTCATATATCCATTGGGGTTACTAATCTACCCACACATCAATTTTAACAAACTATAGAAAATTCAGATAAATTTTTACAGGGTGGGTTGGATTTATACATTTTTTCTGTCTCAGTTTCTAAAACAAGTTTCTTATAGGTGAATCTCCTTAAACTTTCTAGATAGATGAGAAAGCTGGGGCAATGACAAGAATCAGAGAAATAATAGTGAGGAATGATGGGAATTGTAGTCCAATTGAAGGACAGCATAAATCCCACTTCTGCTGTAGGGAATAATTGTCTAACTCCAACTGCTAGTTCAACTGGAATAGATGCACTAAAGCAACTGCTAAATAATAAGTCAACACTTATGTAAACCCAATTGATTCAACAGGTCTACTCCAGATGTGACTAGCACTTGCATTTAGGCTCTAGTGCTGAAGTACCCTTTCTTCCACTAAGGCTGCATCTGCGCTGCAGAAACAATCCAGTTTGACACCACTTTAATTGCCATGGCTCATGGCTATGGAATCCTGGGTTTTGTAGTTTGTTGTGGCACCAGAGCCGTCTGACAGGGAAGGCTCACAATATCTCACAAAACTACAAAATCCACAGCATTGAGCTGTGGCATTTACAGCAGTGCTAACTGGATTATTTCTGCAGTGTGGATGCAGCATAAATGTTTCTCATGAGGAATCACATACTTAGGTAGCATCATTGTTTTCAATAGGTCTGTTCTAAATAAGAAAAAAAAAAGACCCTTCCAGAAATTTCTTTTTAAAGGTATTTATTTGCACTTTGATATATACAGTGGACCTTTGTTTTACATGGGGGATTGTTTTGGGACACAGCCCCTTCATAAGGGAAATACCGTGCCATAAGAGGGCCAGGGCTCATGTCCACATGGCCTTGAGCCTGCGTATGGCAAGCCCGCGTATGGCATTGGCGCTGTGTGTGTGTGTGTGTGTGTCTGTGTATAAAACAATGTAACCTATGTGTTTTAAAATAATTTTACTAATTTTGTGTTGTCCTTTATAATATATTTAATGGAATTTATTTGTATTTTTTTAGTGTAGTCCCTGAAGGCCAGCTTTGGTAGAAGCTGAAGTCCATTGGGTTTTTTAAACAAGTAAGAAATAAAA
Organism: Phrynosoma platyrhinos; assembly: GCA_020142125.1. Lineage (NCBI taxonomy): Eukaryota > Metazoa > Chordata > Lepidosauria > Squamata > Phrynosomatidae > Phrynosoma > Phrynosoma platyrhinos. The sequence continues at coordinate 17,903,352 of JAIPUX010001880.1, forward strand.
CAAATGCCCACCTCTCAATACATGGAACTTTGTCTCTTCGTTTGCTTTATGCATGTGCTGATCAGTTCTCTCCTATTCTAAATAAGACAAATCTGAACCCAGACCATTATGAACTAGTTCCCTTGATAAATAAATGTTTCTCAAAACATGTTGTGAACTGCTAGTTGTGCCACAGCTACAGTCTATGAAATTCTGGAATTTATAGTTTGGGAAGGCACTAGAGCTTTCTGGCAGAGAATTTTTAACTAGCCCCTCATAAATTACAAATCCCAGGATTCCACAGGATGAAACTATGGCAATTAAAATGGAATAGTAGGGCAGCAATTGGGAAGTATAAAAGCTGCCATCTCAGCAACTTCCACATATCAGCAGCATTGTGTGAGGCAGCTTTGTGTGAAACATGACAAATGATTTACTGAAACTCAGTCATGAGCATATTGAACACTACAAAATCAAATTGGAATTTTCTACATATTCTTTGTCATGGTTTCTCACTCAGTTTTAGGTCAGAAATTACTTTATTTCATATCTAGTACTGCTGTGGGACAGAGGCTGAACTGTTAGTATGTATGACCCATGAAAAATTTCTTCTCTTGTTTTTCTAACAGAAAATCATGAGGCTGCATTTTACCATGGACGTGATGTGTTTATTTAGCAGTGGAAATGTTATGAATCACTTTCCTTTTTCCCATCGGCTCTCTCCAGCACTTGTGCCTTGCCAGTTATATGGCATGTTGTTGTACTTTTTATCTTTCACCTGTTCTGAACAGTCATATCAAATTTGCCTACAGAGACATTCTGCGGAGGGCAATGACCTGTTTTATAAATATGTTCTGTGACAATAGCATACCCAGACTGTGTAGTGCTGAGCTGTATTGAAAATCCCATTTTGACAACTATTGGTGGCAAAGTTCTGACATTACTAACCATTTCCAGAATTGGTAGTGTTTGCTAATTTATACAAAGTTCAAGATTTGGTATAGCTAAATGAAGGTTTCTGCTAGAAAAGCAATGTATAATCATAAGAGCATGTAAGATATGGGGTTTGTTTTTAACCTCCTTCAGATTGGTCTCGATTCTTGGCAACCCCATGGATGAGACATCTCCAAGATTCCTTGTCCTCCACTACTCTGCTTAGTTCCTGCAAATTCATACCTGTGACCTCCTTAACTGAGTCTATCCATCTAGCATGTGGTCTTCCTCTCTTTCTACTGCCTTCTACCTTTCCTAACATTATTGTCTTTCCCAATGTGTCATGCCTTCTCATGATGTGGCCAAAGTATGACAGCCTCAGTTTAATCATCTTGGCTTCCAGGGAGCATTCAGGCTTGATCTGTTCAAGGACCCATTTGTGTGTCTTTTTGGCTATCCACAGTATCCTCAGCACTTTTCTCCAGCACCACATCTCAAATGAATTTATTTTCTTCTTATCCACTGTCTTCGCTGTCCAGCTCTGACACCTGTACATGGTGATGGGGAATACAATGCCTTGTATGATTCTAACATTTGTGCTCAGTTGTATATCTTTACTGTTTAGGATCTTTTTCTAGTTCTTTCATATATGCCCTCCCAATTCTTAGTCTTCTGATTTCTTCATATGGGGTAAGACACAAATATTTTAACAAAATCAATAAAATGTACCTATTGTTATTTTCTGCCCTCACACAGTACGTTACTCTGGAGTTGTAAGAAGCAATGCGCCTTGTCCCATAGTAACATAGCATTGTGTCCATTATGGCATATAGGGCTAATTAGTCCTGGAGGCTAATCTGTTTGTTCACACTACAGAATTATTGCATTATTATTCCACTTTAACTGGCATAATTCTGTCCTACGTAATACAGGGACTGGCAGTTTTGGAAGGGGCATTTAGACTTTTCAGCTAGAGTGTTCCAGTGTATCACCAAACTATAAATCCCAGGATTCCATAGGATGGAACCATGGCAGTTAAAATGAAATAATAGTGCTATAATTCTGTAGTGTGAATGGACAGGCGCCTTGGTCTGTTTATACCAGGGATGAAAAGTATGGACTTTCAGATATTACTGGACTCCATTTTCCACCAGCCCTAGGCAGAATAGCTAATTTTAAAGGTTGAGGGGAGATACAATTGAACAACAACTGGAGGGTTATAAGCTGCTGTCCTTTGAGGGTACCATAGTTTTTTTTTTTTTTTGCAAAGTTATTAACAATTTATGGCATTGAATTTATTCAAACCCCAAATACAAAATGCATGCTTCTAATTACTTTTTTCTCCCCATAAGAATGTTTTGAGATCCTAAACTCTCATTTATAGCATTTAGAACATAAGCATATGCTTGTTTAAAGTTTTTAGCACATAAAAATAATATTGAAAGATGTCCTTTTTTTGGCAGAGCTCTTGAACCTTAAAAAGCTTCATGACATACAGAAATTTATCAGGCAAACTTTTCCCCATGACTGTAATTGTATTCCAGAAAAGGCCTGACTGGAATCATACACATGCAGAGAGAGAGAAAAATCATTCACTGGCAGTCCTAATCCAAACAACAAGAAATGATGATACATTTTTGTACATTTACCCAAGGAAGATTAATTTAGCCTCGTTTGCCTGACAAAGGATTTATGACTTTTACAATTGCATGCAAGGCTGCAATTCACCAGATGTGGCTTGTCCAACATGAAAAAGGTATTAGACACTTCTAAGTGGAGAGGATTGTTTGTAAGTTGGATGTCTAATTGCTTGCATTTCTGTTCCTGTGTATAAGTTGAAAACGCATAAGATTGGTGTGCCAGGGTGCAGAAAGTATGTATGGGTGGCTGCAGTATGTGATTCCATACTGCAAAGCAAAATATATTGATAATGTTCTAAGATAGGCAGGACAATAATGAACCAGACAGGGAGGACCAATGAATTTTTCTCATTTGATTGGCACCTTTTCTCTCAATGGAGTAAATAGGAAAAAGGAAAAACCTTAAGATTGGGTCTACTTATGTGACTGTTATATTTAGGCACCCTTGTTCACTCACCAAATATTTTGGATTTCAAGCCGTAGAAGCCTCAGCCAGCATGACCATTGGTCAGGGATTCTTGGAGTTGAAATTCAAAACATCTGGAGGGCCAAAGGTTAAGAACCTCAACATTATAGGATGGTAACATACAAAAGCAGATGACATACCACTGTGGGAAGATCAGGGTGACATACCACTGTGGGAAGATCAGGGACTTTAACTGTCCACTGCAATCCTGGGATTTATAGTTTGTTGTGGCATTACAGCTCTCTGACAGAGAAGGCTAAATATCTCACAAAACTATCAATCACAGAATTCCGTAGCATTGAGCCAAGGCAGTTAAAGCAGTGTCAAACTGTATTAATTCTGCAGCGTAGATGCAGTCTCATAGATATCCCTCAAATGTTCTGACTTGGCAGGGATAGTCCAGATTAATCCTCTGTTGTCAGTTTGTCCTTTCTTGTGCATATAGCAACATAGCACACTGTACGTACACACTGTGCCTTGCAATTTCACATTGTGCATTGCAGAACAACAATCAGTGTTGTGCAGTGTTGTTGTTCTGTGTGAGGGTTGCATAGTGCTGATACAGCATATCTCTTCAGCAGATGTGTGAACTATGTTGAGAGGATATTGTGTTGCAGCCTGAAATTTACGTAGTTTGCACCAGTGGAAGTAAAATGATGACAAAGGGGAAAGTGGGAGGGAGAGAGAGAAACTGGGCATTTTAAAAGCAGCTGAAAAAGTGGGACATCATAGGATTGATCAAGATTGTCTCTGCCAAATCAGGACAGTTGAAGGTCAGGGACCACTACCATAGCACACCAACAGATTCTGGCTAATGCTTTCTTCCTTAGGATGTTATCACACGTGGCCCAGAAACTGAAAATAAAGTGGAAACAAGGCATCCCGAAAATAAACGGGAAATAAACCTTGTTTTTGCAAACGTCATTACCTTCATTGCGAATTTACAGTAAGTGCATTGAACGTCCACACACAAGAGAAAAAAACCCATAAATGTAGTAGAAATGAGCCTCTTGCACATGCGCAGATAGAGGAATGCTTGCTGGAACCATGGCAACAGCAGGGAAATGCTCCCCAATGCGCATTTGGCGATCACATTACAGTAAATACGTAATTACCGTAATTACATAATTGCAATTCCTCCAAAGAACCGGATTTCAAAAGATCTCGGATAATTCCAGTTTCGGTCCACTTTTTGTCCAGTTTCTGTGCGACATCGTGTGAAAACACGGGCCAATAATCCGGTTTCAGTCGGGATTTTGTGTGGATTTTGTGTGGATTTGGCCCCGTGTGATAACGTCCTTAGTCTGAGGCTGGACCAAGTGGTGAAAACTCCTGCAATTCCACTTTTGGTTACATTTGTCGTTTAGCTTGCTTCCACATGATGGTATCATGCAAGAGAATTTACATGGCTCATTCCACCGTTACTCTCTTCTCCATCCTTCATGTTCTCCTACATAAGCTTGTGTATGGACAGTTCTGGCTTTTTGTTTGTGCCAATAGTGCAAAAATCCATGACTATTCAGAAATCAGTGAAAATTACTGCCAGGTAGTTGTTGGACTAAATCAATAAAAGAAGCTACGGCCCTAAGTTTACAAGCCCTGCTCAGAGAAGTTGGGACACATGAAGTCAAGCAACATCAGGAGGTGGTCAAGATGATAAAATTTATTAATGCAGAGGAACAGAGGCCCTAGGAGGGACTGCAACAGTTTGTTTTGGCTTGAGCCTACAGGGAAGGACAAGATTCTGCTCTCATCTCTCCTTTTCTCTCTGCTGAGTTAATTGGGTGCAAACTGCTTTTGCACTTTGAACTCAGTTTGCAGCAAGCGAAGTAAGCCAAGGGCAAAAGGGGAAAAAGGGATGAGGTGAGAGAAACTGGGATGTTTTAAAAGTAGCTGAAAAAGTGGAACAAGAGAGGATTAATTGGGACTGTCCCTGCAATTGGGACAGTTGAAGGATATAGGATGCCATAAGTTGAAGCCGACTTAACAGTACATAACAAAAACAAAAGCAAGCTTGTATAGGATTGCACTCTCATTTGTGGTCCCCTTATGCAGTTGCCCCTCCATCTTGCAGACTTGAAGTCTGTGGTTTTGCATATTCACGGAAAGGCAACCTCCATTAAAATCAATGGGGTGACTTAATAAGCACTGCATAGTGCACACACATACACACAGCCATGCATGGTGGAGAAATACAGTACTTTAACCCTCATCTTAGCAGACCAGACTTTTTAGTATCCTGGAATCAAATTTTGTTGCAAATTTGTCTCCAAAATAGGCATTTCATGACATTGTCACCTCAAGCCTTCTAAACAGTATCCCTGATTTCTATCCACCTGCCATATACAGGTATTTTTAACAGACCATATGAGATTTAAAAAAAGTATGGCCCAGCAAGTATTGCATTCTGCCATAGTGGAACCTTATTGTCTTACACAATGCAGTTCTGTATTGGGACAAAATATGTCCCATGCCATTTTGTGACAGAAATACAGTAGATTGCAGAGAAACTAGTGAGAGTGTTGGATAAGAAATACTGTAACTTCTCCTCTTGTTCAACAATGGAAGGCAACAAATGCATGCTCACCTGATCTTCTCTAGGGAGGATCAAGGAGAGATATGGAAAGTCAGGGATGGGAGGACCTGGTGCAAATTTTCATGGACAGTTCACTATAGAAGCAGCCAGGGATTCAGGACTTTATCACACGTGGCTTTAAAACCACTTTTAAAATTTGAAAATAATGCCATCTCCATCTTGTTGCTGCCTTGCTACTGTGGTTACGATGGTTAGAATGTGCCTTGTCATTGATGGGAAAATCCATCAATAAGCCCCTCAAATGTGTGGCTGACCCATTAGTCCTCACTTGTAATAAGTTCCTCGCATGCCAGTTCTGGTATTGGGCAGTCACGTGGCGTCAGTGTCGCCGTCTCTCCCTTGTCCCCCCTCCCTCTTGCTATTCCAGATTTTGTATTTATTTTTTTACTTTAAAAATCATATTAGCATACTTCTGGAATGTTATTAATATTTTTTAAAAGGCAAAATTTTTTTAAAAATGAAAGGCACACTGCGTAGGACATAGGGCAGGGAGGCAGGGTTAGAAAGGAGTGCAGAAGAGAGTGTGAGGCCCCATTCGCACAATTGCAAAGACATGTGAAACGGAATACTTTGAAACTAGTATGTATCTGGTTCCCCTTACTAGCATGATTGCGGTAGGAATGGGGCTCATGTGATAAACTCTATAATTCAAGAATAGCCATGTCTAAACAAAAAAAGGGAAGCAAAGAGACACTGTTAGAAATTTTTGAACTACTCCACACTGGGACATCATATCCTCTGAGGCAGGGGTAGGCAACCTTTCCCCTTCAAGGGCTGAGGAACTTCAGCTCCCAGAATCCCAGGAGCTATTGGCCAACATGGGACTATTGGCCAACACGGCTGAGGCTTCTGGGAGCTGAAGTCCCTCGGCCCTTAAAGGGGAAAGGTTGCCTACCCCTGCTCTGAGGGGAGGCATTACACTGGGTAGGCAGCCTGGTACAACACAGCAAGCCCAGCTTGATAGTAACATTAGTTATTCTATATGTCTTGTTGTGTGCCTTCAAGTCATTTCCGACTTATGGCGACCCTAAAGTAACCCTATCATGGGGTTTTCTTGGCAAAATTTGTTCAGACGAGGTTTGCCATTGTCTTCCCCTAAGGCTGAGAGCATGTGACTTGCCCAAAGTCACCCAGTGGGTTTCATGGCTAAGCTGCAAACAGGACCCTGGTCTTTGGAGTCATAGTCCAAAACTCAAACCACTGTGCCATTTTGGCTTTTACTAGATGTTTACACAGGGCTAAATGGGATGAGAGACTTTTTTTCTCCAGCTTAGAGCTGGGAGAAAGTCTGTTAACTCAAAATGTAATGTACATTGGCACCATTTAACAGACTCAGCCACACCTCTCCCACTTATACTTCTGTATTAGGGCAGCGGACTGGAAAACCAGCAAACAGTGTACAATATGTGGGAAATTTGCTTGCAGGGACCACTGCAGCATCCAAGTGTCCACTGCAGCATCCAGCTCTGGTTGTCTGTAGGGCAGCTGACACAAAGGCTAATCCTTCATTGAGGACATTTCCTGAGAGACTATTTCATTATTGCAATTGAAAATTATCCGGTGACATCAAGCCTTCCTGCAACCGGTCTTCCCCTTTGGGGTTTATGTCTGTTTCCTAACATTTTGGGGCTTACAACAATGGGGGTAGCTGTTTGATTTCAGTTGGAAATGGCAGTGGCTGTATTTTTAGGATAGAGAAATGTTGGTTACAACTTTTTTATTATTTTGTGCAGAAAAGAATCTGTCAACTACTTAAAAACATTTCCCCTCATATGAACATGTGTTTTCTAACTCTGGGTGTTTGGTTATTGTAAAACACTCTTCATTCTACACCCACAAACACTCCTGTGGGCATCAGACATTTTTATCCTCTGAAATGCATTGGCATTCCTATAGGGTCATAAAATATCCTAGTAGTCACCCAATGCAAGCTTTTTCCCCTTTAAAAAATCCATCTGGAGAAAGGCTAAACCTTGCTAAAGTTAATATGGTATTGTTATGAAAGAGGCATTTCAGGGATAATACAGTACAGTGTCAGGATTTTTATAGAGGTGCATTTTATTCTGGCTTTGATGATGAAGGATGTTTCTGAGGAAATTAGCAGGCTGTTGCAAAAATGTTCTTCTCTGAAAAGGGGAAGAGAACCTACTTTGCATTGTCATGAGTCACTGTCTTCAAATGATGTGAATATGACAAGAGACTCAATGCAAATATAAACAAACATTTAAAAGGTTAGAAATAGAAAGATCAAAGGCATTTATAAAGCTTGCTGGAAACAAAAGGTACCAAGGGAATAGAACAGGATTTTCCAAAAATGATCAACAAAGTAGGAGCTATGCAATAGAAACCACTCTAGTACCATTTTTTAAACTATTGATTTGGTAGGGATAAACTATTTTCATATTAAAGATTTTAAAGATTTTAATATTAAAGATATTAAAGATTTTAATTTAACAGAATCCCTTCCCATGTGTGTTTGTGTTTAAAGTGCTGTGGGACTTTAAAATAAGTTCCTTATCTTCTTGGTCTTCTCTTTGGGAGGAATGTAGCAGAAACAATCAACCTGATAAAGAGATAAAAATGGCAACATTTCCATCAGGGCTGACTAAAGACAATTTGCTGCCTGAAGCAAATAACAAAATGGCACCCCTCTCAATGTCAAGTACAGAAGATGACTGGACTGGCAACCAGCTGATGTGATGGTATCCTCCACCGTATATAAGGCAACAGTTGAATCTGAGGGGCCTGGAGCACACATCTTTCTGTCTTCCAACAAAAGGGAACTTCTGGGGAATGCAAGAGAAATGCCCTGAGAAGCTTCTGCTAGCATCCTGCTCCTAATAGACCATCTTGGATTATTGCATTACTTTGTCTAATGGTAGGGAAAGTCCTGCTGATTTCTGTGCCATGAAACATGTTCTCCTGCTGTCTTACAGAACTCTGTAGTTGTTGAAAGCAGCATTTTCTAACTTTAGCCATCAGCTTCTACCCAGTTGTTTATTAAACTCTTAAGCCCCCTATCACATGGTGCTTACAAGGGGACATAAAAAGAGCACAGCTGGATTATGCCAAAGCCCTATAGTCCAGCCTCCTGTTTTTCAGAGTGAGTAAATAATGACTTTGGGAAACCCGTAAGTGGGACCTGAAGCCAAACCGTACTCTTCCATTGCTGTTCTCCAGGAAATTTTATTGAGAGGCATGCAGCCTCTGATCCTGGGTATAACAGGCAACTGTCATGATTGGTAGCAGTAATGAGTTTCAGGGCCTGGACTCTCTTTGCCAGTCCTCATGGCAAGTGGCAGAATCTCAGGGAAAGAGTGATGCCTTGAAAATTCTGTGTTTGTGTATTTCTCTTTACTTAGGGCCAGTGTTCTTTATTATTATTATTATTTGCCTAATTTGTGCAACTGCAGTTAACACTTAAAGTGTCATGCTGAATTACATCTTGGGGATGTCCCTTGTAACATCATTGGGGCCTAATCATGCACCAGCACAGGGGTTTAACCCTAGGGCTTGTGTTTTGAACCCAAAATCCCAGGGCCTGGGATAGTCCTGACCTGGCAACCTAACTAGTAGCCATGTGTACCCTCATCTTTCATGAATTTATCTACCCCATATAAAGCTGTTAAAGTTGGCAGCTAAATGTACCTGTTGTAGAATTCCATTGCCTAATTTGCACTGTGTGAATAATGTTGGCTCTCTTCTATGTCCTGCTGATGTGCAGGAACAAAAACAAAACTCTAGGTCTATCAGAGATGCAAACTTACAGCACTGTCTGAGGTAAACACTCCCAGCAGTAGCAGAGTATGGAAGCACCAATTCAGTTTAAGTATTGACAATACAATGACCACTTGAATAAACTCACAGACACTTGTTGATATCTTCCAAGCTTTTGTAGGTTCTTTATATAGATATGTACAAACACTCCTCACAACTCCTATCAACTTACTCCATCTACAATCCAACCACCAACTTCAACCCACTCATGCACTGAGTTTCAGGGCTGTCATATAGAGTGTTGGCTAAGAGTCATCACCTGTTGCTACTTAGCATGATGGAATCTCTGTTGAAAGCCTTTGCATCATGCCAAGTGCTCTGACTTAGCAATTCTAGCCACTCAAAATATTTTACAAACAGTTTAAAGGAACATTGTTCTAACAAATAAATACTTCATTTTGTCAAGCTTGTATCTCTTGCCATTCAGTTTAATTGATGGTGGGGGATATAGGTTTTCAGGCAGCGCTGCATGCTTCAGCCTCACAATGGCCAGGCTTTGAGGCAACTGCCTCCAAGACACTAGAGTAGGAGTGGGAATCACAGGTTGTTGAACTACAACTATCAGAATTCCTCACCATTGGTTATGCTGACTATTGCACTTAACCAATGCCCTTTGTTAAGTCTCCTCCTCCCCAATCATACTACATTGGGTTTCAAAAAACTGGTGCCCTCCAGATCCCATATATCATTTGCAAAGAGTCAAAGACAGTAGTGGATATCACAAGCAGTGTAATGAAACTGGCAAGGCAGAAACTGAACAACAATCAGTGCCATGCCTGCCTATCTGCCTACGCCCAAGGAAGAAGAAAAATGACAATAAGTTACATTGGTTCAAGAATAGGGAGGTTCTGTGTGTGGAAAATCTAACAAATATGAAGTCAAATATATGCTGCACCTAAAGACTTTAAGAATCTACACCAGGGGTAGGCAACCTTTCCCCTTTAAGGGCCGAGGGACTTCAGCTCCCAGAATCCCAGGAGCTATTGGCCAACATGGGGCTATTTGCCAACATGGCTGAGGCTTCTGGGAGCTGAAGTCCCTCGGCCCTTAAAGGGGAAAGGTTGCCTACCCCTGATCTACACACTAGCAGGGCAAACTGCATCTCAACAAATCTTGCCAAGAAAACCCCGTGATAGGTTCACCTTAGGGCAGGGGTAGGCAACCTTTTTAAGCTGGGGGCCAGGTTGCTGTCCCTCAGACAATTGGGGGCTGAAGCACCAAAAACAAACAAATAAACAAATATATATTTTTTAAAATTAAAATATTAATTTTTTATGGAAGAACTAGGCAAGATTCTAAAGTGTAAAGATATACAATTGAGCACTAAAGGTAGAATCGTCCAAGCCAGGGGTAGGCAACCTTTTTGAGCCAGGGGCCGGGTTGCTGTCCCTTAGACAATTGGGGGGGCCGAAGCACCAAAAATCATATATATATATATATATATATATATATATATATATATATATATATATATATATATATATATATATATATATAAATTTAAAAAATGCATGCACACTCTCTCAGCCCCAGAAAAGCCATGGCAAAACCCCTGTGGAGATTTTGCCAAGAAAACCCCAAGAACAAGTAATAACAACAATAATCAATATCATCATGGCGGGCGATGGCAAGGGGCAGTGGGGGGTGGCGGCGGCAGGGGTCGCATCTGGCCCCCGGGCCTTAGGTTGCCTACCCCTGCCTTAGGGTCGCCATAAGTCAGAAATGACTTGAAGGCACACAACAACAACAACAACAACAACAACAACAAACATATATTCTATAATTGTTGGATAATTCTTTACCGCACCCTATAATCTACATGACCCTCTTCTCAACGCGACCAACAAAAAATGGAATAAACTATGCAAAATAAGCCAATTTCTATATAATGATTGTAGACTTAGAATAAACTTTGTACTGAATGTTGATGTACAGAAAACTAACCAACACAGAATGTATATACCACTGGGAATATAAGATGTTTCAGTTCAAATGTTTAGGATAAAATTAGCAATTTGCAGTGAAAGCCTATGTATATTTATTCAAATTAAAGTCCTATTAATTTCAAAAGTACTTCATTCCCTGATGAGTACAGTCACCCCTTCGTTTTCGTGGGGGATCCGTTCTGGACCCCCCACCCACAAAAACGGAAAATTGCAAATATTCAAGCCACATAGGGTGCGCACCCCATTTTGTCTTCCTCCATTTGCCACCTGCGAATGGGCGATGGACACAGACTTCAAGTTCATGAAAACGGAGAGGCAATTGTATATACAAAACGATAGCCTGAGACTGTTACCCTAATACCTTTACTAGAGTCAGTCACACTGAACTCACTGAGCCCTACTTCTGAGGATGCACACCCAGGTTTGCACTGTTCGTGTTCATATCCTAAGAGAAATATTGAGAAATGAAATAATTTGCGTGTGTAAATCTATATTTCTAATAGCAGAAGACTTAGCTACTTTTCTTTAGTAACATTAAAGAACATTTGGATCAGAAAGCAAAACTCTTTCTCATGAATTGTCTTACCTCTCAGCAGCAACAGCCGTCATAGAATAAATACTCACAAACATTGCAATAATAGGAACAAAATTAAGAAATCGACAGAATCCCTCTCCAAAATACCAGACATTGTGGCTGGCATAAATAAAATTAAAAACAGTGTTCAAAGCTGTCATGAGCAGGTCAGAGAGAGCCAGATTAACAATAAAGTAGTTGGTAACAGTCCTCATCCTTCGATGAGACAGGATAATCCAAATGACAGTGCCATTGCCCACAACTGAAACAATGATCATGGCTAAATAGATGATAGTCCAAACTGCTATTTGCCAGCCAGGCTGAGAAAATGCAGTTGTTTTTGTCTGGTTTCCATCATCTACAAAGATGCTACCTATTGAAACATTGCTAATGGTAGAGGCAGAAGATGTCTTCATATCTTTCTTCAGCTCTGGGTTGAAAAATTGCTGCAAACAGGATGATTTTCTTCCCACGTCTTGGTGTGAAAAGGATATATTTAATCTAGAAATGTGCCTTCAACATTGATCTTCAGACATATAAGGTAACTCCAGATAAGTGACTGATGCTCTTCTATACTCATATCACCACAAATCCATTGGAATAAATAATTGCATAAAAATACAGTAACTGTATGCTAGTGCTAAGAAATATCTCATCTATGGTGGGATCTTCTTAAAATTGAAGGGTCAAATTATTGTAACTGCTGTAAAAATCCCTCACTGATTTTTGTTTAAATAGAAGCGTTGATAGTCATTACAGCATGGAATTGCTGTCCTTTAAGTTTTCTCTTTCTGGAAACACTAAGGAAGCAGCCAAACAGGGAAAAAAAATCTACAGAGGCTTAACAAGAATTTGAAAGGAGGAGGAGAGATAATGATGTACAAAAGCTAACTGCTCATGAAATCAGATTTCATGAAGCTGGTGTTTCATTCCTCCATAAGCTTTTGCAATGATCTCTGTGACTCTGTTGCTTTTAGGTTTAACTTGAGCAGCACCACAGATTTTACCCTATTAGGACCAAGACCTTTATTCTTTGTGTATCCCTATCTCACATTTGATTTTAGTGGGAGTTTCAGGGAGAAAAACTTGGCCTGTACAATGCCATAAATATTACAAAGAAGGACTGAGAAAACAGAGGGAACAAAATTATTTAGGAGCAAGAGGGAAACTCTATCATGAATTTTAAAATCTACAGCCGCCAGACCAAGGTTTATTCTAAGCTTCTCCTCTCTGCTGCACAAGGCCAGAGGGTCCACCCTTGTACCCAGTAGCACATATGCCCTGTAGTACATGGCATTTTGTGTGGTCATGCATGATATGACCATGCTGTATCCCCAGCTCCAGCAGCTGGGTAGATAAGACCTTTTCTGGCTGTAGCATATGTAGAGAGGGTTCATCAGAATCACTTTTGTTAATAGTGTGTGTAGAGGGTTTATTCCAGTGGTCACCTCTACATGTGTGATAGGCAAAATAAACCCTGATTTCTTTTTCTTTCAGGGTGAGAGGCTACACCAGGGGTAGGCAACCTTTTTGAGCCGGGGGCCGGGTTGCTGTCCCTCAGACAATTGGGGGGCCGAAGCACCAAAAATAAATAAACAAATGAACAAATAAATTAAAATTAAAATTAAAAATTAAAAAAATAAAAATTAAAAAAATAAAAATTAAAAAAAATGCATGCACACTCTCTCAGCCCCAGAAAAGCCATGGCAAAACCCCTGTGGAGATTTTGCCAAGAAAACCCCAAGAACAAGTAATAACAACAATAATCAATATCATCATGGCGGGGGGGCGGCGGTGGGGGGCGGCGGCAGGACTGGCCTGGGGCCAGTCCAAAGGCCTTGGTGGGCCGCATCCGGCCCCCGGGCCTTAGGTTGCCTACCCCTGGGCTACACCATGGCAGATGCCAGATGGGAAGGGCAGGGGAAATAGTCTCTCATCCAACCTGTGAACATTTTCCACATTTTTTCTAACTTAAAAAAAAAATGGGGGAGGAATGAAAGAAAAACTGCAAAAGAAGGAAGCGTAAATTGTAATGATTCTAAGACAGAAGAAAAGAGGGCATTTTAGTAAAACAGGAGGAGAAGGAAAGAAAAAGATGGATCTTCCTTTAGAATGGTTGAGGACAGAGGCTTCCTGTAAAACCGAGGAACTAGGAATCCATTCTGCTGACTATACCTGTGAGTTCTGTATAATAAATTAGGGTCATTAAGAAACTGCCTATGCAGACGTTAACAGAAGACCACATCAGCAGTGTCCTTGAAGAATGACAGCACTGTGGACTGGATCAAAATTGTCAAAATGTATATAATGGTGAAAGTTATTATGACATCAGGTGACGAAAAGCAGTACTTTCTAAGTGCCAGTGAACCCTGCAGCTTGGTGCTAAAAGAGTGATGGATGCAGCTGATAATGCCTGAAACATCACAATTAGGTCCAAAGCAGATAAAAAGATTGCCATGCATGTATTCTCTTTTACAGAAATATAGCTATGGGGAGATAGGCATTATCCCTCCAAAACAAGAATCCTGCCTCTCCAAATGAAAGTTTCCTTAAGTACCCACATTTCTAGCATTGCAGTAACTCAACACTGTAGCTGGGAATTGGGAGCCTTATCACATGAAAAATCAAAGCGGAAATGGAGTGGAGAGTAGCACTTTTCACCATTCACAGTTAGATGTCCAAACTCAAGCGTTCCTCAAGAGTGGCACACCTTGAGATATAAAATGCTGCCACTGGGTAAAGATACTATTTCCCCTCCCAATAGGTGAACAGAATTGATATCCATAAGGCATGGGGTGACTGAGTCTGACCAATTAGTTTTGTCATAGTCCCAGCTTTGGGGGAAATAAAGTAATAAATATATCAATAGAGAATAGTAAAGTGGCACTTTAACAATGCTGTGAATTTCCTGCAAAGTATCTTGGCACATATTTTAACTTTATGACTACTGCTCTTCCTGTATGATCAAAATTCACCTCCTTAGAACACCATTGTGTTTGTTCGTTTTTTTAAAAAAAAAATAGTTTGCATCATCTAGACTAGAAAATGGTCCCCTTTGTTGTATAGTTTTATCTCTTTGTTGGAATTCCTTAAGCTATTCCCTCATTTATACACAGAAGCGTTCTGATAACGTACTGGAAGGGATGCACATAGTTAACTGCATTATTCAAATTTGTCAATTTTTTTCCCAAAAGCTTGGAAAGGTTACTTTTTGGACTACAGTTACCACATTAGCCAGCTGCCATGACCTCTAGCTTTTCAAAGCTGTCTGTCTGTCTGTCTGTTTGACTGTCTGTCATTGCGGAACTGAAGAGACTATTATGAACCTTCAACAACAAAATAGATGGAATGTTCATATTTGTTGTTGTGTGACTTCTAGTCATTTCCACTTTATCTTGACCCTAAGGTGAACCTATCATGGGGTTTTCATTTGTTCAGAGGGGGTTTGCCTTTGCCTTCCTCATATATATAAGTATTATTTCAATAATTCTGTATTCAGCTCCTAAATTTACATGAGGCTACCTGAAATCGAGAAGCTTTCATTCTGAATATAAAACCTGGTGCTTGTGAGCCCAGACAGCACCAGAAAACAAAAGTCTATGTCTGAATTGTAACCCGTGACATTGGGCCTTTGCAGACTGCCAGAAATAGTGCAAATTGAGTCCACTTTAACTGCCCTGACTCAGTGCTAGGGAATCATGGGAATTGTATTTTTTTCTGAGACATTGAGCCTTCTCTGTCAGAGAGCTCTGGTGCCACAATAAACTACAGTTCCCATGATTCCCTTGCACTGAGTCAGGGCAGTTAAAGTGGACTCAATTTGCACTATTTCTGGCAGTCTGCAAAGGCCCATTGACTTAAAATCAATCATAAGTCAACATCTTCTCACATATGCTGCTTCATATCAGCACATTCTCATGCATGTGATCAGCCTTGTAAATAGACCTGCAAAAAAATTACTTGCTTTCTAATAAACTAGTAGTTTGCATTTTTACACTGGTCATTGAGGTAAGGAAGCCCTCTTGTTTATGGTCAGCATTGGAGCACAGGATACTACCCTCTTAGCACATTAGTATATAAAAAAAAGGAAAAGGAAAAGAAACAGGGAAAAAAGACAAGGAATGAAATCATATGTTTCTTTTGCATAAGCCTGTCGATTTGCCCACATGGGACTCATGGTTACCTGTGATACCTAGACAGCTAAATATGACTGCCTTTAATTCAGATTCTGTTCTGCTGCTGTTGTTGTCAAAAAGGCTTCTTTTTACAGACATTAGATTACTTCCAGACAGTCAAATGTTGAATAGACCCATTGAAATAAGTGAGACTCAAGTTAGGTCCCACTGATTTCAGTATCTATCCAGAGTATGAGTAGGGGCTCATTCAGACTAGTGATTTGTGTCAATTTGTCCCACACTTTTTCATGTTGCTTCTTGCCTCTTCTTGCTACTTCCCCATTTATACACACTGTCTCCCCCTCATTCACTGCAACAAGTGGCAATGATGGATGGGGCAGAAATAAACAGGTTCCTTCTGCTCTTTCTGTTCTGATTTCAACCCTCAGTTTCACTCCTATTTTCCCTTCCCTCCTCACCCTAAATAAATCCTTTTAATTTTTAATTTTTAAAAAAACACTTTCTCAGTGCTAAAGCAGTGGTGTGTGTGAGAGAGAGAGACTGAGAGAAAGAAAGAGAGAGCATGCACCAGAGAGAAGCTTGATCTTTCCTAATGCAAGACACCAACAGTTTATCAATACAGTTTTGTCTGTGTGGGTATATGCCATCAAATTGCCTGTTGACCCTATGAATTTTCATAGGTTTCCTTAGGCAAGGAATACTCAAAGGTAGTTTTGTCGGTTCCTTCTCTGAAATATGGACCTTATCACATGAGGGAAATCCTTATCCTATGGACCTTATCACACAGGGGAAATCCCGTGCAGAAACGGGATTTAAAAGGTGGGGAAAACCTGCAAAAGTGGGTAGATTTTCACACACATCACTGTTAAAGTGTGCTTAACTTAAATGGAAAGTAGTCAAAAGCCACTCTTTTTTACTTTCAGGATTTTCCATTTGGGTTAAACACACTTTAATAGCGATGTGGGAAATCTACCTGCATTTAAAACCCCGGTTCTGCACGGGATTTCCCCCATGTGATAAAGTCTATAGCCTATAGCTCCTGGTATTCTTTGGTGGTCTCCAATCCAATTATTAACCAGAGCTGACCTTTCTTAGCTTCCAAGATCAGTTAGGATCTGATGCCTTTAGGGTATCAGGCCAAAATATGGCTCTAGAGAGAGTTTAAAACAATTAAAAACATTAAAAGGTGCAAGACTGGGAAAGAGAGGTGAAAGAAGGGTTATTATTATTATTGTATTCTCAGGTTGATTATTAGCTCTGTAGCAGGGAACAGAGGTTTGATCTCTTTCAGTGCAGGAGCATAGTGCTGTATCACTAAAGTCCTAGATAGAGTTTAAAAAAATGGAAAACATAAAAGGAGCCATTTTGTAGGGGATGGGGAGAAGGGAAATAGGGTAGAAGGCAGAAGCATCCTGATAATAGTGCCAAAAATGTTATTCCTATATCAAACAATTCCAATTATAAGTAATGAGAAACCATTTGGAGACTGGCAAAAAGACATATTGAAGTTTATTTGGTAAGGTAAGAAACAACAACAAACCCCTGCCCCCCCAAACCCTGAGAGTTAGAATGAAAATAATGCAAGATGATAAAGAAATAGGAAATCTGGGTTTATCCAATCTTAAACTATATTACCATGGATGTAGTTTGATGTGGGTCAAGGAATGGGTGACTTTAGAAAATAATAGGCTATTAATGTCAGAGGGAGATGGATTAAGACATGGATGGCATGCTTATCTATTTTATGGAAAAGACAAAGTTAAAAAGGAATGCACTGATCATTACATAAAAAGAGTATTATTAAAGTATGGAAAGAAATATAGGATCAGATTATGCTCTAAAATCCCTTTATGGAACTCACCTCACAAGGTCTTTTTTTAGTCAAGAGGGTGTACCATCAAAAATGGATAAAATATAAAGATATATTGATAATATGGGTGGGGAAACACAGGCTCACATCTTAAGAAGAACTTAAGCAGGATGGTATAAATCATCATTGGTATCTCTACAAACAATTGAGAGAGATATATAGGATGGACTCTAAAATTGAAGACATTGAACTAAACAAATTGGAACTGGATAAGATAATAGATGCTGGTAATAAGAATATGATTTTGTTAGAATAGGAGATTGAAGAAGATGTTATAAATACATATATGATAAAATGGGCCCAGAATATAGGTAAAACAATAAACTTAGATCAGTGGAAGAAAATGTGGAACAAGAGAATAAAATATTGTGTATGTGTTGTAATACCTAAAACAACAACAACTATGTTTCTTAATGGCATCTGTCACCACATAAAATTGCCAAAATGTATAAAGGTGTGAGAAGCAATTGTTGGAAATGCACCCTGGAACTTATCATATGTAGTGGACATATCCCAAAGCTAAACAAAATATTGTATTATGAATGTAAAAAAATAACAATGGAGGAGTTAAAGATAGATATCCCATTTAAATCATAGGTCATATGATTTGATAAGATAGGAAAAACAGATGGTAGAGTTATCTTTTACTTGCTGACAGATGAAAGAATAGCCTATGCAAAGCTGTAGAAAAATGAAGAGATTTCAACCACTGAGAATTGGTTAATGAAAAAATATGAGATGATGATTGCATTAAATAAATTGACATACTGGTTGAAGGACAAATCATGAAAAACTTTTGAAAAAGACTGGAATATAGCGATGAACTAACTGAAAAAAACTTTGGGGATCATGACAGTTATGAGTTTTAGAAAATAAAAGAATAAAGGATCATAGAGGAAAGGAATTTATATTTAAGGGGAAGAAAAATACAAGTCACAGTGAAATAAATACATATATTTGTGTGTAGAGGTGCAAAAATATGGATGCATGTGTATATATATATAAACAAAAAGTATAATATAACAAAGATAAGTTAATAAACGTTTATTTTATAAATGTGTATAGGTAAAGCAGATATTTGGACTTGATCATAGAACTAAACATTCAGTAATGAGATTAGACATACAAAGTGTATCAAAAGCAAGAACTGTTAGGAAGGAAGTTATATTTTTATCGATTCAATATTATGCATACGTTTTATTATGTTTTCATACAATTGTGGTGTTGTAACGTGATGCTTATATGTGTTCTTCTTAATAATTGTGTTATGTAGGTAATTGTTAAACAGAATAAGAGTGAGAAACATCCTGAAAATAGGGAGGGGTAAGGGATTGGATGATTGTCACAATCAATATGATGACCAAATGCCATTGACTCTTGTATTTGGGGCAGGAACAAAATACTTCTGAATATTCAGGAGAGCCATCTTGAAACATCATATGACTGGCCGACGATTATTCGGATCTTGAAATAAAGTAGAAAATAGAGCAACAAATATTCTCAACATATTTTCCATGTTCAGGGGAAGTCTGGATACAACCCATTTTAAAATGTAAGAGAATACTTTAAAGAAAAATAAATTTAAAGATAAAGAAGAAAGGTATTCTCCTCCCTGCAAACTATTCTTTCCCTTAGATGTGCAAACATAAACCTGGGCACAGTTTATTGTTACACTGATATACACTGAATGAAATCTATTAAATTGTTGAGATTTCCCAGTCTAACTTAAGAGGTGCTTGAAACTGTGGATGAATTCCAAAATACATTTGTGTTGAAGAGCGTTAAAGGATTGTCATCTCAGAACTGATTCATGTAAGCAAGTTTTTAATGGATAAACAAATTTAAGTATATGGCACTTAAATTTTAATGCCCACGGTATGGCAAAATAATGATGGAAACCATATTTAAGCTTTTTGCACCCAGGACTCAGACCTCCTTGCTCAGTTGCACAAGAGAGACAAAAGACCAGAAATGCTGGACATTCTCTGTGTGGCCAAAGACAGGACCTCATTAGATCCAATTTTATTGAATGAATATTCCATTTAATCCTATGTTTAATTATTTTAAATTACTCCATCGCATCTCTAATAGTCTTCTGACAAGCTAAGTTTGTGCAGTTACATTCTTTGTGAAGGGAGTTTCACAGCTTGAGAGCCCTTGCGGCTCCAGAAGATGGATAAATATTTATACAAAAGGGTATGTATGAAAGAGATGTGTTATGTTTTACTGTTAGATCCTTATAAGGGGATGAACTCCTCTTTGGAGAGTATAAAGATTCTGATCTACTCTTAGAAGAAAACACACTGAAAGGTCACATGTAGGAAGTCTAATAGCATTCCAGACAAATCACCAAAATTTTATACAATGGAAAAATGTATTAAAAAGAAGCATAAATGTAGCTAGTGACCCCGTAGTATTTGAATACTGTTTACAAGCTACAACATGTGGAAAATTATATTTAACACAGGTGGCTTTAGAAGACAACATACAATTGCATGAGATGTTTGACACAGAAAGCAAGAAAACATGAAAAAACATTGAAATGTCTTAATTGCAAATGCTCACACATTTTCACAGCTTCTGTTAACATGAGTCGTTTGTCCTCAATTCCTTCATTCATCCCCTTGTTTGTTGGCAAGTAGGCAAGAACAAATCCAGCAGTTGTTGGCAATGTCAATGAGCTATTCTCCCTGAAGAAAATAGCTTTCTTGTTCAGGGCTTGCAAGCGATGGGTTCCTCTTTCTCATCTAGATTAATACCAAACATATATTCTCTCCATGTTTGCTAATTAATACCCACATAATAATTCACATTCTTTTTTTTTAATCTTGCAGTCTGTAGCAGTTCTGTGGCATGGGTATTGTGAATTCATTATCATTAATTTTATTGTTACTATTCTACTATTGCTGCTTCTACTGCTGCTAATATTATTATTAATATTTTTATTATTGGTTGACTCTCCCTTATCCTGCCTGGGTCCAGATGTATTTTGGATTATTTTTCAGATTTTGGAATATTTGCATATACATAATGAGATATTTTGGAGATGGGACCCAAGTCTAAACACAAAATTCATGTATGTTTCATATACCCTTAATACACATAGGGTGAAGGTAATTTTACACACAATATTTTAATAATTTTGTGAATGAAACAAAGTTTGTGTATACTGAATCATCAGAAAGCAAATGTATCACTATCTCAGCCACCCGTGAAAATTGTTTTGGATTCTGGAGCATTTCAGATTTTGGAATTCAGATAAGGGAGACTCAAAACATTTCATTGTGTATTAGTAAGCAGAGTCAGAATTATAACACAGGCTACAACCCTGGAGCAGATGTATGATAAAATTGAATAAATCTTTGATCTGAGAGGTTCCAGAATCTAGTCAGTTGTTCTACTGTGTTTCTTAAGAAATAAAACGAAGAGCAGAGGACAGTGTACTATTACCAGACTTCACACCATTGCAATAACAGTAAGAATCTGTTCCTTAACATATTTACTTGAAGAAGGAACCCCCCGACATGTCGGGAGGGGCTCTCTGTTGTGCCAGCCTCTTAAAAGAAGCTGATGCCGTGATTGGCTGGGTGGGCAGAAAGTCCCGCCCTTTCTGCACTGCCTAGCCAATCGGGGGGATCTCGCGAGATTCCCAGCACACAGGTAAACTCACGAGACCATGGATCTCGTGAGATTACCGGCGAGATTTGGGGGCTATATACCCTCAGCTGCTGTGTGGCAGCACCCATTTTGTCTGAGCAGTCAAGCAACCCAACCCACCCACCCTTAATTAGCAGCTGTTTATTATTTACTCTCAGGCTTCGGCTGGTTGCCTTTGGGGATCGGGAGGGAATTTTTCCCAGAGTTATTGTAACCTGGGTTTTTCCTCTCTCTGAGATTGATAATTAATAATAATAATAATAATAATAATAATAATAATAATAATAATAATAATGATATAGTGTGGGTTTGCATAATGCCATAGTTGATTCCGTCATTGTTGTGGTGATTTACTCACGTGGTGTTACAAATTACTGCTTATTTGTCACAACTTGGGGATCAGGGTCTTGGTTGGTTAAATTTCATATAAATGTCTTTTATAAGTTTTGGCAGGCAGGGACCCCCCCCGGGGATAATTCGGTTAATTGAACTTACCAAATTGAATTAATTAATGTGGATGAAGGGTATACTTCATTGGGTTAACTAAATTTTCTATGACGTCATAAACCATGTTGATGACATCATAACTTGCTTACGTCATATGTTTAATTATGACGTCATTTCTAGTCTAGGGGGGATGATTTGTTGAAATTGTGTAACTAATTTGAACAGGACATTCTTCACACATGTCGTGCTGGGCCTTGTTTACTCCGATAGATGCTCCAGTTATCTGCATGGACACATGTGTCAAGAACGAAAATATGGTTAATTGAGAATTTGTAAATGAAAACTGTTTTAAGACCCTGTACAGATAAATAAAGTTGTGGCCAGTTTATTACCCAAGAAAAGGCGTGCAGATTTTTTTGTGCTGGTGCAACCGCATCACTTGCACCTTCCAGTAGGTGTCTGGGATACCACTGTGATGACATTCATAGAATGAATGATGTGCCATCTCAGTTGACAGAGCTTGATACTGCAGTTTGGAGCAGAGAGAGAAATGTTACATTTTGACAATTGTGCAAATATTTTGAACACTTGTTCTTATTAACCTGGAAAAAAGTCTCAAAATACAGCCTATATGCATTCAGACTACTTCATCTACATATAAAATGCGGTATCCGTCTTTGCCCTTACCAGTCACTTGGGGCCAGCCCTATCACTAATCAGACTGAGGCCAGTGCCTCAAGCATTGCACTTCCGCTGTCATTAAAGGGCAGGAAATGTCATTTACTTTGTTATTAATGGCTGAAATCATGTATCAGCTTATATAACTAAATACTTAACTAAGTACTGTGCTCTGATTGCTGGCAGAGTAGTCTTCCTTCTCCGTATGCAGCTGATGACTGGTAAAGGTTGAGGGGGAGTTGCAATTGTAGCAAATCATGACTGTCATATCAAAATCATGACTAAATTGTGATTGTGAATACGAAACAGCTACTACATAGTCACGATTTTGACATGATAGTGACAATAATGTCAAAATCAGAGGTCTGTTCTGCTGATGATCAGAACATGGTTGAATATGTTTTCATCAGTTTTGGAGGGGTTAAGCTGGGAGAATTTATTTAGTTAACTATGAGCTGATACATGATTCTGGTCATTATACATACACATTTTTTACTGCCAGGGATGAGGTGAAATGTATGTTATGTTCTTTGTCATATATAACAAAATAATTTGGTAAGATATGTGCCTTGAGCAGGCCCTATAGACCCTCTGAATTATGGTCTGAGTTTTGATATACTTTTATTATTGCCATACACAGGAGTTGTACTTGAGCTGTTGATTCAGCCACTGCCTGGCATTAATACTGTACCTACAATTTAGTTGGAGAGCCCAGTCTAAATTTACCACACATGGTTATTTGTGGTAAGAATTCTGTGGAATTAAAGAGTGGCTATGGGGTAAGAATTAAAAGTTGTATTTTTGTTCCTTTGTTTGGAGGGGAGGATGCCTTAGGAAAATATCTATTTTGCTTATGATGTTTTCTCATGCTCCACACATATTTCTTCAACCATGAATGACATCGCACAAGGGTACTGCTTACAAGGCATCATTTTTGCTCTGTGCAATATATACTTCCATGCTTACAATTTAACCTTAAATTAAAACATACATTAGTTGCAGGTGGAGAGTTATAGATGGCAAACATATTCCACTGCAAAGATTAAAACTTGTTATGCTTCCCTAAAATATAGGCTCTGCATTCATTCATTTGGTAAACAAGAATAAGGAAATTGAATTTATCACTGACTACTTCCACAATTGATGTAGACCAGTTATTCAGAATTAAATTCCACTGAAACCAGATATGTTTTCATAAGAATATAGGAGTATAGAACAAACCTAGATGTATTTCCTTGTAAGTCCCACAGTATTCACTGAAGGTTACCTCCTAAATAAAGGTTTTTAGCCTTAAATGTTTTGACAATTGGGGACTTTTTTAATTTCAACATTACTCTTTCCTCTAAGCCCTTGGAGTGGGAAGCCTAGTGCAAATGAAATAAATACAAATACATATGTACATTTGGGGATTTAATGTGAGATTGGAAGTGTAATAAATTTTACACATAGCAAAAAAAACCCCTATTTTTAAAAATAATACATGAAGTGTTTCCGTTTTTGGCACCAGAAAAAGTGATTTCTCAAAAAGGTGGAGCCCAGTCCTATGCAAATTTACAGAGTATTACATTCAGTGGGTATTCCTTCCAAGTAATCCTAACTGCATCTATCTAGAAGCAATTTCCATAGAAACAGCTGTATTAGTCAGTTGCAGCAGAAAAAAAAGGGGGGAACATAAAAAGGAATTAAGCAGCATCTTTAAGATAAAAATTTATTTTAGCATGAGCTTTCATGGATATCAACCGACTTCTTCAGATGCAATACAGTGAAGATTTCTTTTGTGCTGGTTGATGGGTTGATACCTATGAAAGCTCATTTGTTTTGTTGTTAACTGCCCTTGAGTCAATCTCAACCCATGGCGACTGTATGGATGAGACATCTCCAAGACCCTCTGTCCTCCACTGTTCTGCTTAGTTCCTGCAACCCCTTAATACCCGTGACTTCCTTAATAGAGAGAGTCCATTCATCTGGTATGTGGACTTCCTCTCTTCCTACTTCCCTCCACCTTTTCCAACATTATTGTCTTCTCTTCTAGTGATGTGTCCGAAGTACAAGTCTCAGTTTGATCATTTTGGCTTCCAGGGAGGTTTCCGGCTTGATCTGCTTTAAGACCTATTTGTTTGTCTTTTTTGGCTGTCCATGGGATCCTCAACACTCTTCTCCAGCAACACATCTCAAAGGAGTTGATTTTCTTCCTATCATCTTTATTAACTGTCCAGCTCTCACATCTATACATGGTAATAGGGAATACAACGGTTTGTATGATTCTAACTTTTGTTCTGAGTTATATATCTTTGCATTTTAGGATCTTTTCTAGTTCTTTCATAGCCACCCTCTCCATTCTTAATCTTCTTCTGATTTCCTGGTTGCAGTCCCCATTTCTATCAACGTTTGATCCTAGGTATAAGAACTTTTTTACTATTTCTGTTTCCTCGTTGCTTAATTTGAATGTGTGTAAGTTCTCTGTGCACTTTCTTCTTTGATCTTCCTTAGTTCCAGGTCTGTGAGGTTCTCTGCTAGTATTATGGCATCATCAGCATATCTCAGATTGTTGACATTTCTTCCTCCTATTTCACTTCTCCCTCTTCCATGTCCAAGCCTGCTTTCCTTACAATATGTTCTGCATATAAGTTGAACAGGCAGGGTGATAGGATGCAGCCTTGTCTGACTCCTTTGCCAATTGGGAACCGTTCTGTTTCTCTGTGTTCTTTTCTGACAGTAGCCTCTTGTCCTGAGTACAGATTCCTCATTTGGATTATCAGATGTGTTGGCACTCCCATGTCTTTAAGGGCATTCCATAGCCTTTCATGATCTATGCCGTTAAAGGCTTTACTAGTTTATAAAGCACATGCTGATTTTCTTTTGGAATTTCCTGCTATGCTCCATTAGCTGTCATGTATTTGCAAAGCTCATGCTAAAATAAAAATCAGTTAGTCTTAAGGGTGCTGTTAGAATCCTCCCCTCTACTTTTTATACCTAGGAGTAAATAGAATTAGGTGGGCTTTACACTTAAATGATCTGTACAGAGAGTACAACCAGGTGAGCATTGAGATGCTTTGATTTTGTAGGACAGCAGTGTAAATGTGGCTATGGCTGCAATCTCTACCTCTCTGAAGTGAGAACCATTGAATGCCCCAGACCTTCATCCACAGTAAATGGGAACAATGAGTAGGGTTTTTAGTGCACTGCAGCTTGGAATATTAGCTTTTGCAATTAAATAACTCATGTTGATAACTGGAAAGAAGAAATCAATTCATTGTTGTTAACACTGGGAACGAATTTGTTGCATTAATTACCAATTAATTGATGAAATGCTTTGTTTTCAAAAGAACTAAGTTGTTCAAAGAAAATGGCATTTTTGATTGTCACCATTGCACCTGTTTCATTTTTGCTTTCTTCAAAAGAACTCTTTTTTGTAGTTTCTAATTTGCCTTCCTTATTGATAAAGCGACTGTAAGGACTAAGAGTCAATTTTTATTAATTTTTTCCCATATGGGACACATAGGAATTGCATGTCTCTTAAATGCTAAAGAATTTTAAGGGATGGAGAAGGACTGTTGCAAACACCCTTATAAGGTAAAGGTATTCCCCGTTGACAAGGTTGTCGTGTCCGACTGTAGGGGGTGGTGCTCATCTCCATTACTAAGCCGAAGAGCCCACACTGTCAGAGACTACTCTGTGATCATGTGGCCAGCATGATTGCACAGAACGCTTTTTACCTTCCCACTGAGAAGGGGTATCCTTTTTATCTACTTGCATTTGCATGCTTTTGAACTGCTAGGTTGGCAGAAGCTAGTACTAGTGAAGGGAGCTCACCCCATCATGCAGCACCCAGGCCTCGAACTGCCAACCTGCCGATCTTGCAATCAACAGAGTCAGCATCTTAACCACTTGAGCCACTACATCCCCAGAAACACCCTGATAACCCCCCCCGCTGCATTTATATACCCACAGCTGGAGGGCTGGTTTTCCACCATGGCGGAGGAGGCAAGGTGACGCTGCCAACGCAAGAGGAGTCCTTTCTTGGGCCACAGCCAGCCCCTTTGAGGCCTAAGAGAAAGGGTAGATCTGGGAACCCACCACAACTGAGGCCAGATCCTCAGTGCCAGTAACATCAATGCACCACTAGCTTCTCCACACACACACTGTAATTGGGAAAGGGATGCTTGCTAACTCTTGACAACATCACAGTGTAAGAACCTTGTACTTGTGCAGCACCACCATCAGCATG
The DNA here is from genome assembly GCA_020142125.1 of Phrynosoma platyrhinos. Classification (NCBI taxonomy): domain Eukaryota; kingdom Metazoa; phylum Chordata; class Lepidosauria; order Squamata; family Phrynosomatidae; genus Phrynosoma; species Phrynosoma platyrhinos. Next base: position 17,930,279 of record JAIPUX010001880.1, read on the forward strand.
GGCCCCTAGCCACTGAGTGCCCTGGAACATTTGTCCCATTGTTGACAATCTAGCCTTAGGAGAGGGAGAGCAAGCTAGTTCCGACCAGGAGCAGGCAGGCAAGCAGGTCAGAGGCAAATACAAGAGGGCATTTCCCCTTCTGATCCTGGGTTCTGCAGCACATGGTTTCTCAATGCTGACTCCATGTCTGTCCATGTGCAGTGTGACTAGATGTCCTTCTTTTCCAGGACACATCCTTCATCTCAACCTTTTGTTCAGGAGGAACTACAAAATGTCCTCCATTTTGAGCAGGACAAAAAGCATGGATTTACGTTCATGGGAGTATTTTTAGCTGTTCTTTGGTCATGTCCCTCCATTTTCCTGCAATGTCCTCCATCTTGTGATGCCTCATCCTCCTTTGAGGTGAGGAGAACATCGAGTCACTCTGTGTATATTTAGTTCATGGCTGTATATGTAATACAGCTGTAAATATGCCATATGAAATGAATTTACATTTCTAGGAGTGTTTCTAGTTTTTCTTTGGTCATGTCTCTCCATTTTCTTGAAATGCCCTCCATTTTGTGGTGCCTGATCCTCCTTAGTGGGTGGGACATCTGGCAGGGTGACCAGGCATCCTCCCTTTCCAGGACATGTTCTCTATTTCAGCTTTCTGCCCAGGAGGAATGTCAAAACATTTTATAGCTTTTTGCATTATTTTACTTTTTCTACTTTAGTCTACTTTTTCAGATGCTTATGGTGGAGTAGAAGCCAGGGACAGACAGGAGGACAGGAGTTCCTTTTCAGTTTTCTTCAGTTAAACTCTTCAGATAAGCATCTGAAGAAGTAGACTAAAGTCTACGAAAGTTAATGCCAGAAACATATTTCTTTCCAGTTAGTCAAAGGTGTTACAAAATCTCTCTATATATTACCTATGAGATGAATTTACATTTCTAGGAGTGTTTCTAGCTTTGTATTTGGTCATGTCTGTCCATTTTGTGGTGCCTTGTCCTCCTTTGAGGTGAGGGGAACATTTGACCACCCTGAGTCCAGTTGTTTCACGGCTGCTCTTCTCATGTGTATGTAATATAGGTGACAATAAACCAAGTGAAATGAATATACATTTTTAGGAGTGTTTCTATCTTTGTATTTGGTCATGTCCCTCCATTTTGTGGTACCTTGCCCTCCTCTGAGGTGAGAGAAACATCTGTCCACCCTGAGTCCTGTTCTTTCATGGCTGCCCTTCTTATGTATATGTAATGTAGCTGTCCATAAAGCTGTATATGTTTCTCAGTATATGTTATCTAGATGTAAGTAAACCAAGTGAAATGAATATACATTTCTAGGAGTGTTTCTAGCTTTTTATTTGGTCATGTCCCTCCATTTAGCGGTACCTTGCCCTCCTCTGAGGTGAGGGAAACATCTGTCCATCCTGAGTCCTATTCTTTCACGGCTGCCCTTTTCAGTATATGTAATACAGTTGTCCAAAAAGCTGTATATGTTTCTCAGTATACATAATCTAGCTGTAAGTAAACCAAGTGAAATGAATATACATTTCTAGGAGTGATTCTATCTTTGTATTTTGTCAAACATCTGCCCACCCTGAGTCCAGTTCCTTCATGGCTGCCCTTCTCATGTGTATGTAATATATGTGTAAATAAAGCAAGTGAAATGAATATACATTTCTGGGAGTGTTTCTAGCTGTGTATTTGGCTGTGTCTCTCCATTTCCTGAAATGCCCTCCTTTTTGCAGTATCTTGCCCTCCTCTGAGGTGAAGGAAACAACTGTCCACCCTGAGTCCTATTCTTTCATGGCTGCCCTTTTCAGTATATGTAATATAGTTGTCCATAAAGCTGTATATGTTTCTCAGTATACGTAATCTAGCTG
>JAIPUX010001880.1:17969267-17988521 GCA_020142125.1 Phrynosoma platyrhinos
AAAGTGGCTTCAAGCTGCATTATTTCTGGCAGTCTGTAAAGGCCCATTAGACTGCCTACTTGTAACTTGTATTGCTGACTTTGATCTAGAGAGGGAATTTGAGAGTCAACAGATGTGCATGGTTCTGTCATGATGTGTTATGATATGATGGCATGATGATATATCGATATAACGTGATAATATTATGAGGTATTGGGAGGATGGATATGGAGAATATGGGCAATGTCAAAATGTATTGAATATTAATCATTTGAGAGCTATGAGCATGGGAATGAAAGAGGAGGCAAATGGTGGCAGAATGAAGATCTATGGTTTTATGACCCTGCTTTTCCTGCATGAGGATCTGGCTTGATATGGAGGGATGCCTTCCTCCCTTCTTTAAGGGGGACTGAATGATAAACACAGGAGGGAGAAAAAGGGACATGAAAGGTTACTTTGATCAGGATCCAAGGGATTCAAGGAAGGGGGTTGGATAACTTGTATTCTTACACTATGGTCTGGGGAAAGAACCCCAGTTCAATAAAGACCCCGGACAAGTGACTTTTGTCTCAATTCCTGGAATAAAAATCTTTTTGTTTTCTATCACAACAAGATGTTCTTGTGGTTATTGGGAACTGAGCTGGCCAGTCCTGACACTTTACATAGAACAATCTTCTTCCTCATGAAATCCCAGACTTGAACCTCAGGTGAAGATTTTTTTAGAACAGTGGCCCATCTTAGGAGAAATGCTGTCATATAATATCAACTGCTGAAGGAAACTCAGATGTAATACCATGCCAAGATTTTGCAAATAGGAAGTTCCCTTGGATTGAGTCGAACAATTCATCTGTCTAGTGAGCTGTTGTGTGCTGTGATTGACAGTAGTCCCCAACCCAGCTTTCAGGTCCAGAAATTCAACCTGGGATCTTTCACATGCAAAGCATATCTGTGCCAATGTACCATGGTTATGTTTTTTTCTGTTGCCACCACCTTTGTCACCAGGTTGTAAGTGACAGTATTAAGCACAGCTTTGTTGTGTACCTAAGCCTGTTTCTAAAGGCTCACCTAGATGTGGGGCGTTGACACAACAGACAGTTTTCTTTGTTTCCAGAACAGCATCACTCAAGAACAATTGCCATGTGTTATGTGTCTGAGTCTGCATCAGAGTTGCCTCTCCCTACCCTTTCTCTTTCAATCCTCTTTCTCTTATGCTGCAGGCATAAGACCAGATGTGGTAAACTCTCCTGGGAGTGGAGACAAAATTTGCTACCCTCAAATTGCATCTCAAATTTACTACCCACAGGGAAGCTTTTGGCCTGCCTTAGCCTATAAACAAAAGCGATTAGAAATGTCATCTGTTCCAGCATGCTCATTAAGTGCTCTGTAAATCAGTTGGTACTTTTGCCAAAGTTGGACACTTAAAAACCCCCAAAAACTACTAGTGACATCAATGCCAGATGGCAGCAACGAGACAGTAACTCTTATCTGTATCTATGTCTATGTCTAGCATAGCTTCTGTTAGTTTCTTTCTTTTGACAATGGCCCATCATTTTGTGAAGTTGAAGGCTTTCACAGCTGGCACCCATAGGTTTTTGTGGGTTTTTCGGGCTATGAGGCTGTGTTCTAGAAGAGTTTATTCCTGATGTTTCACCAGGAGCTGTGGCTGGCATCTTCAGAGAATGCTGGCATGGAAGAGAGTGGGGTATATAATATATACTGTTAGTTGAGAGGAAGTAATTTACATGTTAATCTGTGTATTCTGTTGTTGAATGGCAAGGTCTCAGGATGTCTATTTACTTAATGATCCATTGTCTACTGGGAAATCCCCCCTCACCCTAGTGGTTTTCATTTGCATTTTGTTGGGTCTTGATTTTGGTGTTTTTCAGAATTAGTAGCCAAACTTTGTTTACTTTAAGGGTTTCTTCTTTCTTGTTGAAGTTGTCTAGGTATTTGTGGATTTCAGTGGCTTCCCTGTGTATTCTGATCTGATTTGTTGGCATGGTCCAGAATTTCGGTGTTTTCAAACAGAATTTTATGCCCAGGATGGTTTATAATGTGTTCTGCTACTGCTGATTTTTCTGGCTGATCCAGTCTGCAGTGTCTCTCATGTTCCTTGATTTGTGTTTGAACACTGTGTTTGGTGGTCCCTATGTAGACTTGTTTGCAGCGGCACACTATACGGTAAACTCCTGTGGCCATGAGAGGGTTTCTCATGTCCTTTGCTGAGCAAAGCATTTGCTGGATTTTCTTGGTCGGTTTGTAAACCATTTGGAGGTTGTGCTTCCTCATCAGTTTCCTTATTCTGTCTGTGACCCCTTTGATGTATGGTAAAAATACCTTGCCTTTGGGTGGTTGTTTGTCTTCACTTCTATGGGTTTTTGGGGGGTTTGGCTGCCCTTCTGATGTCTGAGCTGGAGTAACCATTAGCCTGTAGAGCCCAGTCTAGGTGCTTCAATTCATCTACCAGGAAGTGGGGTTCACAGATCCTTTTTGCCTGGTCTACCAGTGTTATTGTGCTTTTTTGTCCTAAGTGATGGTTGGAGTTCTTGTGTAGGTATCTGTCTCTGTGTGTAGGTTTTTTTGTATACTGTGTAGCCCAAAATGGTTCAGTTTGCCATTCTTGGATATCCTGGTGATCCACAATGTTCCTTCCTTTTCTTTTTCCACTGTGAATTGGATGTTTGGGTGGATGTTGTTCAGATGGTTCAGAAACATAGTTAAATCTTCTTATCCATGGCTCCAAATGGTGAAAGTTTCTTCCACATATCGGAACTATATTGTGGGCTTTTTTTGGTGGTGTTTTTAGTGCTTGCTTTTCAAAGTGTTCCATGTAAAACTTTGCTATCACGGGGCTCAGAGGGCTTCCCATGGTTACCCCATTTCTCTGCATGTAGAATCCATTGTCCCACTGGAAGTAGCTTGTGGTGAGGCAATGTTTGAACAGTGCTGTGATGCTTTCCAGAAAAAAATTGTTGGATGAGTGCCATGGTGTCCATTATGGGGTCTTTGGTGAACAAGGAGACCACATCAAAGCTGATTAGTATGTCTCTAGGTTTGAGTTCAAGGTTGTCGATTTTTTCTAAGAAGTGAGCTGAGTCCTTGATGTAGTGGTTTTTTTGTTTTTTTTAACCCAATATGTAATTGTAATTGTATGGCCAGAAACTTGGCCAAGTCATATTTGGGGGATTCAGTGGTGCTCATTATGGGTCAGAGTGGAATGGAATCCTTGTGGATCTTGGGAAGTCCATACAGTCTTGGTGGGAGAGCCTCAGATTTGCATAAACTTTGGCATATGGTTGGCTGAATCGAGGGGTTTTTGATCAAGGTGTTCGTTTTCCTGGTGATTTTGTTGGTTGGGTCATGTTTCAATTTTTTGTATATTGCAAGATCCAGGAGTTCCTTGATTTTTTGTTTGTGTTGTTTCCATGATTACTGTGGTATTGCTTTTGTCTGCTGGGAGAATGATGATTTCTAGGTTTGAATTGAAGTCCTTGATGGCTTTTCTTTCATTTTTGGTTATGTTGCTGGGTGGTGATTTTGCCTTGTGGAGAATCCTTACTGTTTCTCCTCTTATCTCTTCCGCTTCCTCCTCTGGAAGATGGTGGAGGGTGGATTCAACCTGGGCAATGAGATCTTCAACTGAGATTCTGGTGGTGGTAGAATGATGATTTCGTGTCCAAACTGAGGTCCTTGATGGCTTTTCTTTCTTTTTTGGTTATGTTGCTGGGTGGTTTCTCCTCTTATCTCTTATCTCTTCCTCTTCCTCCTCTGGGAGATGGTGGAGGGTGGATTCATTATTCTCCCAGCAGACAAAAGCAATAGTGTAAATAACAAACATGGAATGCATGAGTGAGATTATTTGCATAGTCACCCTATAAAAAATGATGTCTGAATGACCCTAAAGAGTACACAATAGTAGGAACTACTTCTTCATAAGCCACCTGGAAGCATGACTGAACTACATTCAGATTTTAACATGTGACACTTGCAGACAGATCTGTCTCGATTCATATAAAAGAACTTGGAAGGTACAGTTAGTACTTGAAACTTCCTATAGGGAAGTGTTTTATTCAGACAGGGCCACTAGTCAAATAAAATGAATGGCAGTTTTGTAGAAGTCTGATTGTGCTATCTAGTTAATTCTTCCTCTGTTGTGCAAGTGAGGGAGATGTTCCCAGCAGGTTGTGCCTGTTCAGCAGCATGTGGGTGTGCTTGTTCTAAGTTTTGACTGCAGAGTCACAATTCATGAGTAGCATTCATGATGAGAATCATGGCTCAGCCCTCACAGCCATAAAAATAGGCCATGGGTAAATTACTCTTACCAAATGTTTTATCATTACAAGGTGAGGTCTAACATTTGAACTAGCACAGTGGCTGAGCTTGGAGTATGTCATTATGTGGGCTTTGGGAATTTGAGGTGCTGTAGTAGCCAGTGTGATGTAGTGACTTGAGCATTGGACTATGGCTCTGGAGACCAGGTTTCAAATCTCAGCTCAGTCATGTAAACCCACTGGGTGACCCTGGGCATGTCACACTCTCTCAGCATCAGTGGATGACAATTGCAAATCCTCTCTGAAGAAACTTGCCAAGAAAGCCCTGTGATAGGCTCACCTCAGAAATTACTTGAAGGCACCCAACAACAACAGAGAGCTCTGGTGGCAGTTAACTTATTGATTAGTTAAATATACTTAACTAATAGCTGATAAAAGATTCTGGTTCCAATTCATAATTTTTAATATATGGAATGCTTTTTATTATTTTGATTTGTTTAATATTTTGAGACAGGTAAAATGGAGGCAGATTAATATATTGTGTTATAGTTTTGTCATATCTTTTTAAAAAAAGACTTGAGTAAAATATCCATGTTGCACTGCATTCACGATGTGTTCTTTGCATCCCTCAGACAGCAGTTATCAACACCATGTGTGGATATAAAACTATTAATGAAGAGGTAAGAGCATGTATTAGTTTATTTCTTGTTTGAATTCAAGTGAAAATCCAAAATAGGCTTGACACCTTGTATTCTTGAACCTTGCATTTGCTCTGCAGCATCAATCATTTTTTGGAGAAGGAAATGATCTCACTTTGCCTGCATCTGCACTGCAGAAATAATCCAAGTTGACATAATTTTCACTGCCATGGCTCATTTGTTGTGGCACCAGAGCTCTCTGACAGAGAAAGACTAGATGTCTCGCAAAACCACAGTTCCCAGAATTTCATAGATGAGCCATGGCAGTTAAAGTGGTGTCAACCTGGACTATTTCTGCAGTGCAGATGCAGCAGTTTGTGGCTCTGCTCTTTTTTACAGCTGTACAATACTCATGTAACTTGAAAGTCCAGCTGTCCTCTTCCTACCAAGCAAATCTTGATGACACTCACCGTATCTGCTATTTAGAATACGGATGATTTCCTATAAGCACATTTGCTTCTGAGTAAACTTCTAAAGATCAGGCTAGGCTAATGAGAAACTAGGTTCCTTGGGTTTTCTATGCATCATAGGGCCTAAGCAGACTGCCAGAAATAGTGCACATTAAATTGAGGCACTGCCCTGGCTCAGGGCTAAGGAATCATGGGAACTGTAATTTATTGTGGCACCAGAGCTCTCTCACAGAGAAGGTTCAATGTCCCAGAAAAAAATACAGTTCCCATGATTCCCTAGCACTGAGCCAGGGCAGTGCCTCAATTTAATGTGCACTATTTCTGGCAGTCTGCTTAGGCCTATAGTTAGTCAAAACTGCTTCAGCAATGTATCGACTTCACTGAAACAAAACAGGAAACAGGAAGAATTGCAAACTGTGCCAGCTGTCCCTAGTCCAGGAGAAACAGAAATGCCCTTACTTTCTTGGCATTTATTGCAGGCAGGATAGCACTTTGTCTCATTTGATAATTCTAGTAATAGCCTAAAATAGGAATGAACTGCATATCCTCTCTCTCATCCCTTTGTGAATAAATATTGAGATCAGATGCCACTAAATAAAATATAAAGGTATCTTGAGTGAGAAAACCCGTTAATGCCAAAGTAGAGGTTCCATTAAGCAAGGCTCCATAGATCTCTATTTCATAGTGTCTATCTCACTGCATTTCTCAGAATCCCACCTGCATTCCCTTCCCATCCCATCCCATCCCATCCCATCCCATCCTTTATTCCTGTTAGTTGTGAGACTTCATTTTTTTTCTCTGTGTTGTGAAATTCATATTCATTTTCCTATTGCATCTAATTTTTACAGGAATGTGTACAAAAATGTGCACATTTTTCCTAATGTACCCTTGCATGTATTTCCCCCATCAATTAAACCTTTATTTTTCTGTTGGATGCCTTTATAGCTGTTTACATTTTAAAAACTTATTCCCGTTGTTTTTTTTTTTTAATTTCCAAATGCATTGCAGTCTTTCCAAATATGCAGATTTCTGAGGCAAGGTGCATGTTGTCTCACAATGAGTACAGGGAAGTTGTCTCACAGTGAGTCTACAAGTTGTATGTTGTCTAGTATGAGTCTAGTTGCATCACAGGTGCATGTTTTCTCAGTGAGTAGGAGGGATACTTTTTTTGTAGAGAATCTTAAGTCCACTCACATTATTTTCCAATCCCAGATAACATTACCTAAGACAGTTAAAAATTATACGCAATGAAATATCACACAGATGACTAACAACATCTCATAAGTAACAAATCATCGTAAGCAAAACAAGATAAGTAAACCTATTTTGCTGATGACAAAATGAGAAGGCTCATGATGCCGGATCATGGAAACAGGAAAGGTCTGGTGGAACAAAAAGATTATCATTAATACGGTTGGTCCTCCATATCCACATATTTTTTATCCATGGATTCAACCATCCACAGTTTAAAAATATTCTGAAAAAGTATAAATTCCCATAAGCAAACCTTGACAGGAGGACCTTGAACCAAACCTTCGTGGATATTAAGGGCCCATTGTATTCTAAAAGTAAAAAAAACCTAAGCTGGTCTGGGATACTTTGCAGATGGAGTTGTGGATATCATTAAGAAAAAATTCTGCTTCCTGATCTCAGTTCTGAAAAGGATCTTGGAGCAAGGCCCACTCCAATGATCTGAGTATAGGGGGAGGCTTGTACAAAAATAGATGTTTGGTAAGGAAGTAATCTTGCCAAATAAAGCTGGTGGAGATCCAGCAGTAAACTCTTTGTGCAAAATTCAGTGGGACACTGAGCATTCTAAATAAAGCCCATATTGTCCAGAGGACTAGTCAATCTACTATGTGAAGACTGTGCTTGTTACTTTACAGCGCCTGAGTGTTCAGCACATCATACATGTGAGAGGATGCACCAATGCAGTACTTATTTGGTTTTTGGATAACTATACCATTATGGCGGGCATTCTCCTTGGTATACTTTTGCCACAGGTAAGACTGATTACGTTGTTGGTAAAGGGAGATATTTTCTCCCTCCTTCCCTCCCTGGGTTTGTGACCAAAGATTACAACTCTGAAGGGATGGCACAGGGTGAATTGCCTTCTCCCTGTATGTACATTAACTTAATACAGAACAGGTTAAAGAAGGCCACTTTCTGTGTTCTGTGACATTGCCTGACTTTTTTATCTTTGAAGTCTGTTGGAACAGTTTAGCATGTTCATGTGCTTGAGCATAGCTGGAATATTTTGTATAAAATCAGAAGAATCATGTAACATGGTTTTTTGCAATAAACTCTCCCTCCCTTACCTCCATTTTAATAAGCTGAGACAGTGGGCAGTATTTTTACAGCTTATAAAATTGCTTCCATGCCAAGGTGTAATAAATAGTCAGCTGAAATAGTTCTACTGAAATTGTGGAACTGCAAATCCCAGCAACCCTAAACAGCACAGCCAATGGTGGGGGATGTTGGGAGTTTCAGTCTGACAATTTTGAGGCCTCAAGATTCCAACTGCTACTATAGACTATATAGCTGTTGTTAATAACTCTGCTGCCTGTTTGGAAGAGTTAGACATGCTCCTGGTACAGTGTCTTAGAGGTGAGAACCTTTGTTGTTGTGTTCACTTCTGTGCATTTGTTTTCTATGTATGATCATCCTGGGTCTTAAATGCTCTGTGGGGATCAGTGATGCAGTATCTTCACATACACTAAGTGGTAAGGAAGCCCAGATACCTGTTAGATATGTCACCCAAATTCTTCTGTACTTGGACATGAGTTTCAGAGGTTTGTAAAAGCTCGCCTCTAAAAGATTTGAGAAAACTATAACTCCTAAACTAGTAGCACAGCATGAAACATCAGATCTCCCTTCTCTTATTGCATTTGGAAAATTACCATTGTGATGTACATAAGTCTAAATTTAAGGGAGAGGAGGGAAGGTCTTGGAGACAGCTCCTTGTGAGAGTGTTTGAGTGACCAGTATGGCTAAGTGGGAGAGAGATTTCCAGAAGTTGGCTTTACTCGGAAAATGTCAAGCTATTTCTGACTGTTTGGGAAATCACTTGGCTTATTTCCAAACCTTTCCGATATGAGCTGGAGGAGGCCAATCCATCTATTCATCAAACATCTCAGTGAGTCACTTGCATCTCAGTGAGTGGGATATGTTTATTCAAGAATCCATTCCTTATACTGTATAGTGATCCATTGCCATCAAGTCTTACTTGTATCATAATATTTCCTTTGTTTCTCTACATGTGAAATTCTTCAGCATGGCTATGTCTCGCATTAAGATTTCCCCTGGAACTGGAAACATTGATTTTTAAAAATAATTGGTGTTGTTTCTTACTGTAATTTAAAAAGTAATCATTTTTAATTGCTTGTTACAGTGTTTAGAAAATAACTCATTGCTCATTCTTTTTGATGTTAGTTTCTGATACATTAAAAACCCCTTAGAATTGAGAACAGAATGGTATAAAATGTGTAGAGATCCTGCCAAAATATTTCAGAAAATGCCATTGAGAAATAATTTGAAAATATGACTTGTTACACCAGTTTAGTAATGTTTTTCTCCCTTCCTTGGCCAACCAAAATGCAGAAAGTACATCATGCAAGCTTTCAAAGCTCTACTGGCTTCTTCATCATGGAAAAAATATTTTTTAAAAATTATACAGGAGAAGAAAAGTGGTGATATAAGAGTCACAGGCCTGCATTTTGTATCACATGTTATTTCTGTTGTGGTTAATTTGTACTGGAGGGATCCCAGTGCAGGCAGAGACCACTCTCCTTCTTAGCCATGTGGGAAACCTTGGGCAAGTCACATTCCCAATCTGAGAAGACAACAAATCTTCTCTGGATACACCTTGCTAAGAAAACCCTATGATGAGGATTGACATAAGTCAGGGTCAACTTGAAGAGACATAACGACAGCAACAAATCCATGCAAAAGTACAAAATATAGCCCATGTTATGGTTGGCTGCCATGATTGTGCCAGCATAGTTGGGAAGGGTAATATATCCACAGACACTGCACTGTTTTGTGTGTGTGTAAGCAAAATTCCTATCACAGGAAAAAACTGCCCTTCTACTCCCCCCCAAAATATCCCACTGCATCTTTTCATTGTTCCAAAAAGTTCCTTATGTCAATGTAAGGGCCTTTGCAGACTTCTAGAAATAGTGCAAATTGAGTCCACTTTAAGGGTTAGGGCTAGGGAATCATGGGAACTGTATTTTAGTGTGGCACCAGAGCTCTCTGACAGAGAAGGCTCAATATCTCGGGAAAAATTCCCATGATTCCCGAGCACTAACCCTAACCCTTAAAGTGGACTCAATTTGCACTATTTCTGGCAGTTTGCAAAGGCCCTAAGGCACTAGTAAGGTTGTGGTCATTAACTCTAATTCATCCCTCACATCCAAAGAGTGTTAGCCATAAACAAAATCCACATTTCATAGACAAAATGTTTGAGAACAATGGTATGTCCTGGTTACTGTTAACACTTTTGTGTGTTTTTTTAAACAGTTCCTTGGAGTGTTGTTAACTTTCCTATACATCACCCGAGTAGAGGATATAATTGCTGAGCACAAGATGAATGAGGCATTGCTTGATGGAGGGAGACAGAAGATGGACATTGAATTTACTGGAGCCGGGTGCTGTATGTGCTATCCTGAATAATGGCTAGTAGTCATCTGAAGAAAATTTGTGACTACCATCACTTTTCATTGTGCCTTCTGTGCTGTCCAGTAGTTACACTTATTGTGATCTGTAAAAAATAATACTTAGGAAACAGGCCTCTTAATTCTTTCAAAACTTGTGAACATGACTCCTTCAGAATACTCCAGCTTTGGGCATTATCTGTTATAGTATCACTGGATCTTGTCTTGAAATATGTTGTCTCTTGCGATGTCTAAATGTGACATTTCTTGTGACATTTTCCTGCTTTAAACAGTAACAATGTATCCAATCCAGGAGGAAAAATGTTACTTAAACTAATATAATAATTACAGTAGACAGACTGCATACAAGGGCTGTTGAGCTTTCTGCCTAACTGACAGTGCCACTAACAAGAAAAAGTCATCCTTGTTTCCAGTTATTTTTCCAGTCATTTTCAGAACATGGTAATTTCGTTGTGCAGGGAGCACAGACAAAATCCTTCTACCACTTGATTTCCCCTCCTCAGAACGATTGCTTGAATAAGCCCTGGCTGGCATCCTGTTCATTAATTACAATGTTTAGAACCTGACTGATGCCATGTTAATTATTCCAATTTACATTTATGGTTGTTGCACATTCACAATGACCAAAAGCATGCTCCAAATCCTTCCTTTTCATACCTTGCGGCCCCTTTCAATACAGCCATTTCCAAGGCATTTGAGAGCAAGAGAGTGAATAATGATGTGCTCAGCCCTCTCCTGGCCATGGGGTGTGGAGAGACAGACAACTGCAATAGGATCCCCTGCAGAGGTTTCTACAGCTATGCATCGCAGCATGCCTTGTAACTGGGAACTCACTATCTTGTTCTCCAGGTCCTCAAATGCCTATTTTGCAGAAGGCTGTGAAATTTCAAAGGTATGACTTTACACAGTAGCATCATTCTTCCAATGCAGGCTCTTGGCCCCTGGTTGTTAGTGTTCTCAAAGCATACCTGTGCTTTACTAGTTGGTTGAACTTGTTTTTAAAAATGTGAGTTTTATGCAAGTTCCATTTATTTATTTATATTCTTTTTGTGTCTTTGGCCTCACCACTAGGCCAGTTTCGTGATGAAAATTGCAGGTCATGACTAAACTTTGTGTGAATGTTCAAATGCAAATTCGTGTATGGAAGCTTGTGTTGATTAATACTTACCATGGTAGTTTTCAAGACTGTTCCTTGATACTGATTCTTAACCAATGAAGTATTTCAATATATTTTACAGAAGTGATTTTCATTACTTGTGCAATCATATTCCTATGCTGCTTCTGATGGGTTACTGAAAACAATCTGGAGGCCTTCGTGAGTCTTTTGTGCCTTTCTATTAAGAACCACTATCTGATTCAAGTCAGGTCATGACTATAAACTTCAGTAACAGTGGTTTTAAAATTTCAGCTTATTAATGTACATGCTTTTATGATAGAATACATTTGGTATCCCTGATTAATTTGAATCCTGGAGGTGTTGTACAGTATTTTTCTTCTGCCTTTTTTCTATTGATTGGAGTTCTGGTGTGTACAGATAAGCCATTCAAATGGAATTGTTTATATAGAAAATAAATTTTATGATTTTGTAAAAAACACCACCACCCAACCTCTCTTATACTGAATCTTTTTACTATTATAAATTCATTCGGCCCTCCATATCCACAGATTCCACCATCCATGACTTGAACATATTCAGTTATCATAATTCCAAAAAAATGTAAATTCCAAAAATCAAACCTTGATTTTGCCATTTTATATCAGGGACATTATTTTACTATGTTATTGTATATATGGGATGAACATACATGGATTTTGGTATCCATCGGGGGTCCTGGAACCAAGCCCAAGTGGATGTTAAGGGCCCATTGTATCTCAAAGAAAATATGATATGAATTTAAAAGAGGAAAAAATAAATTCAGATACCCTCCTGACCATGTTTGTTCTGACTTTTCATAACCATTGCAGGCAAGGGAGGAAAACTAATTCAAGTGAAGGCTCTCAGTTTTTAAAGAAATGAACTGCTATCAGCCATCATAATCAAATCCAGACATAGCATAGTAGAAACCCTTTCTGAGAACTTAGAGGCAAAGGAAATCTTCAAAGGCTTGCCTTTGCCTTTTCTTCATGAATGACAAAAAGATAGTTTGTGTTTTATTTTTTCAGTATGTAATATCTTGCTTGGATTGGTTGTTCTCTTTTCCTTCCCTCCTCTGGCATTCTATTCATAATAATTTACTTTCCACCTTAAATGAAAAGAGGTATACGTCCATAATTATCTGACAAGTAGAAAAGTCAAGACTGTTGTCTTATTTGTTTTAAAGATTCATCAGCCACCTTATAAAATCCTCTCAAGGCAGAGAATAACAAAATGTAAAACTGCAAAATAGAAGAAAACAATATCAAAATTAACAATTAAAACCAAATAGCACCATATATGCAATAGTCCCAATAAAGCCCTAACTCAATTACAGGCCAGAGTAAATAGGTGAGTTTTTAATGCCTACTTGCAGACCTGTATGAATGTGGCCTGACATACATTAACCAGAACAGAGTTTCACAAGCAGAGGACTGCCACTGAGAAGGCCTTCCTTATCTCTCATGCCCACCAGCTTAATTGTTTTGACTTGTGAACACACAAACCAGGCCTCTAATGCTGCTCTCAAAATGCAGGTAAGCTGGTATGGGGGAAGGTGATCCTTCATGTAACTTGGTCCCAAATATTTCAAGGCTTTAAAGACCAACACCAGCACTTTAAATTGGGTCTGGAAATAGACTGGAACCAAGATAACTGGAATTATGTTACATGATTTGAATTCCTATCACTTACTAGTATTTGTGGGATGGCATTTTGTACCAGCAGATGTTTCTGGTCTATCTATATAGGCAATCCAGCCAGGATATCACTAGAGCGTGGATGAGGTGCAGGACCACCGCTGACATACTGGAATAAACTACTAAAACCACTCCTGGGCACCAATGTCATCTCAGCTTCCCAGGAGAATTAACCATGTAACTGGTCCTTCAAAAGCACTGCAACCCACATCTGGGATTGGCTACAAGGCTCCATCAAGAATGGATTGTTTCCCTAGCCAGAGTGCCTCCATCTTGTCACAATTCAGATGCAGTTTGTCCACTTCCATCTGTTTCAGTCTGTAGTTATGACCTCCCTTGTTTTGACACACGTCCAGTTTGATTTAAATATGCACCTAAGGCACTTAAATTCTGTATACTTGATTAAAGTACACTTGGAAGACTCAAACTGAATATTATGTCTGTAGTCCTGTGATAGAGGGAGGCTTGTTTGATGCATATTCACATATGTTGATGTGGTCACCAAGCAAAGAATGTGGACATATGAAGCAGTCTCAAGGGCAATTAACAACAGCAACATACCAATCTTGAGTTGCCATAACTATTCTAACTGCTTAATAAAAGGTAAGGGCCTAGAACAGTGATGGCGAACCTATGACATGTGTGTCAGCATTGACACACGTAGTCGTTTCTGATGACATGTGGCCGCTGAGGTGGCCGCATGCCGAGAAGGATGAAACATTTGCTGCTCCTAACTCTTAAGAGTCTAACTCTAGAGACTCTAGTTGCAAATGTTTCATTCTCCCCTATTAGACACTCTATGCTGGAGGTCTGTAGGCCAAAACAACAGAAGTCCGGCACAGAGCATCTAGTTCTGGGACTTTGGGGGCAGCGGCACCACCAGCGTGGGGCCAGGAAGAGACCCAGGCCGAGGTATTTAGGCCAGTCTCTCTTTCTCCCGGTGGCAAAATAATGCTTTTTCCTCAAAGTGACACACCACCTGAGTTATGCTCAGTTTTTTGGCAAAGTTTGACACACCAAGCTCAAAAGGTTGCCCATCACTGGGTTAGAAGTAGAGATGGTCAGTGCTGGTGGAGCAAAGAGAATGAAGAAGCAGCACAGATGTTAAAGCTATTGTTGCAGACAGGTACTACCAAAAAAGAAAAAAGAAAAGCCATGAACTGACAGGTCTCCACTTATGAAACAGTTTAAGAAGTTACATGGATGGTGATGCAGCCTGACCTAAATTTTTCCTTTAACTGTTGTTTCTATGTATGTGTAGAATTGTTCATTCCTGTAATACAGGGGACACCCTGTATTTAAAACAGTTTGGCTCCAAAGCCCACTTTAACTTAGCTGAATTCAAAATTGAGGAGAGATATGTATGGCTGTAGTGGTTGTAGCTTAAAAATAGCAAAACATTGGCAACAATCCTATTCTTTCAATCTTGATGTTAATATAGAAGCAGATGATATGTGTTTTAACTTTTCCACTTACTTTCCCCTAAAAATTAAATACAGGTTGAGTATCCCTTATCTCGAAATCTGAAATATTCTAAAATCCAAATTGTCCATCTGAACTGTCCACATAGGTGATGAGATAATGACACTTTTGTTTTCCGCTGGTTCAGTGTATAAAACTTTATGCAATTTTGTTTTGTGTACAAAATTATTAATATATATATATAATTACCTTCAGGCTATGGATATAAGGTATATACAAAAATGTAAATGAATTTCATGTTTAGATTTGGGTCCCATCTCCAAGATATCTCATTAAGTATATGCAAAGATTCCAAAATCTGGAAAAAAAATCTAAAATCTAAAATACTTCTCGTCTCAAGCATTTTGGATAAGGGAGAGTCAACCTGTACTAACTTGGCAGACAGTCACCATGAAGTGGGGAAAAATAGCCTAAATTCACTTGTCATTACCAACCAGACAGACCTGCTAGATTAATGGACTCTTGGTAAGTGAACACTTATGTAAATTCCATGGATTCAATGGGTCTCTTCTATTTGGTGCTAACAAGTGGATTTAGACTACTATGCCCTAATTTTATTAAGATGGTAGACAAAAAAATATAATAAAAATAAAATAAAAAAATACAGCAGGGTTTTGTATAGCTTCCAGGTTTCTTGCAAAGGTGGTCTACTTCCAACGGTTTATTCTTAAAAGTTGGATGTAAGAAAAAAAGAGGAACACAGTTGCCAAACAAAAGAGAGCCAGCTCATTCTCCCAGAAGCCCCAAGTGCTATAGTCAATATCTTGCTGCTTCAGGTAAAGCTCCCCAGGGACCCTGAAAGAAAGTAAAGAAAAATAATGAGCACATGTGTGCACATTTTAAGACAGACTGGCAGAATCTTGTATGACCATTACGTACTATGTAGCACTGTAACTATGATGCTACATAGTGCATTCTGAACAGATCTTCTCCTCCCCAAACTGGTAAGCAGCCACTGGGATCAATGGGGTCAGTTCCTTTCAATCAAGAAGTTGCTGCCTCATATTCCCATCCTCTCCCATGAGTGATTTCTGGTGGAAAAGGACTCCTGTTGCAAATTCCCCTTGCACTGGAGATAACTCCTATGAGTATAAGGATAGGAATGTCAGGTAACTACTGCTTGATAGGCACAGGAATGGATCCCTGTTGATCTGGAGGCTGTTTACTGGTAAGTGAGGTTTGGGGAACTTTTGTGGTCCCTAACTTGCACTCAAACTAGGAGTTACATAGGGATTATGAATATGTAGCAGTTTTGAATCTGTAGCTGCAGGTTATGGATTTGCAACAGCCTAACAGAATTCTGGCTGAATTTTATTATGTTATCATGAAGATAGTTGCAACTATTTCAGAAACTGAGATGCTGAGTTTCTGCACATCTCTACAGCTATTGAGGAGTTTATTTCCATGCAACAAAACAAGTATCCCAGTATGGATTCTGCCTATTTACTGACAATGACAGAGGGACATTATGGCTGAAATTCAGTATGGTACTTAAGTCTTCATAAACAGAATTAGGTGTTGGGAAATAATAGAATTGAGCAGTTTAGAAACATTCATATTCACTGTGATGTTACTTTATAAGGGCATCTGTTACACCAGGGCTAGGCAACCTAAGGCCCGGGGGCCAGATGCGCCCCCCCAAGGCCTTTGGACCGGCCCCAGGCCGGTCCTGCCGCTGCCGCCCCCCCTTGCTGCTACCACCGCCCGCCATGATGATATTAATTATTGTTATTATTACTTGTTCTTGGGGTTTTCTTGGCAAAATCTCCACGGGTTTTGCCATGGCTTTTCTGGGGCTGAGAGAGTGTGCATGCATATTTTTTTAATTTTTAATTTTTTTTTTAAAAAAAATATTTTTATATTTATTTATTTATTTATTTATTTATTTATTTATTTAAGGTTGCCTGCCCCTGTGTTACACAATAGTGGAGTGACTCATGTGCCATGGCCTAATGTATCATGGGCACCAATGTGCATTGGGGCACTCCCCAATGCACATTTGGACCCAGACTAGGAAGTTTTTTTTTGGAGGACAGCAGGAGCACCTGATG
Organism: Phrynosoma platyrhinos; assembly: GCA_020142125.1. NCBI lineage: Eukaryota > Metazoa > Chordata > Lepidosauria > Squamata > Phrynosomatidae > Phrynosoma > Phrynosoma platyrhinos. The sequence goes on from JAIPUX010001880.1 coordinate 17,985,667, forward strand.
CACATTGGAAGTGCCCAATGCACACCGAATCACTCTTGCTGGTGCCTTGATATGCATCTTCACAATTCACTAAGAGATTTTCATTGTGCCTCTGCACAAATGTTGATAAGGATTTGTAACGTTATGCAATGTAGAGACTGTGATGTAGAATATCAGCCAACATAAATAACACAGCCATATGTGTAAGTAAGAGGGGGGAAAGCCAACAGAAAAACAGTGGTGAAAAATTATCTGTTTTTTTCTGCTGAGATTTTGCTGACTACTTTTAATACAAGGCATGCGTACCCCTACAGATGTTGCCCCTAATCAAGTTCGCGTTAATAGAGAATTAGCTGCTTTCCACAAGTATCAGCTTTTTGTCTAACAGTAAATCACTACAAATTCTGGCCTTCTGAATACTACAGGGTACTAATATGGGTCCTGAGCAGCCAAAAACTGGGGGGAAATTTGTATTATATTCAGTAGTTCCCCTACAATGGAAACATTGTTGCATTTTGGATGGGTGGAAATGACTTCAAAATTAACCAAAAAAACAATTATCTGTAAAAATACCACAAACTATTAGACATGATAGTTAAGGGGAATATGCATGTTCAGAGACAGTATAACTTTTGTATATCAGATGTTTTGGCGTTGGAGTGAAACAAATGTGTAATAATTGCTCCCTTCATGCCCTGCCTGAAGAATTCCTTGCTCTGATACAACAGGACTCTTATGATTTCATACTATAGAAAAACAATATGTTTGTTGTAATAAACTCCACAGCAGAAGACCAGCGCTAGAAAATGTTGATCAAAGAATGACCAAGTAATAGAGAGGATTGAGGTGGGAATTAAATACTACCATCTGAAAAGTTCAGCCCAGGTAAACAAAATAATGATGGCTGGAATCCTATCAGCTGCTTATTTAAATAAGGTCCCAAACACACTGCAGAAATAATCCAGTTTGAGACTGCTTTAACTGCCCTGGCTCAGTGCTAGGGAATCCTGGGAATTGTAGTTTGTTGTGGCTCCAGAGCTCTCTGACAGAGAAGGCTAAATATCTCACAAAACTCTAGTTCCCAGAATTCCATATCATTGAGCCAGGTCAGTTAAAGCTGTCTCAAACTAGATTATCTCTGTAGTGTGTTTTGGACCTAAGTAACTTCTCCCTGCCTGACTCTTCCCCAGACCTGATGGAAATCTTGTCACCTCTGTTCCAGACACCAGCAGAATTGATCTCTTTCTCGCCTACAGCTGATGCCTGATAAAATAGGTTTGGGGTGGGTTATGATTGTAGCAATAATGTCAGAATCATGACTAAGTAGCAATCGTGAATATGAAACATTTACCTAAATGTATTGATCTCTGTCTCATACTCATAATTGGACACTACTCCCACAATTGTAATTCCCCCTCCAACCTACTTTACCAGGCGTCAGCTACGTGGGGAAAATGTCTATTCTGCGGGCAACCATGACTTTCCATCAGGTTTGAAGGGGGGGTAGGGTTGGATGAGGAGACATTACTTAGTTAATGATAAAGGATTCTGGCCAATACGTCAGTGTAGAACTTAAACTGAGTTGTGTTATGCTTACGACAGAAGTTTCCAGTACTTAAGGATGGATGTGGTTTATTTTGGTTGATACTTATTTTGGGTCCCCATTTCTTAGCCATGTGCTGTTTGTGCATCTATTTATGAGAGAAAGCATATTTACCCGGTAGAGTTCAAATAGAAGACTAGTCCTTTAAGTTCATTGATGGTTAGAGCCTGAAATGGAAATATGATTTTTACAAATTCAAATATGTAACATGGACCTCATTCCCACTACAAAATAAACTGGTTTTTGAGTTGAATCAATGAAGCGATTTAGCACCGAATAGACATTCATACTATTTGAGTTGTGATAGAACCTACCTGTTCAATTTAATCCACTTTGTGTTCATATTCAGCAATGGATTGATTCAACATGAAGTCACCTCACAGGGGGACCAAATCAAATAGACAGCGTGTTCACACTTGTGCTGAATTAATTCATTTCAAAAGAAGCAGAGAATGCTGATGATCCAGAAGAATTGGTTTAAATGGGTTTAGTGCTGCCCCCCCTTGGCAAATTGCACCAGAAATTTGGCGCAAGTGTGAACAAGGGTCATTTAAACCAGATCGGTTTGAAAACCGATTTATTAAGTAGTGGGAATATGAAACTATTACTTCCCCTATGAAGATAGGGGAAACATTTTATTTTTACAGATTAATGTTTTAACACTCCTCCTATGTTTTAGACTTTTTATAGCAACAATGAAAGAGAAGACAGAAGTACATTTTGCATCAATGATAATGAAAATCCAGGAGCAAATAAGAGGGTTGCATATGTTTATCCTTTCCCCAACCCCTGGGTCTCCCCTTGTAAATTCTCCTCCAAGGACATTTTACTGCCAGACACACTGAGCCTGCTGGGGAATATCACTTCCCAATTTAAGCAGCACCACCTCCTACCTGTTCTCCTTTGCAAATACCCTGCCATGAGCATTATGAATAAAAGATATATAATCTGTACTCTTGTTTTTACTTAGTGATTCCAGCACATTTTTGAAAATCCTTAACTACAGAAAAATTAAAGATATAAACTCTAGGTGCCCTTCAGATGTTGTTGGACTGAAGCTCCTATGATCATTCACCACTGGCTATGTTCTTCCTATCCCTAAAAAACTGTACTGCCTGGTGCTGGATGTATTTGTACATAGGGTACAAGGGTCTCCTCTTTTCTTTTGGGATCATCCAGGCACGCGGATAATTATTACCAGATTCAGAAATATCTAGCATAAAGAATCTTAGTTCTGTAGTCCATACCAATTCAAACCTCTTAAGAAGAGAGA
>JAIPUX010001880.1:17998456-18011464 GCA_020142125.1 Phrynosoma platyrhinos
GGGATTGCACAACTTCTCCACTGATCACATCCAAGAAGAAGTCCAAAGGATTGTTAAATTGCTCACAGTGATAGCCTGAAACAGAAATGCATATGAGAGGGAGATAAAGACCTAACACAGATGCAGGAAAAACTTCCTTTCAGAGTACTTCCAGGCTCAGCTTGTGATTTGTTGTACTGTGCATTCAGAGAAGAAATACTGGTACATATTTTTAGATATTTTTCCCATCCTACCTTTTTAAAAAAGGGCAATCTCAAGGCAGCTTCTAATTAAAAACCCATTCCGAATTACAATAACAGCCTATTGAGAATCAATACACTGTATCAGCATTTTGTTAGGTAACGAGTTTTAAAAAACCCCATGTGATCTCTATAATTTAATGCAAATATGTTTGCTAACTTTGATCAATACATTTATTCCTATACAATACTTTCAGAGAGCATAGATCAACAAAGGCTATTTAGGTATAAATAATAGCTATTAGGCTTAATTACAGGCTATCTGAAAAGCTTTATCTTCCTATATGAGCCTGCCCAAGTCTTAAGATCCTTGGGGTGGACTTTCGCATAGTCACATCATCCTCAAGGGCCTGTGGTGAGGACATGTGAGAGCAGTGGTATCAATAGCGTTGGCATAACCCGGTGCAATATAACTCATGGTGCCCTCCCCCCCCCCCCGCATTGACCTCCCATACCACACCATACAGAATCCCTAGTAATGTTTTTTGTACTAATGTTACTCATAAATCATAATTCTCATATATCACTGAATGTAATGGCAATAGTTGTGGCATAAAAAACTAGCAAAATTTAAATTATGCCTTTAAATTACAATATGATAAGCCCATCCTAAAGGCATTTACATGTACATGGTTTCAAGTAATTAAAGTGAAAACATGGTAAGATGTGATGTTTTTAAAGAAAATTTTAAAAGAAGATTTTTTTAAAATTTAAATTTAAAAAACAAACAAACCTTGGGGCCTTTCCTTTCTCTTCTCACTGAGTATCACCCCACTCACACCATTTCTTCAGCATTTTAAAGGGATGCATATGGCCCATTTCTGCCAAAAGGGAGATGTTTGGGGACCAGTGGTCTCACCCCCTTTAGGGTGGCACCTGGTGAAGTCTGTACTCCTTGCACTCTCCTGGTGATACCCCAGTGTGAGAGGGCCTTTTTGCTGGCTACTGCCAGGTTGTGAAATATCTTCCTACAAGAGCAAGGGTAGGCAACCTGTCTCCTTTAAGGGCCGAGGGACTTCAGCTCCCAGAATCCCAGGAACTATTGGCCAACATGGGACTATTGGCCAACATGGCTGAGGCTTCTGGGAGCATCAGTTTGTATCTTGTTTCAACCTTGTTGCAACCAACCTTGAGCCCTTCTTGGGAGGAAGGCAGGACATACATTATATTACTAGGGCAGGACATACATTATATTGCTAACTATCCATTTGGTGGCTATTGGTTCAGATGCTGTTCATAGGATCTGGTGATGTAAACAGCTTTGGTTACCTTGATTAACCTGGACAGGGAATGTGTGTCCTTGCTAGTTCTGCTGGATATTCATTTGGATATTCAGATGCCATTTGATACCATTGATCTCAGTATGTACCTACTTGGATCACTTTGCTGATGTAAAACTGTGTGTGTGTGTTTGTGCCATTTTGGTTCTGGTTCAAGTATGGCTGAATGTTACCCAAAGGTGGCACAAGGAGGGGTTTCCGACTGTTTTGCCTCATATCCATTGGCTTATGGAGTTCTTCAGAGTTCTTCACTGCTCCCTATGCTTTTAAACATCTACATGAAAACATTGGGAAAGGTCATCCAAAGTTCTGGGGCTGGGTCTCATTATTATGCTGAAGATACCCTGCTCTCTTTTCAATGGATGCCAGGGAAGCTGAATGCAACGACAGATTGTATGTGACCGGACAAATTATAGTTCAAGCCAGACAAGACGTGTCTTTTTCTGTTGTACATCTTCCTGTTTTCAGTCATCGTATTGTCCTTATGGTCTAACTTTTACCACCTGTTAATGTTTGGATTACTGCCTGAGATTGAGAGAAGTTTTTTAAAAGGCTGGGAGGAGATGGTGGGAGATAGGAAGTGGTCTTGGGAACTATTGCAGGCAGAGAGAGAGATGTGGGAGGAGGCACTTATGTTATTGTGGAAGAGAGGAGTGCAATAGTTGGTTCACAAACTGTTTCCCTGTTCTAAGAACTTGAATAGCTGTGGTGACAGGCCTCCTGGGTTGATTCCATCTTTTTATCTTTCTATAACTGTGTTGTTTCATGCCTTCACATTGATTCTGACTTATAGTGGCTCTCACTCTCATAGGGTTATCATGGCAAGTTTTATTCAGATGAATTTGCCATTGCCTTCCTCTAGGACTGAGTGACTCCTCCATCCTACAAAATCCTAGGATTTATAGTTTTGTGAGGCATAAGCACACATTAGCAGAGAAGGCTACAGCCTTTATAAAACTATAAATCCTAGAATTCCATAGGATGGCGCTACAATTCTTAAAGTGGTGTCAAACTGCATTATTTCTAGAGTGTAGATGCACCCCTAGGCTCCGGGAGTCCTAGTCCAACACTCAAACCACTATACTACACTAACTTTAACCTATAACCACATTTTTCTCTTTATTCCCTTTTGTCCCACACAGTATTCCAGAAGACACAAATTTCTGCCAGTTAATTCCCCCAATTAAAACAAGCCATGCCCATCCAGCAAAATTCACTTCATTTGTACAATCCAATCCATCCACAATTATTCTTCCTGGATGCTAAAGTTTTGCTTGTGTCTTATTCTTGTTCAGGCTGTTTACACAGAGATCTTGGAGCATCTTGGGAAATGTCTGCATTAGTTTCTTCTGAAAACTTACTGAAGGAAAAAATCCTTCAGCATCCATAAATGCTAGTTCTGCTCTCAGAGGGATTCCTTCCTTACCAATGCCATTGAAATAGGTTGTGGCTTCTTCTGCAGGCCCTGCAAAGATTATTTCCCCCTTGTTCATCAAGGTCAGATGGTCAAACAACTTGAAGATAGAGTAGCGTGGCTGATGAATAGAGAAGATCACTGTTCTTCCTTTCCTGGAAAGTCTGTGAAGCAAAGGTAACAGAAACAGCATTGTGCAATAATAGCTCCATGAGGCCCTGAACACATGGCAAATTCCTGACCTGACAATATGCCCTAAGGAAGCCACATGACTGTTGCCCAAACATATCATGCCCTGTACAGATGATCAATTTTGGAAGCAAGCTAAAAGCCAGCAAATTATGGGCTTCTGCATATTGCAGAAGGTTCTTTGCTCATTCTTCTGCAAAATATAGCATTGTCAAAGATACAAGTGACTTCTTAAACTGAGAAGTGGCTCGTATCTTCAGGGTTGAAATTATTGTAAGAGATACAACATACTAAACCTCTTTGGATGTATATACAGTAACCTACCACATATATCTTTTCCTTGATCTTAAACCTTACGTGTGTTTTTGAAAAAGTATCCAACCCAATTATCTGAAGATATCTGTCGAAGTTAGTGTTGGGCTGAGGTAGAGGAAAGAAAGGTCAGACACAGAAACTCACTGGTGCAACAGCTGCATGATGGAATTAGCTGTATTTGCATCCAGTCCTGTGGTTGGCTCATCCAGAAAAATAAGGGATGGTGAAGTGATGAGTTCCATGCCAATGCTGCATCTTTTCTTCTCACCCCCTGAAACACCACGCAGGAATTCAGTTCCAATCTGATGCCATGGAGAGAAGAGGAGGAAGTGGAGAGAGAAGGGATATAAGGGTTGAAGAAACCATTGTATTTCACAGGACATAATGGACAACTATAACAGAGTAATTCTACTTCTCCTAGGTATGTTAAAAAGCAATGTTTCTCAGCCTATGGTCTTCTAGTGTTTTGATTTCAGCTTCCAAAATCATTGACCATTGACAAGCTGAAGTCCAAAACATCTGGAGGATCAAAAGTTGAGAAGGCTAAGAACTACTGGCCTAAAGAAAAGGTATGGCTGCCAAGAAGATTAGTTCTGTATGAGAATCTGGAAATAACTGGCCACTATCTTTCATTATTTTGTGAAGACTTCTGATAGAGGGCTACTTCTCATGTAGGCCTAATTCTCTTCTTCCTATCTTGGCAGACAAGGAAGCAAAACTGTGTCTGGACTGTACACCTTCAGACTGACCAGGTTTAAATTTTGTTAATTAAAAACACACAGGCTTATTTTTTCATTAGAGATAGGTGAGAATTTTGGGGGGTTGCAGACTGCCAGAAATAGTGCAAATTGAGTCCCCTTTTAGGGTTAGGCTTAGGCTTAGGGAATCATAGGAACTCTATTTTATTGTGGTACCAGAGCTCTCTGACAGAGAAGACTCAATGTCTCAGAAAAACAACAACACCCAATTCCCATGATTCCCTAGCACTGAACCAGGGCAGTTAAAGTGGACTCAATTTGCACTATTTCTGGAAGTCTGCAACCCCTCTTTGTTTCCTTTCTTTTTAAAAGCAATAGCTTTATAAAATATGTACACTTTTCTATTCATTCAGCAGAATTAAAGATTTGAAACTCAAAAGAAGTTTTTTTTTAAAATGGAAAGTGAGAGAAAGCAAAATTGAGAGATTTCCTCATCTTGGCAGAGGGCTTTCAAAGTCTGCCTTTGAATCCCTGTGTGGTTGGAATAGGAGTCCACATCTTTTTCTTGACCTGTGTAACAGCTATAAGACATGCAGATATCACATCGTCCCTCTGTACAGGACAGTGCTAGAACTATTGGATTTGGCAAGTGCAAACAATGGAACATTTCTTTTAATTTATTTTTGATTACGCTGTTCTACAGTTCACAAGTGTCCTCAAAAATCTAACAGAAAAAACATTAAAACTCTAAAAACAGCAGAAAGAGAAACTGACAGATTGGTCCATTTCTGCCTCCTGCCCACTTTTTGTGAGAACTAGGTCACATCATGACTTACTTTGGTGTCTGCACAGTCCTGTAGGCCCAGTTCCTGTATCACGGCATCAACCTTAAGCTTCTTCTCTGCATTGCTATTTCTGTTTGTTGGTAGCCGCAGATTGGCAGAGAACTGAAGATTCTCACGGACGCTCAGTGTTCCAGTCAGAATGTCCTCCTTCAGATCATAAACATTTAGATGTTTTAAAAACAAAAAGGCTACTCATGTGCAAAGGGGGACTCGTTGAGAAAGTACAAAAATTATAGTGCTAGGGTCAAAGCTTGCTGGGCATTGGATAGGATTATATATCCAATACTTTAGCTTTAGTTCATATAGTAGATATGTCATGGTAGTGTATCAGTCTCCAAGGCAACCCAACCCCACAGTTCCTTAGACTTTTTCCATATGTTTATGGCCACAGGCAGAGAGCCCAGAACAGAAAGAAAATATGAACAGTTCAAGCATAGAGAGTCTCTTTTCTTCTGAGAGTATACGAAGACAGCACTTATCGAAGGATGAAGACTCTGGGCCCTTGTACACTACAAAAGTATTTTACTATGGCTGCATCCGCACTGCAGTAATAATCCAGTTTGACATCACTTTAACTGCCATGGCTCAATGCTATGAAATCATGTTTTGTGCGACATTTAGCCTTCTCTAACAGAGAGCTCTGGTGCCACAATAAATTACAATTTATTGTACAATTTATTGAACTCCCTGGATTCCATAAGAATAATAGTACTATAACTGTGTGGTGTGAAAGAGCCCAATATGAATGCCAGCAGCAAGCATGTACTGAATCAAGACTAGGACATCTCTAGAATATGAACTGTCCTGGTTGGTCTCCAAAAAGAGACTATGTACACACTATGTGCTACAGAGACCTGAAATTTTCATCTTCTCTTCATTATATATTCTTATATTGTAAGCCCCTTTAAGTCCCATTTTAAGAAATAGGCAGGATATAACGAAAGAAAGGCAGACAGGCAAGCAGGCAGGCAGACAACAGCTTTGGGAGGGTGGGATCTGGGGTGGCTGACTTCAGGATAAGGAAATAACTTTTTTGTTCCTGTGACTTCTGTTCCAAAAGCATCCCTGCTCACAAGTCATAATTCCCTCTCTCCACAAGAGGGCTCCAAATAGGTTTTGAGACAGGAAAAATGAGCTTAAAACACTTTGGAAAGAAATGCTGCTATGAGGGATATTTGAAATAAAGAAGTGGAAGTTGGAGAGAGGGTTCATTTCTCCACTTAGCTCCATGAATTGCCAAACTGCTGAATAAGTATGGAAACAGTGGAATGACGATGAATTTACCTGTACTACATAAGCAGAACACTTATGAAAGTTAGCATCTACCAGCTTTCCATCCATAAAGATTTGTCCACTTTTGAGTCCTTTGGGATCTTTCCATCCGGCTAGGACATCAAGGAGCCTAAATAGAATACAATGACAATACACCACAAGTAAATGTCAATTTCTAAATCTACACATTGCTACTCAGCAAAACAGCAGATCCATCACTTTTCATAACTTTGGATGCAGTTTCTGAGAACTGAGTTTGCCACCAAGGCAGCCATGTCTCCAAGGCAGTCTCTGTGGCCACTCCAGCTGCAATGCATGGTGTGAAGCAAAGATGACTTAGAGCAGAGCAAGGGGGTAGGCAGAGTTTAGAAATGCAGGAGATGTAGTGTTTTTGGTTGGACTACAGCTCTTAGAATCCCACAGACAACAGGGGATTCCATGCTGGCTATGGTGCTCTGAGAGCTGTAATTTCCAAAAGTAAGATTTTCAAGTTCTGAAGTTAGAGGTTGCTTTTGCTACTGCAATACTTAAAAAAGAAATCTGGGTAGTGAAGAAGGAAATGGATCCTTCTACACTAGACAGAGTGAAGTCTTGCACTGGCCCTGAGCTGGTTGTGCTTGAACTTTCAGTGTAATTGGTTGCTGTATTCTCAAATATGTTTGTAGCTAAAAAGGAACAACACAAATGTAGGGACAAGCTACCATCACATCACCACCCTATAATATGTTACAATGCAGTAAGTACACTCTAAGTTTTATTCCACACTTGAAAGGAGTGGTCCAAGTTTCTGAATCCTATCCCTAAAAAGGGTCAGCATCTTGGATCACTCCTTTGGAATAAAACCCAGAGTGGATTAACAGCATCTTTCATATGAGGCTATTGATTGTCTCTGCCTGTGGGAACCTATGGGCCCTTTCACACTATACAGTTATAATGGTATGACTCCATTTTAACTATTAAGGTTCAATCTCATGAAATTCTGGGATCTGCAGATTAAGGAATGGTATTTCACATTCTCAGCCAGAGATTTCTAGCACCTCACCAAACTACAAAAAACAGCTTTCCATAGGATACAGCCACAGTATTTAAAGGCAGGTAAAATAGAATCATGGTACTATAACTATAATAGAGTGAAAGGACTCCAGATCATCTTTTGGGCAGGTATACATAAGTACTCATGTAGAGCAAGGAAAATACCTACGAGGTTTTCCCACTTCCAGTTGGCCCCAAGATGGCGTTCATCCCAGGTTTCATAAAACCACTGTGGAAAAAGAAGGATGAGAGTTGGCAGTTAGTCTCTACAGCAGGGGTAGGCAACCTTTCCCCTTTAAGGGCCGAGGGACTTCAGCTCCCAGTATCCCAGGAGCTATTAGCCAACATGGGACTATTGGCCAACATGGCTGAGGCTTCTGGGAGTTGAAGTCCCTCGGCCCTTAAAGGGGAAAGGTTGCCTACCCCTGCTCTACAGGAACCCTTCCTTCCTTCCTTCCTTCCTTCCTTCCTTCCTTCCTTCCTTCCTTCCTTCCTTCCTTCCTTCCTTCCTTCATTCCTGTTCTTTCTTTTCTTTCTTTCTTTTCTTTCTTTCTTTCTCTTAGAGATTAATTTTCTCATAGTTTTTAGTACAGTCTAATTTACAATCAAAATAATAGAAAATCAAAGATAAAGAAAGAGAAGGAAGAAAAAGAAGGGAAAAGACAAACAGTGGGCCCTTGATATCTGCAGGACTTTCCCATGGATACCAAAATCTGTGGATGCTCAAGTCCCATTATATATAAAATGGTGTCCCTTATATAAAATGACAAAATCAAGGTTTTCTTTTTTGGTGTGTGTGTGTGTGTGTATATATATATATATATATATATATATATATATATATATGGATGATTAAATCTGAGGATGCAGAATCCGTGGATACAGAAGGCTGACTATACAATTAATAAATAGTTGGGCTCTGACCACCACCACCCATCCTGACTGTAATGAAAAGGAAAATAAAAACAGAAAAAGATATTATTCTACTATTACAAATCTATTATTTTGATTGTAAATATATTTTTTTAAAAACTACTACTTACTTCTAAAATTACTAGTAACCATAGACACAGATTATTACATTGTTAGATTTCTTATTACTCAAAAAATCCATAAATGGTTTTCTTAACTCAGCAACCTTAACACTCCATTCTTCCATCATCAGGGCTTCAGTCCATTTCTAAGTCTGAACAAAAATATTCTTTCCACTATTGTCCTATCAAAGAAGTTATCCATATTTACTGTCCAGTTCTTTACAATGGTGAACAAAAACATTTATTTATAGTAACATTACAAAATATAGTTTTTTTTATTTAATCCAATTTTTTTTTGGATTAACATATCAATCTTAGACTGGTAACTTTCTGCCTTCTTATAAGACCACCACATATGAAAAAAGGAACTCTCCTTATCTTGACATTCCCAACATTTTCTGGGCTGTTTTCAACAACTTATTTGGGGTAAGATACCATCCACACATCATCTTATACAGGTTTTCTTTTGAATTACTGCACAAAGTAAAATTTATATCTATGGACCATATTTTCCCCCTACAGCCATGTGGACATTATGTCCCAAATTGAGGCTCACGTTATCATGTACTTTTTTACAGGCTCATCTGTCTCTAGTTTTGGAAGCCATTCATGCACTTTTAAAATGAATGTCATTGATTATGAGAATGTGAAATACGTAGATCTCTTTGATTGTGGAAGGGGACTTGGGAGATCCAGGTTCAAGTTCTCAATGAACCCTGAAACTCACTAAATGTAATTGCAAGTAACTTAGCATGGATCCCACCTGATTATATGCGGCACCAGAGTCTGAAAGGAAAATTTCTTTACCTGACATCCCTGAGAACTTCTTTTTCTTCTCTTCCTTTGAAAGGGAATGTCCAGGGTGTGGTGACAGAGTAACTAATGTTCTTGAAAGCCAATGTCAGGCCATGGATGTTCAATTGGGTGACAACTTCCTGAACATTTGCGAGCTCCATTCCAAATAGTCACTTCTGATTGGTAGGAGAACATGCAACCACTGCCTGTTTAATTTACCACCTGAAGGGAGAAAAAGGCAGAAAGGGGGAGAGGGAATAATACAAGTTACCTGTCCCCAGCTCTGTCTTGCTTTGTCACTGCTCACTCCCCTTTGCTATCAAGCCTGCAGATTAAATCTTATCTATTACACTTGCTGGAAAGTCATAATTCAGGCAAAGTCCTACCTGCGCAGAATGTGTGCAAGCAGAGATTTATGAATGCTGATAAATCACCTCCAATGCCCTTTGCAAAAATGATGAGCCAAGGGTGTTTATTAAAACAAACAAATTGGTTTCTCACAGATAAACAACATATTCTGTATCCAACCAGTGTGAGCTGTGGCCTTCAGGCTCCAAGGGTGATCAGAGTTTGGTATGCTAGGGGAGTCTGGATGACTTGCTTTACTTTTCAGATCATTGCCAATTTTTACACCCACAAATATACACATTCTGCCTGACTTGAATTTTGAATTGCACAAAATATCCTTTCACAACTACCGTATTTTCCGGCGTATAAGATGACCCACGTATAAGACGACCCCCCCATTTTTACAGTCAAAATATAGAGTTTTAGCACCTCTATCCTCATTATCCTTATATCTGGCGTATAAGACGACCCCCCCACTTTAGCCACAGATTTTGCAGGTAAAAAAGTAGTCTTATACACAGGAAAATAAGGTACTTATTTTGTACCTGCACATTTTAAAAAGCCTTGCCATACAGAGTTTGGATAAGGTCTTCATGGTTTTTTTGTTGTTGTTGTTGTCATCATCATGTGCCTTCAAGTCATTTTTGACTTATGGCAACCCTAACATGAACTGATTTTAAGGTTTTCTTGGCAAGATTTAGTCAGAGGGGGTTTGCCTTGAGGTTTTTTTATGGCTAACATTTTTGGTTCTTGGTTTTTAATGAGGAGTCAGACATCAAACACAAACTAGCATTTTAAAAATCATCTCATTTTCAAGAACTAGGGACCTTATCACATGTGGCCCAGAAAACTGAAAATAAAGTGGAAACGAGGCATCCCGAAAATAAACGGGAAATAACCCTTGTTTCCGCAAACGTCATTACCTTCATTACACTTTTACAGTAAGTGTATCGAGTGTCCACACACAAGAGAAAAACCCCTGTAAATGTAGCCGAAATGAGCCTCCTGCAAATGCGCAGAGAGAGGAATGCTCGGTGGAACCATGGCAACAGCGGGGAAATGCGCCACAATACGTATTTGGTTATCAGACCTACGGTAAATGCGAAATGATCCCCGTCGCGCAATTGCAATTGAAGAAACCGAAATTCAAAAGATCTCGGTTCTTTCCGCTTTCTGTCGGGGTTCTGTGCGATGTCGTGTGGAAACACGGAAAAATAATACGTATTAGGTTGGGATTTCGTTTGGATTCCGTCTGGTTTGGGCCCCGTGTGATAAGGTCCTAAGAAGCGATGAATTGAGGTTTATGATCTGAGCTCACCAGTTAAGTAACTCAGATCCTGGAAACACAGTGTCTTGCTGCATATTCCTATGTGATTTATTTAAAAATAATACCTAGTGTGTTAAATGATGCTAGTTCCCTGAGTAAGTTTGTTTAGAATTATAGCCCTAAATGTTAATGTCTACGCAGGAGAGGGAATATAAAAGAACTGGAACTATTATAGATCTCTAGGGCTGCTGCCACACTGCAGAAATAAAGCAGTTTGATACCACTTTAACTTGCATAACTCAATGCTATGGGATTCTGGGATTTGTAGTTTGGTGGGGCACCAGAGCTCTCTGACAAGAAAGGCTCAATATCGTACAAAACTACAATTTTCAGAATTCCATAGCACTGAATCATGGAGTGAAAGTGGTGTCCAACTGCTTTATTTCTGCAGTGTGGCAGTAGCCTAGGAGATGTAATGAGAATAGCAAGGATTTCTGACTCCAAGTTGCTTTAAAATTATTCCCCCCCCATACTGTTGAAATAAAGAAAGCCTGAATTAACCTGAAATAGGCTCTTGTGTGAATGGAGTACGAGTTCCCTTCAAATATATTAAAATAATGTAAAACAAACTGTGTATTATTTACAGCTGATGTTTGTTTATACCTTATATTTCTAAAGCAACATACCTAAAAAAAAAATCCCTGATTGTGACACTGTGAATTCTTTAATGCTATTAAGCGTATGTTTGTTGCAACAGATGCCAGCTGCTGAATCCCAAGTTCTACTAAATATAAAAATAAATAAGTAGATCCCAAAGCCTGGTGTCTCTTCACCCTTGCCCTGAAGCAGATCTTCTTAAAGTAGTGGTCCATGAAGCAGCGCTTGTCCACCAGACCTCAGCTGCTGTTCCCTGGAGAGCTTCCAGGAAAGAACTGAACAGTTGTAGACAATGAATACAAAGATGCTTTGGTCCCCACGGGAAAAAAAAGGCCAGTTCCCCTCCTGAGACAGCTTAAGGAGCATTGCCCTAAAATTTGTTGTGTGCTTCCAAGTCATTTTTGACTAATGGAGACACTAAAGCTAACCTATCATAGGGGTTTCTTGGCAGGTTTCTTCAGAAGGGGTTTGCCATTGCCATCCTCTGAGGATGAGAGAATGTGTCTTGTCTTGCCCAAGGTCAGCCAGTGGTTTTTTATGCTTGAGTGAGGATCTGAACCCTGGGTGTAGTCCAATGCTCAAACCACTATACCACCCTGGCTCTCACTGCCCTAAAATACTGAAGGAAAATAAAACAAATGTCATGATCATATTATGACGGTAGATGGCACTGCTTGTTCACAATTAATTCCTTCAGGATTCAGAAAATGTAATTGTCTGGGTCAGAAAGAATGGGCTAGTGGAATAAAAGTAGCCTATAGTTTGGGAGTTATGCTTCTAAGCATATCGAGCAATGGTTCTTAACCTGGGGCACATCTACCCCCCCTCCCCCTGAGAATTTACTGATGGCAGAAAAATAACTTTTTCTTTAATTTCCTTCCACTCACTTTCATGTCATGGTGAATTTTAAGATAAATATCAAGGCTTCTCAATATGTAGAGAAATCTTGTAGCACCTTTGAGACTAGACTAACTGAAAGAAAGAAGTTGGCAGCATGAGCTTTCATCGACTTTAATCTACTTCCTCAGATGCATATATGATGACCATATATGCATCTGAGGAAGTAGACTTTAGACAGACTGACCTTTGCAGACTGCCAGAAATAGTGCAAATTGAGTCCACTTTAAGGGTTAGGGTTAGTGCTAGGGAATCATGGGAATTGTTTTCCCCCCCCCCTGAGACATTGAGCCTTCTCTGACAGAGAGCTCTGGTGCCACAATAAACTACAGTTCCCATGATTCCCTAACCCTAACCCTTAAACTGGATTCAATTTGCACTATTTCTAGCAGTCTGCAAAGGCCCTAACACAGGTGTATCTTTGAAGGCTTCTCAAGTATTTCTTGTGATTTTTTCACTGCCGATTAATCTAAATGAAGGAAATCTATTTCCATTATTATAATATAAACTGATTGTAAAATGTTATGCTGATATATTTATGTGGATTTTTCTAGGGAGGACATTCAACTTTTGTCACATCCTGTAATCAATCTATAATGCAAGTAGAAATACAATTTTGATTAGGAATGTGGAACCAGATAGGGGTGGCAGGTTACCTATCCCATTTTCTGAATTTCACATACCATATTTTCTGGCGTATAAGACAACTGGGCGTATAAGACGACC
>JAIPUX010001880.1:18028494-18058171 GCA_020142125.1 Phrynosoma platyrhinos
CCAATAATGTTATGGGGGTGGAAAAATACTGCCAGGGAAAGGGAATAAGACCATGCTGTGTCAAGTTTGGGGTTTGCCTACTAGTCTAGGTCACCCTTCTTGTAAGAATGTTAACTAATAAATTGGAAATTGCTGCTTCACTTGTTTTGTCCTGATTGATTTTATTTGGCACTTTGATACTTAGAAAACTATAACTCATAACCTATCACCTTGTCAAGTTCATTCAGAAATGGGTTGCCATTGCCATGCTGTGAGGCTGAGAGATTGTGACTTGTCCATGGTCACCCAATGGCTGAGCCAGGATTTGAACCCTGGTCTCCAAAGTCACAGTCCAACTCTCAAACCACTACATAATCAAAGTGAAAAGTAGATTGCAGAAAAGGGTAAGAGAGCTTTCTCTAACTTTCCAAATGAGTTGAATTTTAGCACCCAAATTAGCACCGTGGGACCCTTACTTTCCTTGTCCCCAGACTGTGGGGCTAATATACTTTTAAGCAGAAAACACAGAGGAACAAAGTAACATGCTTTTTTAAAAAAGAAACACAAGTGTAACATATGCACCACACTACATGCATGCACTTCAGGGAGAACTGCAAAACCAGAGAGTTCTTTAAAAACAGAAGGTGAAGCTCTTTCCCACAAAATGGAAAGGATAAGATTTGAAGGTGAAGCATTTTCCCCATTTCAGAAGAATTTTATGTGTGGGAATGAAAGAACATGGCTGTCTGCATGTGGCAGAAAACAGAAGCCAGGAAGTGGTTCTTAACCATGCACTCCTGTGCTTGTTGCTCTTTAACAAACAATAAAATGTCTGAGGAGGCAGAAAGGTTCTCTTGCAATCCCTTGTCAGTGTGTTTAGGACTGCAATTGAAACAAGAAGGCCTGAAAGCAGGCATAGAGAAGCTGGAGAAAGTCACTCCCTGGGAGATTTAGCATTACTCACTGTTGCTCAAGTCCTTTGGCAGGGCTATTGCAGAGAGAAGAGGGGTGGTGGTGGTCTTCTCAGCCTTCAATGTATGGCAGATAGGCTGGCCTAGCAGGCAGTCCCTTTGCCCACTGGGTTGCCCTCTGCCCTTGGTTTCTGGATTTCTAGATTTCTGTGCCACTTGTTCCCCTCAGTTGCCGTGACAGATCTGGAAATGGAGCCCTGCCTTTCACTGGAAAGCAGCTTTCTTGGACTGTGTTCTCTCCTCCCCTCAGCTGAAACCTGAGCTCTCACTACCCGCCCTCTTAAAGAGAGCTGGTTTCACTCTGGTTTTGCTGCCCAGCATGACTCTGGGTGGGCAGAGGGCAGCAGGAGAGGGTTGGCAAGAGAGAGAGAGATGGAGGGACAAACCATGACTCTGCTGCGTTACTCTCACTCTCTCAATTTCTGTGAGTGTTGAGTGCCTTCAGATTTATGGCAACCCTCTCACAGGGTTTTCTTGGCATGGTTTGCTCAGAGGGGTTTGCCATTGCCATCCTCTGAGGCTGAGGGAGAGTGTAACTTGCCCAGGGTCACCCAGTGGGTTTCTATGCCTGAGCTAAGAATTGAACCCTGGTCTCCACAGTCATAGGGGCTGTACACTGTGCCGTCCCGGGGACCACTGGATCAGGGCTGCGGCAACCACACGCCGCGGCCCCGATCTGGCTTTTTGCCACTCCAAAAAGAGTTGGCAAATGCCACTCCTTTTTGGAGAGGCAAAAAGCCGCCCTTAGCGCTGCCACCGCAGCTCTTTTGTGCCCCTTTGGCGCAGTGTGTCTACATGCTGTGCCAATGGGGCGCCCTGAAGCTGCATGCCAGTCTACACAGGCCCATATTCCCAACATTCAAACCACTACACCACACTAGGTCTCAAGAAATATACACATGGGCAGAAATACTTCCAATCATCTCTCCCCTGCCTTTTTTTTATAACTATATTGGACCACAATGTCTCCAGCAAAACAAAGTTTAGATGGAACAAGCCTTGGCAAGCCAGAGATAAAGTTTTGTTTATTTACATTCCAAGACTGTCTAAGGGGGGGGGGAATCCTTGGGTATTTCCAGCAGTAAGAATTGCTTACAACAAATGCTAACATTAAACTGTTGAAAGTCAATAAAAACAGTACAGTTACAGTAAAGAGATTACCTTTGCCATCTTTTGAGGTTGAGAGAGTGTGACTTGCCCAGAGCCACTTTAACTGTTCTGGCTCAGTGCTAAGGAATCATGGGAACTGTAGTTTATTGTGGCACCAGAGCTCTCTGACAGAGAAGGCTCAATGTCCCAGAAAAAATACAATTCCCATGATTCCCTAGCACTGAACCAGGACAGTTAAAGTGGCCTCAAGCTGCATTATTTCTGGCAGTCTGTAAAGGCCCATACTCTGTGCTGATAACTACATGTATGCTGCAGGTTAGCAGTTCGAGGTCCAAGTCCTGTGTGATGGGGCGAGGTCAACCTAGCACTTTGAAAGCATGCAAATGTAAGTAGATGAATAGGTACCACTTCGGTGGGAAGGTAACAGCGTTCTGTGCAGTCATGCTGGCCACATGATCACAGAGTAGTCTCTGAAAATGCTGGCTCTTCAGCTTAGTAACAGAGATGAGCACTGTCCCCTATGGTTGGATACGACTTGACAACCTTTTCAAAGGGGAATATCTTTACCTTTTTACCTAATAGTAATACTAGTGCAACCTGTAACTGCAGCCCAGGTCAGACAAAGAGAATTTCCCAACTTTCAGAGCTTGTAAAGGTGTTTTCAGCTCCCTACTAAAAATTAGGCCAACACCCTGGGCCCATTTTTTATTCACCAGTGTGTAAAAACCATTTAACTTCACATATATCGTGCCCTTTCCCCCTCAACCTCACCACCACAGTACTTAGGTCTGTACTTGTTCTCCAGAGAGATGTGAATGTTCTGTACCATTTAAATGCTGCACAATTTAGTATTTTTCATGTGTAATGTTTTTAACTTTGAAAATTGTTTTTTAAACTTTATATCTACATTTTTCATGTTTTTGTATTGTTTTTAATTTGTACTGTTATAAATATGTTCTTAGCTGTCTTGAGTCCCTATTTCAGGAGAACAATGGGATATATATACAACAACAGCAACAACAACAACAACAAAGCAAGGATTTTTCCAGGGTGAGGAAGAGGCTTGGAGTTCATACTCTGGTCAAAACACACAAAGCTATGATAGACTCCAAAAGAACAAATCCGACTGGAAAACTCTTCTATCCAGGTCTCATTGAAAGGAATGCGTTCTGGGCAAGAGCACAGTTGTGTCCACTCATATCAACAGGGCTTGAGCAGGAGGATTGTGTTTTAATTATTGACACAAAGTCCCAAGTAATTATCTTGATAGTTGTGTCTGAGTTGTTGTTGTTGTTGTGTGTCTTCAAGTCATTTCTGACTAATGGAGACCTTAAGGTGACTCTATCACGGGTTTTTCTGGCCTGAGAGTGTGTGATTCATGTAAGATCACCCAGTGGGTTTCCATCTCCAAGTGGAGAATCGAATCATAATCTCTAGAGTCATAGTTCAATGCTAAAACCACTACATCAAGCTGGGGTACCATTATCAGTACAAAGGCTTAAAATGTTTGTTTGATTGATTCTATAGCATTATCACTGTACATGGTGTTTTACAAGAAAAAGAACAAGAAAAAACAGTTCCCTGCCTTCATGCTTACAATCTAAAGAATATAAAGATTTAGAATCTTTCAAAGTTGCTGAGATGAGGAACAAAAGGATGGCTCTAAAAAGATTGACGCATGTACACACACACACATTCACATTTCCTTCACTCTCTTTAGATTGACAAATGGCATCCTGGGCAAATTATAGGACTTCCTCTGAAACAGGGGATCATTTTTCCAGTTTCCTTTACAGATTGCCAGAAATAGTGCAAATTGAGGCCACTTTAACTGTCCTGGCTCAGTACTAGGGAATCATGGGAATTGTATTTTTTTCTGGGACATTGAGCTTTCTCTGCCAGAGAGCTCTGGTGCCACAATAAACTACAGTTCCCATGATTCCTTAGCACTGAACCAGGGCAGTTAAAGTGGCCTCAATTTGCACTATTTCTGGCAGTCTGTAAAGGCCCGAAGATTAGTTATAATTTGCCTTCAAATCATCTCCAGCTTATGGCAGCTCTATCATAGGGTTTACTTGGTAAGGTTTCTTCAGAAGAGGCTTGCCATTGCCTTCCTCTGAGGCTGAGCGAGGTGACTTGCCCAATGTCACCCAGTGAGTTTCCATGACTGATTCAAACCCTGTTATTCCAGAGTCCTAGTCCAGCACTCAGACCACTACACCATGCTGGATCCCTCCTGAGGATGATACTGAACTCATATAGTAGCCACAAGCGTTGGCCACTCCAAAACAGAAATCTGAGTTAAGTCAGTGATTTCATATGGTGCTTCTTTATAAAAGATGGGATGGGGTGAAGTGTGGATGGGAAAGATCTACTATAACACATGCAGACAAGCACTCTGTAAGTATTATTATTAGAGAACAGAAGGAGAGCTGTGTTTGAGGTGTTCGTCTATTATTTTCCCTTTTACTTTCTCAGTTTTTTAATGATTTTGGGGGGGCTTTGTTTGTTTTTGGCTGTGTGCTCTTCCTGAGCACAAGGTCTGAGGGAGCCCCAGGCTTCTGCTGAGCCACAGATCTGACTGGGGATCAGAGCTTGGCAAACAGGCTCAGTTAAAACATGTTTTGTGTGGCTGTGGTGGAAGAGACAGCAGAAGGAGAGCTTCATTCTGTGGGGTTAAACCTCCCCAGTCCTGGAAAGTCTTTTGGGAAGGTTTGTTGGGTCAAAGCTTGGTCTTTGGGTAAGGCTGTTTGGTTCAAGTGAACTGGGTCAGGTTGGTGTAAACTGGATCAAGGGTTGCTTCCTGGCGTGCTTCTTGGTGGCGTATAGTTCTTTTATGTGCTGGTGAGATTTTGGTAGTTGATGAAGGTTGTTTGGTGTGCATGAACTGGCAGAAGGGTCACTCACTGGCTGCTCATTAGTGTCTTTTTGTTCTATTGTGTGAGGGGAAGTGAATCAGGAAATGGGTCAGAGACTTGCTTGAGGGAGGAACTCAGAGAGTAGGTCATAGACAGCCAGTAGCTCTCTCTATAGCTGCAGCCCCAGTCCCTGTAGCTCGGCGAACAGGTTCAGCTAACAGGTGTTTTACATGGGTGTTAAGCGGGGGAGTTTAAAGGGGGAGGGCCAGAGTTCTCTTCAGTGCTTACTTAAAAGAGCTGAACATTATTAGTGAGGGCACTGCTGCAGTCTGCTGCAACTGCTGCCGTATATTTGTGTTCCTGTCAAAGGATGTGGGTAGCTACACATGAAACAAATGCAAATTGTTAGCCCTATTGGAAGAGAAGGTCCAGCACAGGTATCTACACTTCAGCCCATTAGAGAGCAAGAGGTTTTCTTGGACAGAGTAGAATGGACTGCCCTGGATGGGGAACACACAGGAGAAGTTTCTGAGGAGGTCAGTTCCCATACACAGGAGTAGATATTTGCAAGAATGTGACATATAAAAGTAGGAAAACCAGGGATTGTTCTGTGAGCTTACAGCTACAGAATAAATTTGAAGCTCTCTCCTTATCAGTGATGATGTAAAACAGGGGTAGGCAAACTTTCCCCTTTAAGGGCCAAGGGACTTCAGCTCCCAGAATCCCAGGAGCTATTGGCCAACATGGGACTTCTGAGAGCTGAAGTCCCTCGGCCCTTAAAGGGGAAAGGTTGCCTACCCCTGATGTAAAAGAACAGCAGATCTAGTCCTCAGGGAACATGCAGGAGATTGTAGTAGAATCAACACAAGGAATGGCTGCTGACAAGTGTCAGAAGAGGTGAGTGGTAGTGGTGCTGGTAATTCCTTGCTGAGGTGTACAGAAGCAGTGGTTTGCAGGCCTGACAAGATATCTCATGAGGTGTGTTGTCTTCTGGGACAAAAATCCATGATGTAACAAAGAGGCTGACAGAGGGCCTCTGCACACGGGCCCTTTGCGGCAAGTTGGAGGCAGGGAAGGGGAGGGGCAGCTGCATGCCGGCCGCCCCAATCCCTCCCCAAAGACATCCTGACATCATGTGCCCTTACGCATGATGCATGGCATCAGGACATCCTCCGCGGGTAGCGTCCTCACGCGCTACGGTGGAAGGGCCAGAGAAGAGCTGCACGGCAGCTCTTGGGGCGGCCTTTTGCCGCCTCTAATAGGAGCAGCATTTTGCCACTCTTTTAAGAGGCGGCAAACGGGAGAATCGGGGCTGCTGTGTGTGCTAGCAGTGGCCCTGATCCTCCACTTCCTGGGGTGGCCCAGGGCCACCCATCTGCATCCCCCCTAAAATTGTTAAGCCTACTGACCTTTACCCCTTCCTTTTGGCTCATGAGGGTACCAATGACACTACAAGGCACAGACTTCAGAATATCATAAGGAATTATGAGGCTCTGGGTAGGAAGGTGAAAGAGCTGGATGAACAAGTTGTCATCTCATCTCTTCTCCCAGTTGAAGGGCAAGGTCCAGAAAGGGAGGGAGGTGCTCTGTAGATGGTGCCACCATGAATGGTTTGGATTCTTGGACCATGGGCTATGGTTTCAGGAGGGGGGGGGACTTCTGGCATGGGGTGGGTTGCACCTCACACCAGTTGGCAGAAACGTTTTTGCCAACAGTCTCAAAAATTTGATCAGGTGGGCTTTAAACTGACTTATGTGGGGGATGGAGATTGTATTCTGGAGGGCAGGAGTTTATCAAGGGCTGGAGATAATAGTCAAATTATTATAGAGGGAACAAAGCAAATACAGTGAGCCTTTGGTATCCACTGAGGTTTGGTTCCAGGACCACCCCCAATGGATACCAAAATCCACGGATCCTCAAGTCCCATTAAATACAATGGATAATAAAATGGTGTCCCTTAAATGAAATGGCAAAATCAAGGTCTTTTGGGAATTTATCTGTTTTAAAAAATATTTTCCAAGCTGTTAATGCTTGAATCCATGGAAAATCCATGGATGTGAAGGGCTGATTGTAGTGCTAGAACTCAATAGTGGAAGGGGGAAAAACTTTAGATATGCAGCTAGGGAAGGATGCCCCATGGTCTTAGATGTCTCTACATTAATGTACAGAGCATGGGAAATAAACAAGATGAACTTGAACTCCTAGCACAGCAAAGCAAATACAATATAATAGGCATCAATGAAACCTGGTGGGATGAGTCTCATGACTGGAATGTAGTAACAGAGGGGCTATAATCTTTTAAAGAGAAATAGGCCAAACAGAAAAGGAGAAGTAGCAGCATTATATGTCAAGGATGTTTACACCTGTGAAAAGATCCAGGAATTAAAATCTGGAAGCCAGGTGGAAAGCTTCTGGATAAAAATTAAAGGGGAGGGAAATAACAAGGATGCTATTGTGGGAATCTTCTACAAACTCCCAAATCAGACTGAGGAATTGGTTGATGCCTTTCTAGAACAGATGACCACACTCAAAAAGGAGAGATTAAGTAGATTACAGCACTACACTCACATAGTGCTGCTATTCCACTTTTACTGTTCTGCCTGCTTCCTATTGCATTCTTGGGTTTGTAGTTCAGTGAAGCCTAAGAGCTCTCTAGCTGAGAATTCTAAATGCTCCTCCCTAAACTTCAAACCCCAGAATGCAATAGGAGGCAGCCAGAGCAGTGAAAGTGGAATAGCATCATTATTAGAGTGTAGTGTGATCATATGGTGGTGGATTTCAGCTATCCTGATATTTGCTGGAAGACAAATACAGCCAAAAATGTAAGGTCCAGCAAATTCCTCACTTACCTGGCAGGCAATTTCATTGTCCAAAAGGTGGAAGAGGCAACAAGGGGATCAGTTATTTTATATCTGATCTTAATCAACAGGGATGACCTGGTTAATGGAGTGCAAGTATTATGATCCTCAGGTGGGAGTTATCACATTCTCTTGGAGTTTTTATACAATGAAAAGGGGAAACCAAGTGTAGTCAGACATGCATTCTAGACTTTAGGAAAGCTGATTTCAATAAATTTAGGGAAATACTGGGTGTGATTCCAGGGTCAAGAATAGTAAAAGAGAAGGGAGTTCTGGATGGATGGGAGTTTCTAAAAAGGGAGATATTGAAGGCACAATTCAAGCAGTTCCAGTGAGGAGGAAAAATGGGAGGTATCTCAAGAAACCAGGATGGATGACTAAAGAACTTTCAACTTAGCTAAGTTTTAAAAGATACTTGTTTAAGAAATGGAAAAGGGGGAAAATCACCAAAGACAAATGTAAACAAATAGCTAGGACATGTAGGGGTAAAGTTAGAAAAGCTAAAGCTCAGCATATGTTGGAATATGTTTGCATTCTCCTGTCCCTTCTTTGTTGGATTGGGAGTTCCTACCTCCCCCCTTTCATTCTAACTATCATGTGACTTTGGTCACTGACTCTTGGGACCTTATCCCACGCTGCTCTCAAAAGTGGCAAGAAAGCGATATGAGCATCATTGCAGTACTATAGCGCTAGTATAAATATGGCGCTAGCGCTATAATAGCGCTATGGATAAGCTAGCGCTATTGCAATGCCCGCTGAAACCGACATTCAAAAGAACCCGAATGATGCTGCATTCCGAGCGGTTTCTTGTTGGATTCTGAGCGACGTCGTGTGATCACCCAGAAAACTATAGCGCTATAGCGCCTGATTCTTAGCGGATTCTGAGCGACGTCGTGTGATCACCCGGAAAACTATAGCGCTATAGCGCCTGATTCTTAGCCGATTCTGAGCGACGTCGTGTGATCACCCGGGAATGTATAGCGCTATAGCGCCTGATTCTTAGTGGATTCTTGCTGCTTTTGGCCCCGTGGGATAAGGTCCTTGGAGACAATTAACAGCTCTCTCTCAAGATTCTAAACTGCTAGTAACTGCAGTCAGCAGTTAGTAAGCAGTATGTTTTAGTTTCTTCCTGCTATCTACTGCTATCTATTCTCTTTACCTAAACCATCTCCAGTTAGATTAGGTTTTAGTTATTTTATGTACATATTTATTAAGCTGTTATTGTTTTTTTAAACTACAAACTGCATGTTTGTCATTTTTTGAGTTTTTATTCTTTTGGAAAGCATATTTAGAATAAAATAGCTGGACCAACACTTCTGTTGTTCTGATAATGAAAGCTGGACTCTGACAAGTTTAACTTTCATACTTGGATATTTTTGTTTCCTTTTAAAAGGGTTAACACCCTGGGAAACTCAAATTGCACCCCACAGAATGAGCTCAGGTTTGCTAGAGAGGTTAAGAACAATAAAAAGGGCACTTTTTGTTATGCCCATAGCAAAAGGAAGTAGGAAGTGGTAGGGCCATTGTGTGGAGAAGGTGGAAAAATGCTAACAGGGACTTAGGGCCTCTGCAGACGGATGGCCATGGGCTGCCCCGAGAAGCCATGGATTGGGGCCGAAGCTGCTGCACTCCTCGGCCCCGATCCACTCTTTTTACAGCCCTGGAAGGAGCGCTAAAATAGCGGTCCTTCCATAAGGTGCGGAAAGGGCGCCGCAAGAGGTGTCGCATGCTTCTTTGGCGTCTCTTCCGGCTCAGCGTGTCTGGATGCTGAGCCAGAAGGACGTAATCGGAGTGCCCGTTGTGTGCAATGACGGGCGCTCCGATTATGTCCTCCGGAAGGGGTTGGGGCACCCAGAGTTAGGCTGCCCTTCCCTTCGTTGCCTCCAAGACGGCGCAAAGCGCCGTCTGCAAAGGGGAAAAGAAAAGGCAGAACTACTCAACACTTCACTCTTCTCACAAAAGAAAAAGGGTGCTTAACCTGAGGAAAATGGACCAAAAGTTACAGTAGGGGGAATACAGCACATTATAAGTAAAGAGATAGTATAGGAATACCTGTTTAATCTAAATAAATTCAAGTCTCCAGGGCCAAATGAACTACATCCAAGGGTATTAAAAGAACTGGCAGAAGTAATCTCAGAGACATTGTCAATAATCTTTGAGAATTCCTGGAGAACAGGAGAAGTCCCAGCAGATTGGAGAAGGGGAAATATTGTTCTCATCTTAAAAAAAAAAAAAAAGAGGGGGGGGGAAGAGAGGACAGAAACAATTACCACTTGGTTAGCCTGACATCAATAGAAGGAAAGATTCTAGAACAGATCATTATACAGAAAATCTGTAAGCATTTAGAAAGAAATGCCATAATCCCACTCCCAGAAGCACTTCAGCAGCCATTTTTTAAGCCAGACAACTCCCGGTTTCGAAAAGAGGCATTCTGAGTGCCCCTGAAAGTGGGGATGAACCTGGGATGGACCCAGGTGACAGATTCAGCTGCAAAATTGCTGTGATAGGGTCTGGATGTCAACTAAATTAAAGTCAGGAGAGACAAGATGATGTAAAAAGCCATGTGATAAACTTCCTAGTCTTGCAGAGGACCTGGATGTATGGGGCAGATTAAGGGCCTTTGCAGACTGCCAGAAATAGTGCACATTAAATTGAGGCACTGCCCTGGCTCAGTGCTAGGGAGTCATGGGAATTGCATTTTTTTCTGAGACATTGAGCCTTCTCTGTCAGAGAGCTCTGGTACCACAATAAATGATTCCCTAGCACTGAGCCAGGGCAGTGCCTCAATTTAATGTGCACTATTTCTGGCAGTCTGCAAAGGCCCTAAGAGAATATACAGATATTTATTTGTGTAATGTTCCTTCAAGTCAATTCCAATTTATGCCAACCCTAAGGCAAACTATCATGGGAGTTTTGGAGTAGGATTGGCTTAAAAGAAGCTTGCCATGTCTCCTCTGATGCTGAGAGTGTGTGCCTTGACCAAGGTTGCCACTGGGTTTCCAGGGCTTAGTGCAGATTCCAACTTTGGTCTTCCAGAGTCCTAGTCCAGCACTCAAAATATGATGCTATACATAATTACATGATGTTTTTTAAACAAGCATGGTTGCATATGTATCCATGCTACGCATGCTCTGATGAAGCAGCATTCTGATGCACAAAATGAAATGTGTACATCCATTAGTAGAGGGGAATATCAAGATTAAGAATGGCTATATGGAATTAAAGTTTGCTTGCAATTAGCTGGTTACAAAAAGGAACATATGGGAGTGGATTCGTGGATCTCTAGTCAAGTGCATTGATGTGACTATTTTGCAGCTTGTAAAGCACAACTTGCCAAAGGAAACCTAGATGAAGTTTTTATTATTATTCTATTTTTATTTAATTTATATTAAAACAAAACAACCATATATCATTTCTTAAGCACTGACCGGATTTTGAACTCATATCGAGGCCAGTTCCCACAGCACAAAATGAAGTCCTAGCCACCCAGCCATAAATGGAACAAAAGTTAGCCATGGTACTTGCTCAGTATAGTATTAACACATCTTCAGCACAGTGAATGACTTTCCTGGAATTCATAATTTATTTGCCCTCAAGACATCTTCATTATGCAACCAGATAGAATGTACTTTGAGTTTGGCAGGTCATTCTGCCCATTTTGGATTGTGAGTGCCATCAACATAAGAATCTCTGTTTCATGGTGTAGAGAAGCAATTAGGAGAGTATGAGGCTTTGCCAGAAGCACACATTGTGAGCAAAAAAGTCCTGGGCATGTCTTCTCATGAAACAAACTGGATGAAATCAACCCAAGGCTATAAAACCAAGTTTGAAACCTGACTTTTGTCAAGTTGCCTATTGTTTCCTATGTCCTTTTATTGTAGATTTGTCTGTGCAAACAATTTCAGTTCTGTTAAGTTGGTAAAGTATAAAGCTTCACAAGTCTCTATCGGTATCTCACAGTGATCCCAGCAGTGGAGTAGGCAGAAGTCAGAAAGTCCTAGGCGAGTCAACAACATAAATCCCTCTGGATGGAGCTGGAGAATTTGAAGCTGCTAGGAAATATTACTTCTTATAGACTATAGATCCCAGAATCTTCCAGTCAGCATAGCCAATCACGATAATGGCTGAGGGTTCTAGAATCTGTAGTACAAAACTAATGTTTCCAAGGTCTAGTCAAATCCACTACCCTATTTCCCACAGTAGTCACCAATATGCCTTCAGGAAACCCAAAAGCAGGATAGAAGGGCAATAACTCTCTCTTGCTGTTGCCACCAACTAGTAATTCAGAAGGGTACCTGGAGGAAAAATGACCATAGGCACCAGTAGTAGAGAGCCAGTGTGGTGTAGTGGTTGGAAGTGTTGGACTATGACTCTGGAGACCAGGGTTTGATTCCTTGCTAGGCCATTAAACCTACTGGGTGACCTTGCACAAGTCACATGCTCTCAGCCTCAGGGGAAGGCAATGGCATAGCATGAAATATAGTCCCTCCTCTGAGCAAATCTTGCCAAGAAAACCCCATGATAGAGTCTTAGGGTCACCATAAATCAGAAACAGCTTGAAGGCATACAGCAACAAAGTTTATCATTCAGTAATTTGTTTAATCCTCTTTACAAGCATATAGATTCATGGCTGTCAATACACCCTATAAAAGGTTCTACAGTGTAACTATTAGGGCTATAAAAATAAGAAGGAAAAATGAAAAGGGAGCGTCAGATAGTCCATATGTGACAAGAGACCAGCCTACAGCCAGAAACTATTTATAGGAGTTGACATTAAAAAAAACAACACACCTTATTTCCCCATATGTCTGAGTCTAGCTTTATATTTATAGCATTCTAGTGATTGCTATAAAGCTAGGTGAGATGGAGTGTGTGTGTGTTAGTTTTATCAAAATTTTATCAACTAAATATTAGTTTTATTTAAGCTTTCTTCAAAAACAAAAACAAAAAAGTCTCCAGGAATATGCAGAACAAAACGAGAACATGCAAGGTGAGAAGACTAACATCGGATGCGATGTCTCCAGTCTTTCAGAATTCCTTCTCTTGGAATCCAATCCCCTTACTTACAGCTACCAAGTAACATTTACTTGTTATTTCTGACATTTGGATTTTGGGAGGTTGTTTGATAGCTCTTTTGCCATGTTTCTATATTTAAGTATATTTTTATTTAAAATATATGAAAAGTCATAAGTTAATAACTTATGTCCAACATTTTGTTAACAAGCCACAAGTCATCCCCTTTCAAAAATAAAAACTAATGGGTTATTTGAAAATATTAATAATGAAATAATACTTCTATAGTGGCAATCATCTTGAGTTGCTGCTCCCTATTGCTTCTGCTTGATGTGATGGTGGTGGGAAATCTTATTAGTCATGGATCAAAAGCCTTTCTGTTTTGTAACAAACTAAATGTAGAGCTTTTGACAGCTACAGCTGGTGTAATGCAAAAGGCCACCATTACAGAAAGGTGTGTTGCTATAAATACATTAGATCAGTATGCCAGGATTCTTACTAATGGTCCATTGTCTTGAAGACTGTTTTGACAGCTACAGTCTGAAGCAGGGGCATCCCTACTATTAGAACGAGTGAGGCAGTCGCACCAGGCAGCAGAGTTTGGGTATCAGAAAAGAGTGATAAATTCTTCATTAGACACTGTGGTTGGTTGGAGATGGGCAGCAGGGACTATATTTCATGTTCTGCTTCATGCAGCAAAATGCCTTCAGCCAGCTTCAATCTAAAATAGTTTATTATCCTCAGGAGTTAACTTTGTCTAGAATTGGAAGTTTCTGTGTGCATCTGCCCCATGTGGCGATTTATGAAAACTGCAGCCTGGAACTTTTTCTGGACAGTGAAGTATTCTCAGGTACAGCTATATCCTCAGTCAATGAAGCTGTCGTATTCCTGGGCATTACTATTTTAACAGAAAATTTGGAATCAGAGGTAAAATAGGAGCCCTGGTGGCACAGTGGTTAATGCCTGTACTGCAGCCACTCACTCACAAACCACAAGGTTGCGAGTTCAATACCAGCCAGGGCTCAAGCTCGACTCAGGCTTGCATCCTTCCAGGGTCATTAAAACGAGTACCCAGCTTGTTGGGGGCAATTAGTTTACAGTTGTAAACCGCTTAGAGACTGCATAGCACAGTATGAAGTGGTATATAATTGAAGCTGCTATTGCAATTGCTATTGCTAAAATAATGTGGGGAAAAATAAGGATATGTTTCTACATTACAAAAAAAGGAGCATATTTTCAGTAGTCTTTTCAACATGTTTCAGCAGTCTTTTATCCAAAACTAAAAATATTCACGGGATGTGGTGGCTTAGTGGTTAAGACGCCAATTCTGACTATCAGAAGATCGGCAGGTTGGCAGTTCAAGGTCCGGGTGCTGCATGATGGGGTGAGCTCCTGTCACTAGTCCAAGCTTCTGTCAACCTAGCAGTTTGAAAGCATGCAAATGCAAGTAGATAAATAGGTACCACTTTGGTGGGAAGGTAACAGTGTTTGGTGCAGTCATGGTGGCCACATGACCACTGGGGTAGTCTTTGGACAATGCTGGCTTTTCAGCTTAGTAACGGAAATAATACAGTCAGTTGGGACTAGACATTCATGTCAAGGGACTACCTTTACCTTTACCTTTAACAATATTCACATGTCCATGTAACAGAATTTAAAGTTTATTTCCTGGACTGAATCTCCCAGCACCCATATGGCCAGAAAGAGGAGGGGCTCATGTGCATCAATACCCTTGCATACCATCTCAACTGAGGACTACAGTTAGTGAGCCCTCTATATCCATGGATTCTTTATCCACAGATTCAAGCATCCACAGCTTGAAAATATTTTTGCAATATATAAATTCCCAAAAGCAAACTTTGATTTTGCCATTTTATACAAGGGACACAATTTTATTACACCATTATATTTGATGGGACTTGAACATTCATGGATTTTGGTATCCATGGGGATTACTGGAAACCCCAGAGGATACCAAGGGCCAACTGTAAACCTTTAAGCAGAGGCTGGATGACCATATGTCAGGGATGCTTTAATTGGGAGTTCCTGCATGGCAGGCGGTTGGACTGGATGGCCCTTGTGGTCTCTTCCAACTCTATAATTCTATGATTCTACAACATATTGACCAAATTCAGGGCTATGATTATCATTGTCAATTTTCTTTCTTTCTTTCTCCTCTATCATTTTTAACTCCATTGCCTGATGAAGAAGCCATTGGAGCTTTAAAACCCTACAACATGTATGATGTGCATTTTGGATGGCCCAGTAAAGGTTTCCCTGTTTTGTGGATTGTGGATGATGCTGTACTTTGTAATATTCACATGTGAAATGAAGCAATTAGATCAGAGATGACTGGTATAAGTAAAGGAAAACATTTTGAGTCTTCAGACTCAAACGTGAAAGTTTCATTCAAAATGCACCCAGGGATGATTCCCTCCTCCATTCAACCAGTCTCCATTTTTCTTCTAATTTCCATTTTGGTGGTTAAGCTTAACACATTTATGATTTTGAGGTGAGGCAGGTTTATCTGCACTCCCATTTTCTTTCTGTTTTCCTTTTCTTGCATGTTCAATAAGGGATTCTTGGGACAGCTGCTGTTTGCCTTGCCTGATGTAGGTAAGTAAACATAGCTACAGTAGGATTGGTAAGAGCAGAATCCCATTCTTTCCCAGCTCAGTTTTATTGTATTGTTTACTGCAGACACATTGCAGCAGTCCAACATCAAAAGTCTCTATTTCTTCAATGCTTCTTCACTATCCACGCAATGCTGATGCTGCTAAAAGCACTTCTGGCTAGAGAACAAGGAGGAACAGAGGGAGTCTGGACAGCTGTAAAATGACATTGTGAAAATTAGCTTCTTTGACAGATGCTTTGTTAACTGAGATTTGCCTGTGCTGGACTCGTTCTATTCACTCACACCAACCATTGGAGCAGGCTTTCTGCTTGGAAGTCTTTCTACCTCTGTGTTTTTGTGTATTCCATCAGCTCCTTGGCACCTCTGACAACTGCCTATGGTTCAGCTTTGGGTGTATCTACACTGTACGAGGGGGTATTGTAAAATTTTAATTATCACCTTTAAAAAAATTTGACAGAAAGTTTGTTTTGATTTGTAGTTGTTAACTTATCTCTATGTAGTCACCATCCAGATTTACACATTTTCCCCAGCGTTTCTTGACCCTCTGAATACTGTTATTGTAGACGTCTGCAGATTGCACCTTAAACCACTCTTCCAGTTCATGAATTACATCATCTGTGTTGTCAAATTGGCAACCTTGCAACAGATTTTTCATTTTTGGGAAAAGAAAAAATCACTTGGTGATGGTTTCATCAATATACCATAATAAGGTCTGGGTGACAATTATTACTTTATGATACCCTCCTTGTAGAAATAATGCAATTTGACATCACTTTAACTGCCATGGCTCCATCCTACAGAATCCTGGAATTTGTAGTTTTGTCAGACACCAGCACTCTTTGGTAGAGAAGGCTAAAATCCTTGTAAAACTATAAATCCCATGATTTCATAGAATGGAGCTACAGCACTTAAAGTGGTATCAAACTGCATTTCTACAGTCTAGATGTGCACCCTTTGACATTGGATTGTCTGCTGTTTTTTGAGTGGTGTAAGCCTAATCAATCACAGGGTGTCCCCCCCGAAAAATATAGATCAAGGTGGCTTACGAAGATTAAAACAGGTACAGCTAAAACTAAAATCATACAAAAGTCAAGATACACTTAAACAATAAATGTTAAAAGCAATTAAAAACATGTCAATTAAAAAGAAAAACAACAAATGTAGACAAATACATCCCATTCTTAAAAGATTCATTTCCCCTCATGAGCAGTTAATCTTCAAAGGCATAGTAAAAGGGGTGAAAACCTTTATATGCCTACAAAAGGATGACAAGGAGGGTCTAGTCTAACCTTTCTAGGAAGCGAGTTCCAGAGTCTGCGAGCAGGTACCAAGAAGGTCCTCTCCTGTGTTCCCACCAGATATATCCCTGAAAATGTTGTGAGGATAAAATGGGAGGTTGTTGTTGTTGTTAACTGCCCATGAATCGATTTCGACTCATGGTGACCCTATGGATGAAACATCTCCAAGATCCTCTGTCCTCCACTGCTCTGCTTACTTCCTGCAACCCCTTAATACCCATGGCCTCCTTAATAGAGTCCATCCTTTCCTAACATTATTGTCTTATCCAAAGAATTCTCTCTTCTCATGATATGTCCAAAGTACGACAGCCGTAGTTTGGTCATCTTGGCTTTCAGGGAGGTTTCCAGCTTGATCTGCTCTAGGCCCATTTGTTTGTCCTTCTGGCTGTCCATGGGATCCTCAGCACTCTTCTCCATCACCACGTTTCAAATGAATTGATTTTCTTCCTATCATCTTTCTTAACTGTCCAGCTCTCACATCCATACATGGTAATAGGGAATACAATGGCTTGTATGATTCTAAATTTTGTGCTGAGTTGTATCTTTGCATTTTAGAATATTTTCTAGTTCTTTCATAGCCACCCTCCCAATTCTTAGTCTTCTCCTGATTTCCTGACTGCAGTCCCCATTTCTATCAATGTTTGATTCCAGGTATGGGAATTCTTTTACTCTTTCTATTTCTTCATTGAACTTGTGAAGGTCCTCGGTGGTCATTCCCCCCCCCCCTTATGTTCAACATTAAGCCTGCCTTTGCACTTTCTTCTTTGATCTTCCTTACTGTGTTCCAGTTCTGTGAAGTTTTCTGCTAGTATTATGGTGTCATCTACATATCTGAGATTGTTGGTATTCCTTCCTCCTATTTTTACTTCTCCTCCTCCTCCTGTGTCCAAGCCTGCTTTTATTATAATATGTTCTGCATACAAGTTGCATACAATGGGAGTAGAGAAGAAAAAAATTAGGTACACCACCTTGAGCTCATAAGAGAAAAGTTGGTAGATTGATAAACAAATATTTTAACTCACCCTCCAAATCCTTCTCAACTTTCCCTGAAGCCCACTTTATCAGATGTAAGCTGAGTTACAGGGATATAACGTATACATCTGGTAGGAAGTAAACACTGAGATAAGAAGAGAATTCAGAATTACTTTATTAATATTGATCATTCACTATACTGCTGAGTGATAATGATGGAGACATTACTGAATTAGTGAGCTGATTAACACACATAGTGGGATTTTTTTAAAAGTCATCCTGGTAAAGACCACAGGAGATAAGAGTGTGTATTATAGATCGACAGTAGCTAGATTCTATAGATTTTACATAATTTATTCATTCACTTATGGAGAATCCAGCCAGTTTTACAGCCAGAGTTGCTCTGCCAAATTTTCCAACTTACTTCCCTGAGCTTTAGAATTATTATTATTATTATTATTATTATTATTATTATTATTTACTTATATTCCATCTTTCTCCCCAATATTGGGACTCAAGGCAGCAAACAGCAAACTTAAAAAGATATAATTTAAAAACAATACAAAAGTATTTAAATGTATACATATAAAATGAATTATATGTATTCATGGCTTGGGTCCAAACTATATCAGGGACCGCCTGCTCCCATATAATCCTCCCCGTGCTCTACGATCCTCCGGGAGGAATTTGCTGCAGCCTCAGAAATCGAGGTTGGCGGCTACCTCCCGGAGGGCTTTTTCAGTTGTCGCCCCTAGTCTCTGGAACGGCCTGCCGGACGAGATCCGTCTATTAACATCCTTGGATAGCTTTAAAAAGGCTATTAAGACGGATCTCTTCCGGCAGGCCTTCCCGGACTAGTTACCCCCCATCCCGGGCACAAAATACTGCCGCTAATGATGCCCTACGTGGCCCCATCGGTAGATGGAGGGGATCATTAGTGAGCATTAGTTTTTTCTGTGTAGGTTTTTTATAATTTTTTATAATGTTTATAGTTTTAATTTATGTTGGTTTTAATTTGCTTGATTTAATACTGTTTTAAGGGGGGGTTTCTTTACTATGTGTTTTATCTGTTTGTTTTAACTTGTAAGCCGCCCTGATTGGGTTCCCATTGGGCGGGGTATAAATAAATTT
Organism: Phrynosoma platyrhinos; assembly: GCA_020142125.1. NCBI lineage: Eukaryota > Metazoa > Chordata > Lepidosauria > Squamata > Phrynosomatidae > Phrynosoma > Phrynosoma platyrhinos. Next base: position 18,047,320 of record JAIPUX010001880.1, read on the forward strand.
TATTATTATTATTATTATTAAACAAACAATGTTAAAAGTTAAACAGCTATTCCTTAAAATGCAAAATGTGTTAAACACTCAATACAAACCTTAGAAGAATAAAGAAAATCTAATTCAATTCTTGCACAGCCCTATGGAGGTGCAGATGCAGGTTGACTGTTGCTTCCTTGTGGTGTGGCTGGAAAGAGTTGGTATGCCTTGGACCAATTCTTCCTATAGTTCTCAGGTGGTCATCCAATCACTGGTTCTGACCTCATGGCCAAGGGACAGATCTTCCTCCTAGTGGACCCTAAAGAGGAAGTTCCACTGGGAGAAAAGCAGCTGACAAGAGTGCGGCAACAGAGGACTAACTAGGATGGTTCCTGCCAAATTGGGACAATTGGGGAATATGATTAAACTGGTGGCAAGCATCCAAAGAGGGTAGCTGAAGCATGGATGAAGAACTGATGGTGATGATGAAATAGTTACAATGAAAAAGTGTTGAAGAAGTGCCAGAGGATGAGAAGTGTCAATATGAGGGAGGTTTCAGGAAATGACAGGTGGCACACTCACATGATGGTGGAATCAGCAGAAGTAAATCTATCCAGGATGGACAAGGTGATGTGGTGTGGGAGTCTCTAGCCTTCTATGTCACATCACCCTACAATTGCTGATCTGGGGAGCCAAAACAAATGAAAGCAACCAGTGCAGAAGTGGAGCTGAATTCACAGGGTGGTGGAAGGGAAGGGCATCTCCTTTTTCCTGGAAAAGAATAAGCAAGAGTAGGAGCTGGGCCTTCTCCTCTTTGTGGGAAAGGAGAGAGAGTTGGCTTGAGAAAGTTATGAGGAGTTGAGAAAGGATAGGCAAAGATGGCAACCACTCCTTTTGCATACTCACGCTGTACAGGGTGGGATTACTTACTTAAACATTTTGTTTAAAAGGGGTTTAAAAGGGTCTTGGAACTTGCTGGATAAATGCCCAAAGGGAACACAGCAAAGTTTTCTAAGAGGATTATTTGGACTGTTACAAGGATTCCAAATGAGGGCTGAATAATTTTGGCACAGGCATTAAGAAACTACTTCAGCCTCCTGGCAGAGCACTTATTTTGCATGCAGCAAATGCCAGGTTTTTTGCCTGTTTCTAGTTTAGAGTGTTGCTCAGTTTATAGCTATTGAGCTTGTCTTCTATTGCTCCTGGAAACATTGTGCCTCCCAAAAGGTAGACCTGGCTCCAGGCTCACTGTAAACAGTTTCCCCATGCAGGGCATGAAATGGTTAAGCAAGGAAATTTTGGGCTGTTCTGATTCCAGAAAGGTGAGCCACCATAGCCCAGTCCTCAAGGGAGTCATCAGCAGCTGCCCTGTACAACAGCAAAGCATGACAGCAATGCACTACTGATAGGACTCTCCAAGACCTCCAAGCATCTGAAGTGAGCAGACAGAACAACTTTCCTGGGCAGTGGCAATGACACAACCAATACTTGGGGCAAACTATCATGTATAGGTATTAAGCAGAGGTTTCTATGGTCAGAATCAACATTTGCAGCAGCCATGAGAGTAAATCACCTAGATGGCACGAGCCTCTAAAGAGAAATGGTCACACACAACAGCAGTGACAAAGGTCAGCACCCAGCAAGTGTGAGAACGCCAGTGAGTCTTCATCTGATAAGGAAACATTTGGTCAGGATGTTGAGTGTAGCTTCACATGTTCCAGGACACTCTGCATGGGTCATGTGGCAGAAATTTAAGGCAAGGTAGTCAAACTCGGGCAGTGCGGCCAGAAGGCCTTATGATGCTCCCTGTCTTCAGCATCTGAGGACAATGAAGATCCTTTTGGGATCCATCTTGTCCTCAAAATCAGGTGGTGGATATTAGATGACTATTGTTGTTATTTTGTCAACAAATCAACTTTGACTTACAGAGACCCACATGAATGAGCGATTTTCAAGAGCCGTGGTCATCAACTGTTATGGCTGTGGCTTCCTTCTTTGAATCAATCCTCTATAGCACCATCTTCTTATTTTCCTACTGCATTCTACTTTATGAAGCATTTTACAAAGAGTCACGCCATCTCATGACTTGCTCAAAATGTAATAATCTTAGTTTAGTCATCTTGGTTTCTAATGAGAATCCAGACCTGATTTGGAAATTTATCACACCACCTCAGTTCTCACTGTGAATTGTGTTAATGAAGGGAAGTGCATATATATTGTTTTGGGAGCACTTCCTACCACATATCCCTCCATTAGCATGACTGGGCTGTTGCTGGCCCCACATGCTCTTTCCTACGCTTGTCCTTAACTCCACCTTCTTGCCCTATGCCCTACCCCAGGGGTAGGCAACCTTTCTCCTTTAAGGGCCAAGGGACTTCAGCTCCCAGAAGCCTCAGCCATGTTGGCCAATAGTCCCATGTTGACCAATAGCTCCTGGGATTCTGGGAGATGAAGTCCCTCGGCCCTTAAAGGGGAAAGGTTGCCTACCCCTGCCCTACCCAGTGTGCCTTTCATGTGTGTGAGCGCGTGTGTATGTGCACTTTTAAAAATGCAATTCCAGAGTTATGCAAATGCGGTTTAAACAAAAAGAAACAAAAAAACTCACAATAATAATAAGAAAAGAAAGTAGAAAAAAGCCTGTTCTGGAATAGTGAAGGGGAGAGGAGGAGACACTGACACTATGTGACTTTGCAATTCTGGAACTTCTACAGGATAATTTACTGCACCTGATGACTAAAGCTATACCAGTGTTATTGGAAGCTTATTGATGCGTTTTCCTATCAATGGCAAGATGCAGGCTAACCATGCTTCCAGAACAAGGCAGTAACAAGAAGGAGACAGCATTGCATGATAGGTATTGCCAATGGCACTATTATCAGACTTCTGTGATGGTTTAAAAATGTGACAAAATCCCTGTTCTAGAAGTCATTCATTTGTCTTTTGCAGTCCATGGTTTCTATAGAACTTTCCTCCAACATCACATTTCAAATGAGTGGATTCTCCTCCTGTTAGCTTTCTTCACTGTCTTGGTTTCATGACCATACATAAAAATCAGCTAGTTGGCTATTATGTAAATATTTCCCTCTGTTAAAATCTAAGGCAAAGGAGAGCAGGAAAAGATGCTCTGCCACGGAAGACATTAATATGCATAAAAAGAAGGTGAAGCACTTTGTCTTCACTTTGTTGCCTTGGTACTTGATAATTGTGTTGTTCAGTCTGTCTATGCTGGGCATGGCTGGCATTTGACCAGCCACATAAGTAATGTTCTTGAGGTTACATCTCTCATGGGGGAGGCTGTAGCAATCAAGTATGGTGCAGCATTTCACAAACGGATGTCTTAGAAAGACAAGGTGAGGTGGAGCCACCTTAGTGATAAGTTGTGGCTGTTCATTGTTTCCTTAGAGTCTGATTATTGAAAAGTGGCATTGTGGTGCAGCAGACATGAGTACTCCTACATAATATTCTGGGAATGAACCAAGGGAAGTGTCTTGGTGAGCATGACTTCAACAACTGCCTTGGCCCATACCTGTCTTTTGTGAACCCATAATCAGAATGGTCAGTTCTAATCCTGCCTCTGAGGAGGAAGGAGGGTCCAACATAAACTCATCTTCCCAAATCCAGAGTTCTTTGTTAGAAGCCTCTTGTGGTTGTGTAAGAGAGAGCCAGCCACCGAGACCTTGTGGTGCTTTCAGGCTTTTAAGAACCTCTGCTGAGAAGCATCTGGAAGTTTTGCACTTTTGCCCAATTGTCCATCTCACTAGACAGATGCTATCTCATCACCTCTTTGCTGTGGCCTCATTAAAATGTTACTGAGTGTCTTCAGACATTTTAACCCTTTGATATCTGGGAATGACTTTTCCATTATTACAGGGTCTTTAGTGGCCAAGTGTGACATTCAACCCACCTTCAGGCTGCTTCCAATATATCCAAGGGGCAGACTCACCATCCTGAGGGTCTGCGGAGAAGCCTTATTGCCCAGGGAAGGTCCTGCATGGTGCCGAGGAGAGCCGTCATGAGACAGGGAGTTGACCTGGTGTCACTCCCCCTTCTTGGGTGTCACCCCCCTTCTGGAGTGTCACCTGGTGCCCCCCCCCCCCCCCCCCAGGGATGCTACTGCATACCCTTCACTCTATTTGGAGTCTTTATATTTTCATATTGTTATAGCTGGAGCCAGCACATTCTTAAGAGGTCACAATGACCTTTTGAAACACTAGGTCTAGGTCCTATGGGAAAGGAGCAAAGATTTGAGCACATGCGCATGATCCAGATAATACTGCAATCAATGCTAAACAGGGATTCAACTGCTCCTTCCTGCCTACCTGCCTTTTGCATTTCTTCTTGCATCAAGAGACAAAGGAGCTTTCCCTGCTCTGAAGCAGTAAGCCAGCTCCTAGTGGCGCAGTAGTTAAATGCCTGTACTGCAACCACTCACTCACAAATCACAAGGTTGCGAGTTCAATACTAGCCAGGGCTCAGGCTCGGGCCTGCATCCTTCCAAGGTCACTAAAATGAGTACTCAGCTTGATGGGGGGCAATCAGCTTACAGCTGTGAACTGCTTAGAACAGGCCGGTCCTGCCACCGCTGCTGCTGCCTGCCATGATAATATTGATTCTTGTTGTTATTACTTGTTCTTGGGGTTTTCTTGGCAAAATCTCCACAGGGGTTTTGCCATGGCTTTTCTGGGGCTGAGAGAGTGTGCATGCATATATTTTTAATTTTTTATTTATTTATTTATTTTTGGTGCTTCGGCCCCCCAATTGTCTGAGGGACAGCAACCCAGCCCCCAGCTCAAAAAGGTTGCCTACCCCTGGCTTAGACACTGCGTAGCATGGTATGAAGCAGTATATAAATAAAGCTGCTTTTGCTTTCTGCCTACCCCCTGATGTGTTTCCAGCCAACTTCCCTGTCCATTCATCCTAGGGTTATCCTCATCCAATCACTGTTTTTGTTGCCCTTAAGTTAAAGCCATCAACCAGTCCAGAATCCCATTGTCAATTCTTGGGGAAGTCATAAAACTTTGTTACATTGCTAGAGATCATCAAATACACCCCCAAAGGCTAGTTAGCAGATATAAACATTGGTCCCAAAGCCTAGCTTCCATGCACACAGTACACATACAGTTAGTCCCCAGTTTGCAGTCTGTGTATGAGCTGTGTCGCCCGCAGACCTCAGTCTGAGCCACTCCTGCTTTCCGGGGTTTACTCTTTGGACAGGTAAATATTGCTCTCTTCAAACCTCTCAAACTCCACTATTCAGTTTCCATATTTCCATTTTGGTTAGCTCTAAATGCTGTGCCTGTGAATTACTATCATATGTGTGTATACACTCTTGCATATTTCTAAATGAAATCTTTTTAATTCATGCAAACTTGGAGTTCTCCTCAGTGAGTACTGGTATACACAGGTGCTAATGGTCCTAAGGTTACCCAGGCTCTTACAAAGTTTAAGCTATTTCCCCCAAAATTTAAAATGATGCTGATGGTTGATGGGGACCCCACATTCTCCCCCACCTTTCTTTGGGTAACAGATCTGGGACATGCATTAGCCTGAAAACTTTTGGTAGAGCCATTCTTGTATCACCTCCAGTGGCTGAGAGCATATCATCAGGGAAATTTGGGATTTAGTCTTTCAAGACTGGGGCAGCCAAATTGAGTGTCTCTTCAACCCACATTCAGGGCATTGAGAAATGGGAGTCATTTCTGGGGGGGAGGGGGGAGGAGAGAACCCTATGTTTTTCTTGAGTTGGGAATGGTCTGCTTTTTTTTTTTTTTAAGTTTTGATTGCTGATCTTGTTCTGTTCCACTACTGGATATAGTTCCAGGCCTCCACAATACTCATTTGATACTGAAACCTGACACATGTTACTCTTACAGTATAAGCTTCATTGGCTGTAAGTGATGCTGCACATGGTATGTGTCTCTATATGGTGGGAATGCTCTGACTATAAAAAGGAAAGAATTCAAAAATATAGCAGTGTTAGTCTGTAGAATCAGTATGTAGAGAGATCTTGTAGCACCTTTGAGACTAACTGAAAGAAAGAAATTGGCAGCATGAGCTTTCATAGATTTCAGTCTACTTCCTCAGAGGCATTTGGTGCATATTTCCTTAGATGCATTTCCTCAGATCCACCAAATGCCTCTGAGGAAGTAGACTGAAGTCTATGAAAGCTCACGCTGCCAATTTCTTTCAGTTAGTCTCAAAGGTGCTACAAAATCTCTCTATGTACTGTAAAAAGGAAAATAAAGACTTAAAGATAGGATGTGGCAAGGGGGAAGCAGGAAAGAGCTAATGTGGATGACCACAAGAAACAGATCAGCCACAAAACTGGCTGATAAAATGCTGCAATCCTAAATGTATTATCTGAAACCAAACTGCCTCAGTTTTGAGTAAATATAATGTGATTTCTCTTCTGGATTTTTTTATGGGGTCTACAACATTACATTAAATTTTATGCAGAATCACAGTTTTAATTCTTCCAGCACCAAGATACTTTATTATTTAAAACTGTTTTTCAGGCTTCAAAGCTTCTTAGCCTATTCTTAAATGCTGATGCTTTCTTTCCTGGGAACATCTTTAGGAGATGTACCATTTATATACAAGTTGTCCCCCAAACCATGGTTTGGAAAATCACTATTTCCTTCAAAACATTCCTACAAACTGCTGCACCTATGTTTCTGAAACTTTTCAGGGTTGTTAATTAGGGCTTCCTCTATGCTTATCAGTTATCATTGAAACAGTGGGGCATGAGGAAATTCAGAGGTAAATATGAGTATACCCTCCAAATGGAAAGGCTGCTCTTGCATAAAAATTCCTGCAACCTGAAACTTGGCAGCCTTCATTCCCTCAGAAGTGGCAACTGTGTCTTCAAAGTTCTTCCGTTTATGGAGAGAAATTAAAAAAAAAGTTATTTACAATTCTATTTTTATTTTATTTTTAACGTAAACAGTATAATCACTCCTCTACATATTTGTTTGCAATTTAGGAAGTATAACTCTTGAGGATAACCTTTAACAACTAGTATAACCCTGGTTGCTATGATCACAAACAGCACCAAAGTTTGACAAAAAAGGAGATATTTGACAAAAAGCCAAAGAAAATGTGAGACATGAATTGCATTGGCTTTACATGTAAAGTTGAAGACTTTACATATTTTGCCCAGACAGATAGGGTTCTAGGTATGAAAAGAATATTCACAGATTTTCTTGGCATGAAAATATGTCCAAAACACTGAGAAAATGGTCAACCAATGAACACATGTTTTTACATTCTGGGACTATATGCAAAAGCTTTGTGTGTAGAAGACAGTTTATTTTGCTCAAAACCATTATTTTTTGTGTAGCAAAATGTGTGCTTTGTGGAAATTTGCTGTTTTCTGCAGAAAATGTATTTTACACAAAACATATCATTTTGCATAACAATCAAGGGTTTCTTTTTGCACACAATGCATTTTATGCAACAATCAATTTTTCTTGAAGATGTGTAAAATCATGTCTTGTCCAATGGAGGGATGAGAAAACTTTTGAAATTATTTGTTTTTACATGTAAGAATGAAATAAGCCAAGAATTACATCCCTATTGGGACCATTTCCTAGCAGCTCCCTTCCTTCCCCCAATAAAATGTTCTTCTGACACTAGAAGAAGCTATGCTGAACTATTTATGAACAGGTAGCTAATAAGTTTGCTTTTTTTAAAAAAAGGATTTTAAAAGTACATTTACAAAAGAAAAGAAACAGAAAAGAACCAAACAAACAAAAGGTTGGGAAAGGAAATGCATAGGATATGAACAAAGACTAGGCATATATACCTTGTATTTAAGCTGACCGTAACTCCAAAAATACATTTTCTTGAGAATTATGTGAATAAAATACACATTCCTGCATAGCTAAAGCTGTCAGATCTGCTGATCATTTAACAAGAGATAGTGAATGTTTATCTTTCCAACCTAAGGGAAAATGATTTTTTGTAACAGGAAAAGACCACAGGATCCAACCATGTTGACCCTCAAAGTGTTATTGGAAGACAAATGAAAGCAGAAACAGTAGTACTTTTCTCTGTGTCTTAGTGCTTCCCATAGGAGACAGTTGTAAAAATGTGTCCTTTTCCTAGCTGCAAAAATCAATTCACAAAAGACTGTATCCCACAGTAAGAGAATGAAAGCACTATGACATCATGTGGTAGGGCATGGAGAAAGGTGTTGTTCTCTCACTCTGTTTTTAGTTGCTTTTCTTGTGTGATAATGTGGGTGCAATTTTAGTTGCCCAGGATGTTAACTCTATTAAAGGAAACCAAAAATATGCAAGTATAAAAGTTAAATTTGTTAAGAGTCCAGTTTCTATTAGCAGAACAACAAAAGTGTGGGTCAAACTATTTTAAATCTGTCTTCCTAAAGAATAGACTTACTTAGAAAAACAGCAACAAACATGCAGTCTATAGTTTAAAAACAAACAATAATGGCTTTAATAAATATTTACATAAATTAACTAAAACCTAATCTAATTGGAGATGGTTTGGGTAAAGAGAGATAAATCTCACCATCTTTAGATAGCAGGAAGATGGGACTATCAACTGATTGCTGTCAGCAGTTTAGAATCTTCAGAGAGAGCTGTTAAACTGCCTCCAAGAATGAGTGACAGGTGCCACATATTTAGATAAAATGAGAGAGAGGGAAGTCCCTGTTTGTCTAAGGATGGAAAGGAGAATGCAAACATAAATGTCCCCATAATCCCCTTCTCATTCTCTTGGACCAATGTCAAGAATTTTCATTCCTTCACGTAGTCTCTGAAATCTATCTTTTGGCAGAGGTTTAGTCTGCAATCATAACTTCAAGTGTTGCAGTATTCCAGTTGGACAAGTCCATTCTTACACAATTATTTTAATTTGTGAAATGCAGTATCAGTGTTCTTCTTAAGTGGCTTTTCACTTTGAAAAATCTTGATGCAGCTCTGATTATCTTGCATCAAATCTGTTGGTTTGGGTTCTGTATTCCCAAAGTCCATGAGTAAGTTATGCAGTCATTTGATTCATCACATGCTGCTTTTGCTGAAACACACTCAGCACCTATAGAAGAATCTGTGATTGTAGTAGATTGCTTCTTATTTGCCCAACTTACAGCTCCTCCATGATAGAAGATCAGATTTCTGGTGGTTGACTTTCTGTCTACCAGATCTGCAGCCCAGTCTGCATCTGCATAAGTGATCAGCTGTGGTTGGCGACAGACTGGCAGTATCAATCGATGATGGGTTGTTCCTTCTAAGTATCTGGCAACTCTCTTCACTGCAATGAAATCTTTTTCAGTAGGAGAGTTGACCATTCTGCATAGGATGCCAACAGCATTTGCTATGTCAGGTCTGGTGAAATTGGCTGTGTATTGGAGTTTTCCAACTGTAGTCCTATACTTGTTTCCATTTTGCAAAGGTTTGATGTCTTTTAAGGATCCTACTTCCATTGGAGTTGGCATAGCATTTGTGTCTTTCAGATCAAGACAGTCCAGAAGATCCAGTATCTTCTGTTTTTGATTCAGGAAGAAACTTCCATCACTGCCTCTTTCTATTTGCACTCCAAGATAGTGTGAGATGTCTCCCAAATTCTTAATATCAACCTCTTTCTTGAGATTTTGAAATATCTTTTCACTATCTGCTTTGTCCTCGCTGCATAGGATCAGATCATCCACATAACTTGTGATGTAAGTCCATCTATTATTTCTGAATCTCTTGTATACACATTTTTCAACAGTGCCTGGAGTGAAGAAGCTTTGATAAGAAGCTGGTTCAGTTTCTCACTCCATGCTCTGGCAGCTTGCTTTAAACCATAAATGATCTTTTGTAATTTGTATACAAGATGTTTCTTTCCAGGTGTTTGGAATCCTGGAGGTTGTTCCATATAAAGTTGTTCAGTGAGATCACCATAAAGAAAAGCTGTATGAACATCCAGATGTTGAACATTCATTTTCTTATAAGCTGCGACAGCTAGGAGAGTTCTGATGGCTGTATGAGTGACTACTCCAGCAAAAGTTTCATTGTAGTCCTCACCATACTTTTGAGCAGGGGTAGGCAACCTTTCCCCTTTAAGGGCTGAGGGACTTCAGCTCCCAGAAGCCTCAGCCATGTTGGCCAATAGTCACATGTTAGCCAGTAGCTCCTGGGATTCTGGGAGCTGAAGTCCCTTGGCCCTTAAAGGGGAAAGGTTGCCTACCCCTGCTTTTGAGTATAAGCTTTAGCAACTAGTCTTGCTTTGTATCTTTGGATCTCCCCTTCTGCATCTAGCCTTGTGGTAAAGACCTATCTGCAACCAATTGCCCCTTTTTCTTCTGGCAATTCTGACAAAGTCCATGTCTTGTTTTTAATATAAAAATTGCATTTCCTCACTAGCAGCTTGCACCCACTTCTCAGAATCTGTCTTTGGAATTCCCTTGATCTTCTTCCAATCAGAGGGTTTTGGAATTTTCCTCTGTGGCTTGATAAGAGAATCTGTCAGGTGGCATACCTTTATTGGAGAGGTCTGGCCTTCTCACCTGGACTTGGATATTTGGCTCTACTTTTTGCATGCTGTCCAGTTTCTCATTGTTAGGCTGGTCCACTGCAGGTGTAGCCCCTTCTGGATACAAGACTTCAGGAGGATGAAAGAACTTCACTTGCTCTGGTTGCTGGTTGGAATCTTCTTCTACTGCAAATAAATCTGCATAGACATCTTGATTTTGATTAGATCTGGGCTGTGGTCTTTCATCAGTCTAAATAGTACTTGTTAATTTTATTGTGAGTTCATCTGGATTTAGAATTCTGTAACTATTTCTAGCAATACCAAAAAAATTCCATCTTCACTTCTGCAGTCAAGTTTCCTCTTTTCTGCTTGGGAATATAGGTAAATGCTTTACTTCCAAAAACTT
>JAIPUX010001880.1:18132120-18149302 GCA_020142125.1 Phrynosoma platyrhinos
CCCCCCCCCCCCCCCAGAATACTGCTTGAAATTGTGTGTGTGCATTTTTCCTGTGCACAGATTGGAATTTGTGATTCTTTGCAGCTAACAGAGCTATTGTGAATTGGAATGCCAGATAGAATGTGAATTATAAATGTCATCACAGGCGCCCATTGGATCAGGGGTTGGGAAATCTCAGGCCCAGGGGCTGAATCCAGTCCTCCTGGCTCCCACTCTGACCCTCTAATTCTCTAGACAGACACATTTGTTTCCTTATTACATCTGCTCTTTTCTGGGACTGACTAATTCTATGCCTCCCCAAGACTTCATTTGCTACTGAGCACTCACACATGTTATTGTTATATGATAAACTTTACTGGTGGTAAATGATGCTGTAGATGATATGCAGCAGAGAAGCATTCCACTCCTTTTGTTGATGGGTCTAGCATCCCTTCACAGCCAATGGCAGAACTGGGCTCCTAAACAACTAATTCTACCCAGATTGTCCTTGACTGGTAATCCAGTTCCCTGTGGTCAGCAATGGGAAATCCCAGGAATGGTGTGCACACTTGCCGGTTGAGGCCACTGGAAGATTGACTCCCAAGGGATTCAGAAGCAAACAAAGTGTGATCCATCCCTCCTCATCAGTGAGAACTGTACAAACAAGTTATTAAAAGAGAAAGTTTACTTTCCTAGTGCAGTTTCCATATCTTTTCCTAGCCTCAGATTTCTAGTTAAAGCAAAGAATATCTAACAATGTTACTAAATACAAATTAACTCTTTCTTTGACCCTGGGCAGCTGTTAACATTTGGCCTTGATGCTACCGAGGACTTCAAACCCATTTGGCTGATGACAGATGCCAAATGCACTATACATTATTAGTTGATTTCTAATGTATGTATTACTTCCCTCCCTCCATTGTAAACAGTTAAAAGTCCTTTATTATGGCTTACTTACCTGCAATTAAAGCTTTAAAATATGCTGGTGTTTTTTGACTCAAGTTTTTTTTATTTACCCTTTTTCTTTTGGCTCTCCACCTCTGAAATGTGGCCTTTGAGAACTGGCTGAAAAAGGTCCTCTCCCTGCCACATTGGATAATGCCTTTTTTTTTTTTCAGAGATGATGTACAAAATATCTTCCCTAATCTGGGCCTGCTTTATTGTTACCTGTTAATACTTGATATTGCTGTTGGATCAGCCCTGTACAGCAGAGTAAGAATTCTAAAAGTAAAGTAAGAATTCTAATCTGTATTTCTGCACTGGCAGCTCTGACTATAGAGCAAGGGTGTTGGGGTTCATTCTGAAACAACTAATAGAGTGAAAAAGTCTGGCTTTATAGTATGGCACTATGTCCCATCTTGTCTTGCCTCATCTTCACGGGAGTAGTCCATCTTACTAAACACTTTTCTCCCATGTGTTACAGGTGTGACCGGGCAAGCACTGTAGAGCTCTAAGGATGGTGCGGATTTTGGCCAATGGAGATATTGTACAAGATGATGATCCTCGAGTGAGGCAGAGGACTCAGAATAGGGATAACTCCTCCCGACCAGTAAGAAAAAATTAATATGTGTTTTGCAGTTGTTTAAGATGCCCACAGAAACTTTAAAGATTTCACTATTGCCATAAATATATGCTTAATTATTTAGTATGGTTGGTGTGGCCAATGATCACTCTTTACAAAGATGTTTTATACATTACCATAAAGAACATAGGAAAAGCCTTACTGGATCAGACTAAAGGCCAGTCCAGTTCAACTTTCTATTCACTCAGTAGCTGCCCAGTTGTCTATGGACAGTTCATAAACAGGGCCTGAGTGCAATATCCTCTTTCCCTCTTGATGTATTTGGTACCATCTGGGAGTATGCCAAATCCATCTTAAGGATCTAAGTAGAACCAAGCTGGAGCAAAGTAAAGGTCTGTCTAGTCTGTTTCCCTGAGTAGTCAAACACATGCTTGTGGGAAGCTCACAAGCAGAACATTACTATAATAGTCCCCCAGCAGCTGGCATTCAGAGGTGAATGGCCTCTGATCATTGACTTTTGTGTAGTGAAAGCACAAATCATGCTGCTGCTGCTATTATTATTATTCAGTTTGTTTTTCTTCAAGCTTGTACACATGTGCATAATCATTTATATCTGGCAATCTTTAGCTACCTGGTTACCTTAGTTCTCAGTTTATAGGATTTGGAACCATTAGGCATCTCTTGAACAGGTGGTTCAGCATAAATGGAGGGGTGACTGAGGCATGCAGATGTATCAGGATGGCAACATTAGTTGAAAGTTGGCATATGTGATTGGGCCATCCTACTGAGTAAAGTATGATTGACTCAAACATGTTTCTTTTCAACTGATTGTATTAGCATGTTGATTTGTATGTGTGAGCCAGGTCTACATGCATGAGCCAGGCTGTGCTTTATATTTAAAAAGGATGCTGATGATAGCTTGCTTCCTGCATGTGGCTGCAGTAAAGATCAGTGCACAGGTGAAGAACAGATGGTTGTCCAGATGTTGGATTACAATTCTCAGCATCCTTCGCAATGCCAGTATTTACCAGGCATGATGAGTTGCTGCCCAACAACATCTGGAGGGTCACACATTATCCATCCCTAGATTAGAGAAAAAATAACCTTTGAATGCTCAGAGCAATACACGTAAGCTCTGAGCTGGTTATTACACCCCTTATTACCATACAATCCTGTGTGCTTGCTCTCAATAAATTTACCTGGACTATACTCCTGAGTAAATGTGGATGTGATTGCAGCTATGGATATCTGTGTCATCTCTGTGTAGGTATGCAGTCTAAGTATGCCGTTCCAGAGAGTTTATTTAGGTAGCATAAGTGAGGTATGGTCTTATTTTTCTTAGGTATTTTGTTCTGCGTTTTTATTTTTATTTATTTCATTTTATTGCATTTTTTGTTCCAGTGTCTCAGGATTCTGGCATTGAACTATTTTTAAAGAAAAAGTACCATGTAATTATTTTTAAAATATTGGTCATCAAGTGTAGAGATCAGAATTGTACATGTTCATTACTGTTGGTCTTTTCTCACAGAGCTTTGGTTTCCACACCGAAAAATAAATAAAATAAAATAAAATAAAATAAAATAAAATAAAATAAAATAGGTGGGTGGTGGACATGATGGAATTGTGTATAAAAATGTGCATAGTTTGAAGAAAGAATCCTCCCCTATTTTATAATACTGAAACTTGGGTTTTTTTCATCAAATGTAATGTTGGGAGATTCGGAGCAGCTAAAAGGAAGGAGTTTTTCACACAGCACATTGTTAAACTGGGATTCTCATCATCATGATGCAGAATGGCCACAAATTCAGACAACTTTAGAAAGGGATTAGACAAGTTCATGGTGGCTGCCAAAGGCCACTGATCATGATATATATGCCTTCCAGTATCAGAGGCAATACTTTTCTGAATACCAGTAGCTGGGAGGAGGGTGCTACTGTCCTTGTTTTCTGCTTATGGACTTCCCATGAGCATTTGGGATATGGAGTCTAGGTCTCAGGTCTATATAGATGCTGCTGTTCATAACATTATGTAGTGAGGTTTTTTTTGTTTGTTTCTGTGAATGACTTAAATGGCTACATTCCTTGTTTTTCCTTTGTACAGCTCTTTTTCACTAGCGGTATGGCTTCATTCCCTTTCTCTGGGTTTTCTCTACAGGCATTTTTCAACATGATGACTAATGCAGGTCCTGCTCCACAACAACACTATCATCATCAGCAGGAGCAGCAGCAACAGCGTCACCACCAGCAGCAGGGTGCAAGGCCAGGGGAGCGCTCACCATTTTCAGACATCAATCAACAGTTGGTGAACATGGGCTTCCCAACCTGGAACCTTGGCAACCAGGTGGTGGAGCCAGTCATGTCCATCTTACTGCTATTTCTCCTCATGATGGTGGGAGTGCGTGGCTTGCTCTTAGTGGGCCTCATCTACATTGTTTCCCTCTTAAGCCAGCGATGACAAGGACTTCTGTATTGGCCATGACTGCTGCTCCAAAAAGAGAGACAGATTTTCTTGGTGTGTATATGTGAGTATGAGTGTGATTGTGTGAGAGAATATGAGAATGGAGGAGAGAAAAATGGAGAGTATGGGTCATTATGAGGTATGGCCCCCATTATGAGTGTGCTTGCTCATGTATATTCTTTTTCCCCAAACCTTTATAAATCAAACTCGTTGGGAACAGATATGACCATTGTGGAATGCGAGGTTATGAGAGTACAATTTCCCCCACTCTGGTTGCCTCCTGCTGAAGCGTGAAGCCTGGCTTTGTCAGTGGCACAAGGCACTCTGTCAGAAATAAGAGATTTATTTTGCTGTTCTAGATAGAGCAAATGTGGTGGTAGTCTTGGGTGGAGGAGGTGAGATGAAGCTAGGGGTGGGCTGAAGCATTGAAAGGACTGCAACTAGATCTCTTTAAGAGGTAAACAGCAGTAACAGGAAGAGAGGAATGCAGTAGAACCTAACACATTGAAAGGCACTTTCCCCCCATGTGATGACATAGATGTGGGAAAAACTGAAAAGTAGATGGCAGCAGAAGGCTTAAAATGAGGATATAAGTGACACATCTGTCCAGATTGCTTAAAATGGGCTTGTGTTTGAAGAATTATTTTGTAAATCAAGGTTCCTTATGGAATCAATCACAGTACCGAAATCCCATCTCAGTAATGAAAGAGGCTTGGATTCAGTTCTTGGAACCATCTTCAGCCATGCCCCTCACCTCCATACTTGGAGAGATTTCTGGACTTACATTGAATCAGTGTTTGTGAGGAAGAGCCATTAAGAACTGGTACCTCCATGTGGAAGCTGTCTGCATGGCTCCTGCTATGTGTACAGTCCCCTTGTAGGAGGCTTTGGTTCTTGCCAATAATGTCTGAATGAGTGCTTCTTCAAAGGCAGCTCCTTGGGTGCTCGTATGGGGGTGCTTCAAGTGTGAACCTGTTTTATAATATCCTCTGGGTGTATATGTGTGTGGTTTAAGCTTGCTGTACTGTCTTACAGCACAGTGGACATGTGTGAAACGGTTCTTGCTTCTCCTAATAAAATGACTGAATGGAACTGACTGTACATTTCTTCACCCCAACCCAGTTGGAATGCTGTCTCACACTGCTTTCTCTGGTAGCAATCGTTTTCTAAAATGCTGAGGAGCTATAGGATTCATTCAAAGGAGAACTTTTTGTAACTCATCTCTTCCTTAATTCTTTGTAATACTAAATGCAAACTGCTCCTTAATGCATACCTTTCCCCCTCTTTCTGGACAGGTTGTAGCATTCTTTTTATTCCGATTGATCTTGACCCAATAATGAACATTGTAGGCTTAAATGAAAAAAGCAGCACTATCTGTTTGCCTTTTTCATATTTTACATCTCGGGATGTAGAGTAACTTACAGCATATTTAAAAGTAAACATACAAATAAAATTTTAGAAATGTAACACAGAGAATGTTTGACCATGTGCACACACCCAGGGACTTTGACATGACTGTTATGGAAGTCCATTGTGACCAAGAAGGCCTCTCTTTGGTTTTTGGGAAAAGCTTTGTGAAGCCTCCCAAGAATGAAGTGAGGAATGGAGAGAAAAATCTTCCTAGACAAGTGTGTAAGAGGAGTGGGAGGGTCCATCCATATATTCTGATAATATCAACTGCTGTTTGCTGGTGGTTCCATGAACTCCTGATTCCTACAAGCCACTGATTATTTCTGAAAATCTACCCCAAGCAGGGATTCATACATGCTGGGAAGAAAAGATGCTTTGGTACTATCTATTCTTTCAGCTCCTGATGTCTGCCAGTCTCCTACTGTCATAGCAAAAGAACCTGGGTTTTCTGCAAGCATGCTTTAAGTCCATGAAAATGATTTAAATGACAAGCTGGACCTATTGTGATAATAGCCCTGCCTGCCAATAAATATGCCACCAGCCATTTGTGGCGACTGAAGGTCTGAATTTGTGAGGAATGCAGTTGAAGTACTGTGTGATAGGATCATAGGAAGCTGTGTTACAAGAAAACAGACCATTGGGCTATTAACTCAGTATTGTTTCTATTAAGAGTTGGAGCCTCTTAGTAAGAGGGCTAAAATTTATTTCAGAGAGATTCTCAAGGGTCACATTCCAGTGATGGTTGAGGCAAAAAGGATGAGGTTAAAAACAAGCATGCTTTAGTTTAAAACTCATAAACCTTAGGAGAGACATTTCATCTTTATAGGATGGGGGAGAGTGGGGTGCAACCATCTGGGAAACCCCAGGTAGGCTGGCTTTGGTCACAGGGCCTGAGGTTCTCCCCATTTGTTCTACCTCGACTACCAGCACTTCTCCAGAATTCTGAATATGGTGTCTTTCTCAGCTGTATCTATGCAGGAATGAACATATATCTCTGTATGCATAGCATGTCGTTGCCACTGAGGTACAGCACGCTTTCTGCATCACAGGATACTCATGGGGAGGATGCTCATGGAATATTTTCTGAGGTTTTAAAAATATACTTGGAGAAATGGACTAGTTTGGTGACATGGGATAACATCACTTGCGATATTTTGTCACATTTGAATGGTCATAGGTTTGCAAACATCACAAAGAGCAGGCAGTAGCAGTGGCCAAACCACTACAAGCTCTGGGGCTTTCAGATGTGTTTCTTCAGCAATAGACACGCTTGTCATGGCAGGGACCACCAAAGGTAGTTGGTGATATGGCACTCAAGTGTGGGTGGAGTGGGTAGATGGGATGAGGCTGTTTGAATCCAAACATCAAACTCAAACCCTAGGCATGTGTGTCCCTTGGGAATTGTTAGTAAGATCAACGGCCCCATTAGGGAAAAAAAAAATGACAGAACTTTCCAAAGTATTGCAGTGGTGATGGAACACAATGGTGCTTGTGTGTTCACAGGTAGGACACCCAACCCAAAATTGAGTTTCTGAAATTCAAGAACTGAATTCATAACTGGGACCACCCATCCATCCGTGTTTTCTGCATTTGGTGCATAGATCATTGAAGGGGACCTGGAGAAATATGTTTGTAGAATATATCGGCAGTACTTCACAAGAATATATCTACAGTAGCTTCTGAGGTCTGATCATGCACATTAGGTGGGAAGCCTTTGACCCTCCAGGTGTTTTGGACTACAACTCCCAGAGCCTCTTACCATTATTAACACTGGTTTTACCTTTGGGAGTTTAAAGATTCAAGGTTCTCAACTCCTGCTGTAAAATCAGTATTGTAGCTGACATTTTGTTAGCTGCTGACTCTTCCATTAAATTCATGAATAAAGGACAATGATCAATGATGTGTGTCCCATGCTTTCTTGTGTGGTGTTTATTCATTTGCATCTGATTTCTGAAAGATGTCTTTCAGTGTTGGGAGCCCCTCTTGTAAGGTCAAGTGACAGAACTAATCCTGTTAACAACATCTTCCTACACTTGTGATGCTCCTGTTTATAAAAGGACAGTGAGAACATTCTTATTGCTGTGTGGGCATCTTAATCCTCAAGTATGATCTCCTAAAAAAGAATACAACAAAATCCAAATTCCACAAAGTAGCTATACCTTTACTGGGCCAACCCCAAACCATAAAATATATCATGCAAACGTTTGAAGTTTGTATGGTCACCACAGCTATCTCTGAATATATTTCCTAAATAATGTTCCTGTGGTGGATTGAACTGGAGACAGAACAGCTTTTTATTCCACAAGGGGCGGGGGTAGTGGCAGCTTAGCAGTTGAAGTATTGGAAGGCCTACTGTCTGAAAAAATTATTTCTGAATTCCCTTGATAAATCTCCTTACCTATGCCCATGATTTTTATTATGTATTTTATTATTCATTTCATTTTTATGCCACATTTCTCCCAGAAAGTTACCCAAGGCAGCTCACAAAGAAGAATGTTGACAAGCTGGAGCGTGTCCAGAGGAGGGCAACCAAGATGGTGAAGGGTATGGAATCCATGCCCTATGAAGAGAGACTTAGGGAACTGGGTATATTTAGTCTGGAGAAGAGATAGTTAAGGGGTGATATGATAGCCTTATTTAAGTATTTGGAGGTATGTCATATTGAGGATGGAGCAAGCTTGTTTTCTGCAGTTCCAGAGAATAGGACCTGGAACAATGGATTCAAACTACAGGACAAGAGATTCCAGCTCAACATTAGGAAGAACTTCCTAACAGTAACTGTTTGACAGTGGAAGAGTGTCTCAGAGAGTGGTGGAGTCTCCTTTGGAGGTTTTTAAACAGAGGCTAGATGGCCATGTGTCAGTGCTTTGGTTGGGTATTCTTGCATGGCTAAAAGGAGTTGGACTGGATGATCCTTGAGAGGTCTTTTCCAATTCTATGATGATAATGAAACTATTCACAATTACTCATTATACAGACACATGTGGTTACAATACAGTGTTTTAACTTAGTTGTTATCACAGTATCTCTTGATATCCATGGGCTTGCCATCTGCAGATTTAAACATCTGTGGAAGGCAAGCCCCATTGAATTCAATGGGTGTGTATGCATATGGCCGCATTAGCAGCTGTGCTCAGGACAATAGGATTTGAGCCCCCCCTTTTTTTAATCTGTGGGGTGGTGGTAGTCCGAAACAGATCCACTGCAGATATGAAAGGTGGACTGTATTTGCTTATATGTATGTTCATGTGCTTTCATATCACCTGTCCACATTGGGAAGAACATCCCAACAGTAAGAGCTGTTTTGACAGTGGAAGATACTCCCTCGGAGTGTGGTGGAGTCTCCTTCTTTGGAGGTTTTTAAAACAGAGGCTGGAAGGCCATCTGTTGGGGATGCTTCGATTGTGAGTTCCTGAATGACAGGGGGTTGGACTGGATGTGATTCTATGATTCTTAAGATAATTTTTTTAAAATGTTACAATAAACTATTACAAACAATTAAAATAATGTAAATGGTATAAAATTAACATAAAAACATACAAAAGTTAAAAAACATAACTAAAACACACACTCCATATAAAAACCACGCTGTCATGATTTTTAAAAGCCTGCCTGAATAAAAACATTTTTGCTTGCCGGCAAAAGGAAAACATCTCAGAAGCTTATCTGGTTTGGCAATTAGAAGGCCAGAGAGCACACACTCAAGGCTAGATGTCTCAGAGCTACCAGCTGAGACATTGCTAAGCACTTGGAGATTCCCAGTACATTTGAACCAGGGAATCATAGTTGGCTATGCCCACTGTGTGCCTGTGCACATGTACTTAATCTTCATATTTTACAGATGTTTGCTATTTCAAGTACTAATGCCTGAGTACAAATATGCTTTATGCTGATTTAATCCTGAGCCTGAGGATTATGCTGCTCGAGAGAACAGGACCCGGAACAATGGATGCAAGCTACAGGAAAAGAGTTTCCACCTCAACATTAGGAAGAACTTCCTGACAGTAAGGGCTGTTCGACAGTGGAACACACTCCCTCGGAGTGTAGTGGATTCTCGTTCCTTGGAGGTCTTTAAGCAGAGGCTGGATGGCCATCTGTTGGGGATGCTTTGATTTGGATTTCCTGCATGGCAGGGGGTTGGACTGGATGGCCCGTGCGGTCTCTTCCAACTCTATGATTCTATGATTCTATGATTCTATCTAAGTGCTGAGATGGCAAACCTTCCAACCATGGACTTGATCTCTTGAAGGACTGCTATCTGATCCTTGGGGCCTTTCAGTCTTGACCATTTCCTCTGGGGATGCCTGTGCCATCTACAGCAGCAAAGGCTTCTCCGCAATCAGCAAAGACTGAGAAACCTATAGGTGTGCGATTGGCAAATTGGCAATAGGGGTTGGGCAAGATTTAACCCAGGATGGGCAACTTTGTTGGGGGTTGTGGCACTTTTTGCCCCCATAGCTTTCTGGTGGCCACAGTGATGCATCATGATTGACCTGGAAATGATGTCACACCACTTCTCATTTTGCATTTTTGGGAGGTGGTGAGGGGTGAAGCTACTGACACATTTTGGTGACATTTTGGTTGGGCTTTGATGAGGCTGATTTTTATCAGAAAAAAATGGGGGCAGTTGGGGGGGATGCAAGATATGGCCTGGAACTGTAAACAGGCTATGGGCTACACGTTTCCTTATCCTTGCTTAATCGCTAGTGTGAAGAACCTTTGACCCTCCAGATATTGATGGACTACCACCTCCATTGTCCCTTGTGAAGATTTGGGATGGCGGCAATGGAACTGGAGTCCAAGAGTATCTGGAGGACCATAAATTCCTGCACCCTCCACCATTTGCCTTCTGCTGTGGTCCCAGTTTTGCTGGAACCTGAATTTCCAATTGGATGTGGCAACTGAAGAAGCAATGGAAGAGTGGTATAGTTTTTTTTTTTAATACTTCTGCTTTCTTTTACAGGCAAATTATGTTTTATCTTGTGGCCAAGTGGCAATTTTTAAAAATAAAATTTAAAAATGAGGTGACCCCTTTTCTATTTGAAAGGACTCTTGGGAAAGAATGAATGCTGTCCTTTGCTAATTCATTCTGCAGGCAATTAAATTCCCCCTGAGAACTGTCCCTGGTTGCTGGTACCCACCTGGGGTTCTAGACTTGTCTTGCGCACAGTAGTAGCTGACAAAGGCATGGGGAAAGAGGCTGGAGGAGGTAAGTCAAGCATTCCCTTCCCTCCCATCCTTTAATGCAAACTGTTCCTCCTGAGCTTACTGCAGAGTTGGCAAAAGTATCTGAAGGATGGTATTCTCTAGGTCAGAGTGGCAGAGGTTCAAGTCATTTGCCAGGCACTGGAACTCTGCAAAAGAGGCAGGCCTCATATATTAGCCAAAGGTTGGCAAATGCACCCTGACTGCAGATACTGACTGCAGATCAGAAAGGCCAAGACAATACACAGCCAGAACACACAGTCTGTGGACCAGAATCAGCTCCAGAACTCAGGGGGACCTTAGAAAACCACTGGTTGTGGACCCACTCCTACATCAATGAGTCTTCTCCCCAGCTGTGGGGACATTTAATGTCAGGAAAAACTGCTGTGCAGTGGTTTGAATGTTAGAGTGACATGCCAATAACACACTATACTGTTATAGCACTATTATTCCACTAACTGCTCTGGCTGCCTACTGTGGGATTCTGGGTTTGTAGTTTAGTGAGACATAGGAGTTCTCTGGCTGAGAATTATAAATGCCCCTCCCTAAACCACAAATTGCAGGATTCCAAACAAAAGTGGAATAATAATGCCTTAATAGTGCACTGTCCAGAGAGCTGAGAAATCAGGTTCAAATCCTGTTTCATCCTGGATAATCACTGGGTAAGCCAGTAACATTCTCAGGCTAACCTGCCTTACAGGGTTCTTTTCAGGGCAAAACAGAGGAAGGCAATGGCAAAATCAGTCTGAACAAATCTTGCCAAAGAACCCCATGGTAGATTTGCTGTAGAGTTGCCATAAGTCTGAAATGACTTGAAGGCTCCCAATAACATCATGAAGGCAGGAGGAGAGAGATGCAGGCCACCTTGAACTCATTGGAGGAAAGGTGGGATACAAGTGTAACTAACTGACTAAGGGGGGTTGCAGACTGCCAGAAATAGTGCAAATTGAATCCACTTTTAGGGTTAGGGTTAGGGAATCATGGGAACTGTATTTTATTGTGGCACCAGAGCTCTCTGACAGAGAAGGCTCAGCGTCTCAGAAAAAACCAATTCCCATGATTCCCTAGCACTAACCCTAACACTAAAAGTGGACTCAATTTGCACTATTTCTGGCAGTATGCAACCCCCTTAAATAACTCAATAGTTTAATGTCATATCAAGACATTGTGGAAAGATCAAAATGGTGGCTTCTAGGGCCAGTTGGCTGCCTCCAATGAGCCTTGCTAGAGTACTGAGTGTTGCCAAGGATGGCTTGAGCTTTCCAACTCCAGGCCTGTTGTCACTCCTTCTGCTAGGTCTGTGTTCCATGATATTGCCTGAATTCAGGTGTAAAAAATCCTTAACATTCATTTTCATCAACAGAGCCAGGACACTGAACAGTACAGTACCGTATCATATGGTCATTTGGGCCGACCCAGGCAACCACTGGAGGAAAACAGTTCTGTAGGTTGTGCATATTTGTGTTATCTGAGAGAAGTAATGTGGCTTGGAGAGCAGTTCTGAAGTATTGTCAAGAACACCTCCGGATGCAGCTGCTTGCTGCAGCCTGAATAGTTTTACAGCTTGCCCAAGCGATGACTGGATTTAATTTGAGATGAATGGGCACCTCTCTGGATATAGATGACATCTTCATTGCAAATTCACAAGGGAAGAAATCCAATTACATCACAAAGGGGCTCCCTAATAGACCATTCAGACAAGGTTTGGGCATGGTGGGGGGGAGGGAGATTTAAAAAACAACACAAAAACAAAAATCCCACAGTTGCAGAGGGAAGCCATACAGACCATCCATCCGTCAGCCCCACAAAGGAAAGCTGAAGGAGGGAGGGAAACAGCTTTGTCTGTGGGGGACTCAAAAGAGAGCATCATTTGAAAAGTTCAAGAGATGCAGCAAGAGAGGGTGAACAGCTCTCTGCCAAGACAGGGTTGAAAGTGTCACTTCCAACCGGGCAGATTGCCTGAGTGTGTGTTTACACTTGAGCCTCTGTGTTGATTAAACATGGCTTTGTGCGCCTGCAAGAAGTGTTGGGTTTGGAAAACCAGGATGTGAAAGTCTCTTGGTGTGTTTTCACAGGTGATGTGAAGAATGTATTCTGAAGGGCTCCCTGGGATATGTGTGTGTGTGTAAAGTAAAACTGTGGTTGCTTCCTCAGTATAATACAGGAAATAAGTCGCATTTAATAAAAATGGCCATTCGTAGAAAGTGGCTATTTAAAAGTGAGGCCAGGGATACATCCCACATCCTTCCCTCCTTTTCCCACTCCTTCAACATCAAGTAAAACAACATGTGTGATGATAATATAATTGCATCAAGAGTTCATCCATCCCTGGAAGCAGAAGCAATGACACATTGCATCTTGTGTTTGGCCAGCACACCTATAACAGGGCAGGAGAGCAGGAGACACATAAAGAACCATTTTCCAAATGTCCTGTTTTGCCCCAAAGCTGTATCTGATGGAGCTTGGCTTCTTCTATTCCTGTTGACTGCCATTTATGGTGACCCTATCAATGACCCTCCAGGCCTTTCCATCATAAACAGCACTGCTCAGGTTCTGCAGACTCAGGGCTGTGGCTTCCTTCATTGAGTCTCTCCATCTGGAATGTGGTCTTCTTCTAGGATCTTACAATTATTGATCTTCTGTTGCCATGGGACAGGATGCAACTGGGCTCTCGTGTGTGTGTGTGTGTGTGTGTGTGTGTGTGTGTGTGTGTGTGCAGACTCTTCTCCACTTTGTTGTTATGTGCCTTCAAGTTATTTCCAACTTATGGCAACCCTAAAGAGGCCCTATTACAGGGTTTTCTCAGTAAGATTTTTCAGAGGAGGTTTTGTTTTGTTTGCCACTGCAGCTGAGAGAGTATGACTTGCTCAGGGTCAGTAAAACAACTTTTGCTCATACCAAATTGGTATGATTTACCCACTAGTATTACAACCTTATGTGGAGGTGGAGATAATTAAAAACTTTACTCAGATATAATTTGTGTACATTACTACCAGCAACCTGAATAAATATCAGTGCTAAGTATTGCTAAGCTCCTCCAATATTCTTCATAATGTGGGTCATTATTATAATTGGTTCTTGAGAAGATTATGCATTTCTCTTTCTTTACTTTACAATGTTTGTCTTCCTTTTGTTTAATTTGGGCCTTAATGGGTCAATTATAAGAATGGCCCACATTTTGAAGAATATTGCAGGAGCTTAGCAATACTTAGCACTGATGTTTATTCAGCTTGCTTGAAGTACTTTACACAAATTATAGCTGAATAAAGTCTGCAGAACAATCCTGCAAGGAAGATCTGGAACCAATATTTCCATATTGCAGATGTGTGAGTGAGATTGTAAGATCGGTGACTTGCCTCTGATTCCTGAGTTTTATTCAGTCCTCATGGTTCCTGTGAGCCTATCGATAAACAACAGTGTTGGGAACAAAAAGGGGTAACAATGTCTTATTCCTCTCACTTATTTTTTTTTTTAAATCAAGTAATACAAATATATCAATTCAATAAACATAATATAATATTTAGTATGACAATGACATATGTAATTAGAATTAAAATTATTAGATCCCAAAGAAAAATATTTTTGTTTGTTGTTATTTAATGCCAAGTTGACTTCAATGTATGATAACCCCATGAATATGAAATCCCCAAGATCCTTGGGGTCATGGCTTCCTTGCTTGAATCAACCCACCTATAGTGCGGCTTACCATGTTACCAAATATTATTGTCTTTCCAATGAGTCATGTTGTCTCATGGTATGTCCAAAGTACAAAGGTCTGATAGTTAACATAATCGTAACATTTTTTTTAAATAAGAAAGCATCCTTGATGGTGATTTTTGAGGTGAAATTTTAATTCTAAAATGTTAAATTGTATGAAATTTTCTTCGTACTTCAAATGTGCTATGTGAAATGTGCTCTCTTAGAACAACATCATCCTTTCTTGCAGCTTTGCACATCTCTTACTCTGTTTCTGTGCTTAGCCAGCCCCTTGTCCTCTTCCTTCCATTTCACTTTCTGCTAATCCTCAGTAAATCATATCTATTTACATAGCTTCCCTGAGGACAGTTACAACATTCTCTCAGCTATTGTCACTACAGTGATAGACATTTAAATAGCTGTGGTGGAAAATCTGATTGTTCCATAAAGGCTTTTGTTGACACTCTGATGCCTGCTTTGTTGGTAAGTAACAACAACAACAAAAATCATACCTATATCTCAGAAATAACTGATCACCTGCGTGAAGGGAGCCAGGGCTAGTCCTTCCACAAGACAGATGCCTCAGACACCAAAATAATCTAGTTGACATAGCAATATTGAAAATTCTGCAGAAAAGACTCTTACTGTATATGGAATGAGAAATCCCAGAAGTACAAGCGGGTTTCAGAAAATAAAAAGGCAATAGGGATCGCACTGCAAACATACAACGGATAATGGAACACACCAGGAAATTCCAAAATAAAATGTACATGTGCTTCACTGGCTACAGTAAAACTTTTGACTGCATAAACCATGAAAAATTATGGAATGTTCTCAAAGAAATGGAAATTCCACTACATTTGATTGTCCAGATGCATAACCTGTACTCAGGACAAGAGACTGTCATCAGAACTGAGCACAGAGAAATGGCATGGTTCCCAATTGGAAAAGGGATCAGGCAAGGCTGCATACTATCACCATATTTATTCAACCTGCATTCAGAAAGTTTTGTAGCCAGAGCAAGATTAGATTCAGAGGCAGGAGGAGCGTTAACAACCCAAGACATGCAGACAACACAATACTACTAGCAGAAACCAACAAAGACCTGGAGCAATTATTGAAGACTGTCAAGGAGGAAAGTGCCAAGGTAGGTTTGATGCTGAACATCAAGAAAATAAAAATAATGACTAGTGAAGATCTACAAGAATTCATCCTAAATAACAAGAAAATTGAAATAGTGAAAGAGTTCCCATACCTTGGATCAAACATTAATCAGAATGGAGACTGCGATCAAGAAATTAGAAGGCTAGGATTGGGAAGGGCAGTTCTGAAAGAACTGGATAAAATCCTAAAGAGGAAAGATATAACTTTGAACACTATAGTGAGGATTATCCAAGTCATTGTATTCCCCATCACCCTGTACAGATGTGAGAGCTGGACAGTTAAGAAAGTGGATAGGAAGAAAATAAACTTATTTGAGATGTGGTGCTGGAGAAGAGTACTGAAGATACCATGGACAGCCAAAAGGACAAATGGGTTCTAGAACAGATCAAGCCCAAACTCCCCCTGCAAGCCAAGATTACTAAATTGAGGCTATCATACTTTGGCCACATCATGAGAAGGCATGTCTCATTAGAAAAGGCAATAATGCTAGGAAAGGTGAAAAGCAGCAGAAAGCCAGAGAGACCACATGCCAGATAGATGGACTCAGTCAGAGTAGCCATAGGCCTGAGCCTATAGGACCTGAGCAGAGCAGTAGAGGGCAGGAACAAGGGTAACAAGGCTCGATTTCTGCAAATGGATGCTATATCTATGGTTTGCCTAAGGGGGACACATTTTTTATTGCAAAGTAGAGAGGAATAAGGACTGGAACTCAAGCCCTCTACTCCAGAAAACAAAGGGGCAAAACTAGAGTTACAGCAGCAGATAGAAGGGTGCTGCATGAAGGACACAGGACTTCCCATCTCCTAGACAGATGGTACAGGTCCTTCCACCTCCTAGACAGGTCAGGATTTTATGAAGCACCCTGAGGATATTATCACCTGCAGTCATACAAAACTGGACTCTACAAGTATTGCTAGTATTGTGGATAGGTTATGGGACCAGTTTCAGCAGCTGTGACCTGAGGATCTGGATCCAGTGCTCAGCTACATGTCATCCCAATCCTTTCCCTCTTGGCTGGTGAAATCTAGTAGCGATGAGTTGTCTGGGTGAATCCAGGGAGTGGGGAACAAAAGTGGCCATTATGGTGGTCTCCTTGAAGGAAGAAACCGTGTGTCCTCTCTTGAAGAGACCCTCTCTGGAACTAGAGGTGTTAGATCACTACTGTCGAGGAGCAAATATCCCATTTCTGGGCAACATGATCAATAGGGTAGTGCCCAGCCAGCTGTGGGCATTTCAACATGAAGCAGATATTTAGACCACTGTTTCTCAAGATATGGGTACCATTTTGAGAGAAAGATGGTGGTGGTGATGGGGTTAAGTGCAATAAATAAATAAATATTTGATATAACAGGGTCCCCACTGTCTTTTTTATGTAGAAACTTGCCGCAGACCAGCAACCCATGGCTTGTGGACTGGTTCATATTCATGGACCAGCACTTTGAGTAGCACTGTGAACAGTGGTGCCCTTATTTTCTCCCTTGTAACCCCACAGCAGCCTGTACCTCCATAGAGGTAAAATCTCTAGATCTTCAACTATTTCTGGTTTTCACATCTGAGTTTTATAGCAAAAACCTAGGCGTTAGATGAGTCAAAGGGATGTTAGGAATAAAAATGTTCTAGGTGCTCTTTTGGGACATATGGGGGTAATATTTTCCTGGAAAAGAATGAGACAATTGGAGATTCAGAGGGGTTTATGGGGAACAGAAAGGGTTTGGAGGTTATTTGCAGCCCTTGGGCCATATGTTACCC
>JAIPUX010001880.1:18150589-18165932 GCA_020142125.1 Phrynosoma platyrhinos
CTCTTCCAACTCTATGATTCTATGATTCTATGATTCTATGAATAAAGGTATCACGGATGGATTTTTGTTTGAATTTGCTAAGTGGCCAACACAGCTACCCCTGAATGTTTTGTGCTAATAAAGGTATCACTATTTTGTGGATTTTGGATGTTACTGTACTTTGCTGTACAGCCAACATGGCTACAAAAGAATCAGATTATCCCTCATTGAATTAAAGCTTCTGTTACTTGGAGATGTAAGTAATTTCTTATTTCTAACTAGTGACTGCCAAGCTCCTCATGCAATGAAAAAAAAATCCAACAAATGCCCATGTTTGAGCCCAAACATTACAACATCTAGTATGGCAAATCTCTTTGGCTCAGACCAATTAAACAGAATATTAGGCACATATAAATAAAGTCCTGTAAAAGACCAGGTGGCTGAAGTCAGCTGAGGAAAAACAAAGGAGACAGTATCACCTGCTTGTCCCGCAACTTTTCTGTATTGTAAAGCAATTTTTAGGTGTTATCTTTAGTTGAGTTCTTCAGAAGAACTGAAGAATTCCTGTCATCAATACAAGGAAAAATTCTAGAACAGATAATTAATTAATCAGACTGTGAGCATTTGGAGAATATAATGATTACTCAGAGCCAGCATGAGTTACTGTAAAAACAAATGATGCCAGACTAATCTTCTATCTTATTTTTATATTGTTACAGATTGGTAGATTTGGGGGTGGGAGTGCTTTGGATATAATGAGGGCTAGCATGGTGTAGTGGTTTGAGCATTGGACTATGACTCTGGAAACCAGGGTTCAATTTCCCACTCAGCCATAAATCCCACTGGGTGATGTTGGGCAAGTCACATACTCTCAGCCTTAGGGAAAGGCAATGGCAAGCCTCATCTGAACACTTGCCAAGAAAACCCCATGATAGGTTCACCTTAGGGTTCCCATAAGTTGGAAATGACTTGAAGACACACAACCCACATGGTGGATGTAATATATCTTGATTCCTGTAAGGCTATTGAGAAATATACCCCATAATAGGTTTTTTGTGGTTTTTTTCGGGCTGTGTGGCCATGTTCTAGAAGAGTTTCTTTCTGATGTTTCGCCAGTCTCTGAAGATGCTAGCCACAGATGCTGGCGAAAAGTCAGAAAGAAACTCTTCTAGAACATGGCCACACAGCCCGAAAAAACCCACAAAACCCTATGGATGCCGGCCATGAAAGCCTACGACTTCACATACCCCATAATATTCTTATAGATAAGCTGGTAAAATATGGGCTAGACAATGCTATTGGCAGGTGAATTTGTAATTATGTAGTTGGTTTATGGACTGTACCCTAAGTGCACTTATCCATGGCTCCTTCTCATCTTGCAGAGAAGTGACATGGAATACTATAGGGTTCTGTCTTGGGCCCATCTTTATTCAACTTTTATTTATTTAATTTATATCCTGTCTTTTTCTTGACATGGAATACATCTTTATGAATGACTTGTATTATTCAACAGATGACATGCTTATCAAATTTACAGATGACACTGAAGTAAGAGAGGCAGCTAGTTTCAAGATGACCTTAATGGATTGGAGAGCTGGGCCAAAACTAGCAAAAATTAATTTCACCAGCAATAGAAATAATGTACTTCACTGGGACAGAAAAATATCAGATGAATAAATATAAAATACGTAGGTAGCACCTGGCTCAATAGCAGTACATGTGAAAAAGGATCAGTTTGTTGGTAGGCCATAAGCTTAATGCGAGCCAACAGTATGATGCAGCAGCAAAAAAACCACAGTGCATTCTTAGGCTGCATCAAGAGAACTACAGTGACCAGATCAAGGGATGTAATAGCTCAATTTTTATTTTGCTTTAGTTAGACCTCACTTAGAATATTGTATCCAGTTCTGGGCACTACAGTTTAAGGATATTGGCAAGCTGGAATATCTCTAGAGGAGCGCAACCAAGATGGTAAAAGGTATGGATGCCAAACTGTATGAGGAATAGTGGAGTGACACGTATATTTAGCCTGAAGAAGGGAAAACTGAAAATGATATGATAACCTTCTTCAAATATCCAAAGGGCAGTCAAGTGGAAGATAGAGAAAGCTTGTTTTCTGCTGTACCAGAGTAGAACCTGAAGCAATCAATTTAAAGTACAGGAAAGGAGATTCTGACTAGGATGTTAGGAAGACATTTGTCATGGTAAGATCTGTTTGACAGTGGAACAGACTCCCTTGGACGGTAGTGGACCAAATTTTAAACAGAATTTGGGATGGCCAGCTCTCAGGGGTACTTTACTAAAGCATTCCTGCAATGGGAGGGATTGGATGAGATGGCCCTGTGGTCCCTTATGACTCTAATCTGTTTGGAATAGAAGATAGTAATGCTTAGTGTGGGTAGGCTAGCATTTGTAATGACACAAAGAAACTTCTCTCCAACATAATTGTGCACTTTGCAAAAGTGTTCCTTTTTAATTTATAAGGCAATGAATGATCAGGAAAAAAATGCACAAGGATTTATGTGGCCAAACAGACAGTGTGTCTGAAACACTGGCATGTGATAGCTGATCCAGCAATTGATTTACTGTACTTGAATATCTGTCTGTCATTACCTTTGTGAGACCAGGATGCAATAGATGCTCTCATAGTTGCTCCAAACTTTTTCTATCACAGTTAATCCAACTTCAATTCAGATTATTACTGAAAATATCTCTTTCAGTCCAGCAGATCCCAGCATGGACACTTGGCTGATTAACATCTGCCCAATTTTGCAAATGTTCTGTGATCTGGAATTCCTTTTGAGACACAATGTATTTTTCCCATCAAAACCAGCATAATGTTGGATGACCTAATAATGAGAGAAGCAGATAATTGGGAACAGAAACATTTGGGTGTTTGGGTTTTTCGCTTCATTGCCTTTGCAATAATCCATTTCTCTTTCAGCACAACATGTGTTTGTTATAACCTCAAATCCATGATAATTTTGGGATAGGTAACAAAGTATTACATTTTCCAAGATTTCCTCTGTAGATTTGGTTGATGATAGCCAAATACTATATTGAAAAACTGAACATTTTGAAATTAGACTTAAAACTGCCAATCCTTTTCATCAGAATTTTTCTTAATTTCCTTCTCTCCATCCACCTCCACCTACCAATGTGTAATAATGTAAATTTTGAAGGACATTTATGTGCAATTAGAACTATTGAAGCAGAAATGTATATGTGGCTGATACAAAATTAGTTTGTCTAATAAACACATATTAAACAAAAATTATTTTTCATCTAACCAGATGATTTTTAAAAAATCTGCCACCCATACATTTTGTGCTGTTCTATATTGTTTTATTTTTTAATTGTAAATCTTTTATTTTTAATTTAATTAGGCAGTTTGTCAGGCTTTTTAAAACCTGCATAATAGTATTAATAAACACAAATTAAACAAATAAATAGAAGCTATACTGTTATGCACACTAGATTGTAAGTCAGTCAATGTATCTTAACTTTGAGTAAACACGTACAGAATTGCATTGTATATTCAATATGTATCCTGTCTGAATCATAGAGGAGGGCTGGAAGGTTTATTTGTTGATTGTCTTTATGCGTTAACAGAATGATGTTGGGAAATGTGAGAATAGTGCTGGGTCTCATAAGCAAAATAATTGGCAAGACAGAAGCTGTACAACAACCAGTCCCATGTCACCAGCATCTGATAGTCTAGCAGGGAAAAGAAAGCTTAGGTCCAAAGCACACTGCAGAAATAATCCAGTTTGAGACTGCTTTAACTGCTCTGGCTCAGAGCTAGGGAATTCTGGGAACTGTAGTTTTGTGAGACATTTAGCCTTCTCTGTCAGAGCCACAATAAACTACAAATCCAAGGATTACCTAGCACTGAGCCAGGGCAGTTAAAAAGCAGTCTTAAACTGGATTATTTCTCCAGTGTATTTTGGACCTTATTTTGTAAATCATATAAAATTAGCTTTACTTACAGATTACTTGTGCAAAGTCAAGCACAGATTCTTATGGAAGAGAGAATGACATGGGAAGAAAATGGGTGTGGAAAAGCAAAGAAATAGGAAGTCTGTTATTCATGATTATAGGCATGCTAAAGTTGGAAACTGTAATAAATTACGGTATGTCCTAGTTTTCCAGTTTAAGGCCATGCCATTTTGAAATTGCTTCCAGTTTGAGTGTTATAGGCATACATTCTTTTTTACTAGTTAGTTTTATTTTACTCTGTTGGCTTAATGAGAATGAGTCACAAAACTTAAGGTCCACATGCTCCCAATAGGATCCATTGGGTTAATAATTGCTTCCCGATTGAAGACCATGAAGATAGTCACAGTGGAATCTTTACTTTTTCAGCCATTGGATATTAGCAAACCTCAGTTTTACACAACTGGCTTGCTATGCCCAGGTCTCTTTCCATGTTTGTATTGACTGAACCTCCCTATTGCACCAGCCAATGGTGGAAACCCAAGGCTACTTCATAACACATGATGAGAAGAAGCAACACTCAGGAATGAACAATGAACTCATACTGTTGCTTACTACTTCCCTGGCCCAGTGTTTTGCATTTCTCTTACAATCCAACATCCATTTCCCCCTCATTGCCTCCACAGCCACTAATTCTAGGTAGCATTCATTATCCTAATAAGTTACTTGCACGCTCTGTCCTATGCATCTGGTTGGCACCAGTTTAGGAAAGACAGTTCTGTGGAGTGGTTCCAGCACAACAGCTTATAGGATTGGACTGTTATCCCCTTGTTGAGGTCAAACCTAAACCACCGCAGCATTGGATTATTGTAAGAATGTCAAACTTTGTTCTGAGCTGGAAGCCAAAGAGGAAAAGAAATCAAGGTTCCTTTGTGCAAGGGAATCATGAAAAGTCAGCAATATAGCTGGTGAAACAGTATGTAAATTTCAGAAGCGGTTTTATTTTTTAATCCTCCTAAGTGCCATTTGTCACGCAGGTTAAAATTTCTCTTTCTTTAGTTATTCAAATTAAAACCAGCTTCTTATTTGGCAATGTTGCTTTTGAAGACAAACAGCATAATTTCCTATCTGCATTTCTGACTGGCTGCAAAACCATTTGCAGAGCAAGCTGGGACTCCTCTGTTGTAGCTGTTCTGCTACTAGTTTTGCAAATGAAATCTAAAAACAATTGCTAGCAGGAAGGCCATACATAACAAAGTCACAATTACATTTCTCTGAGCCTCTTTGCCAGATAAAAGAATCCCTTGGATGATACAGGAAATTCCATCCCTTAATTTACCTGGATGAAATGAATTTTTATAGGGGATTTAAAAAAAGGAGAATTTGTTTTGCATTTTTGATATTGCAGCTCTTTCCCATATAACAGTCTCACCTTAGTACACTGAAGAGTGCATGTCCATATTATGCTGGAGGTGTTGACAGACCACCCATATCTTGATAGTCCTAACCTGTATTTAAACAGATGATACATAAGGGAATCTTCTTAAACTATTCTTTTCTGCAAATATATCTTCTAGGCCAGAATGTGTTCTATTTACAACCAAGAACAGTTTGTTTTGGAACACCTAATAAAACACTATATGTAAGTTATTAAAGAAGATGTTATTGGTTGTGACAAAGGAATTGGTCACAGGTCAAATTGTGGGGATGGGGGATTGATGCAGAAGCAAAGGAAATAGAAGTTGGACAAGAATTTTAGGACTAAAACATTGAAGTAAAGATCCTGTGGCCTCCCAGAGGTTGTTGGACTATAACTCCAACAACCCTTGAACTTTGGCTATGTTGGTTGGAATTAGTAGAGACCGAAGTCGATCAACATTTTCAGGGCCTGTTTATCACCATGGCTATGCACACTTGTTTCAGAATAAGTCCCCTGAACTTAGCAAGAGTAGACACATGTGTATGAGTAGACTTTTCTGTGAACTGCTTCAGAGGATTGACTGCATCAACCCAGTCATGGTCCTATACAAGACATACAGTGAATAAATGCCAATGCACAATTTTGTGTCCATATAGTTTCCGTTTCTTTTGCTGGCTCTAAGTTCTTTTCCCTCACTGTAATGGAGGTGTAAATTGTTTCCATGAGTCCAGGAAATGGCCATTTCCAGTTATAGTGAAGTGCCCCCATAGATGACAGGGCTGTGTGTTTTTATATTATTGGCACAGTCTATTCCAGTGTTTGGTGATTCCAATACAGTATGGCAACGTGGCAACAGTAAGCCCCAAATCATCCCCCCTCACTTTACACCCCTGCTTCTTTCCACAGGGTTGCAACCCGACACAGAGAAAAATTTCTTCAACAGAACTGGAACAATCCTTGGGCATATTGAAGCGCACACTTCAGGTTGCAGGACATCTAACTTCATTATAACCTGGTCCCATCTGTGGGAGGATATTGCTGTGTGACACAAAGCATGTGGAATCACCACTCAAAGAAGGGAGTGAGTGAGATTTGCTTCTATCACCTTCAATTCTGTTGGTTTCTCCTCTTGGAGATTGATGAGTCTGAACAAGCGATCTACCCAACATGTGGGCATTCTCCATGCTATTGGGAATCCTGTTTGTTTTTTTAAGATTCCAGTCAGCTATGCCTAGTATAAATTCCTTATTCAGGTTCATTAATGTCTAGGTGAGAATAGCAACAGAACAGGACCCAGAAGAGACAGCACAAGCTTGTTCCTCCTCTTTGCTTCTTGATTCAACATGTCCTTTAAAACAGGGAATCATAGAATCATATGATTTCCTCAAAAATCCTGAAAATGAAAAGATCAGGTTTTCGTTCGAATTAACCCCCTTTTACATTCGAATTTAGTTATCAGACGAGGCGGAACGGGACGAATCCCATAAATTAAAGTCTTCCGCTCGTCCGGTTTATTTCCACTTTCTCCCTGCGACTCCCCATGTGATAACGTCCATAGAGATGGAAGGGACCACAAGGGCCATCCAGTCCAACTCCCTACCATGCAGGAACACAGAATCAAAGCACCCCTGACAGTCAGCCATCCAGCTTCTGTTTAAAAACCTCCAAAGAAGGAGACTCCACCACACTCCAAGACTGCATCCACACTAGAGAAATAATACAGGTTGACAACACTTTTACTGTCATGGCTCAGTGCTATGGAATTTTAGGAATTGTGAGACATTTAGCCTTATTTGTCAGAGACCTCTGGTGCCACAATAAACTACAGTTCCCATGATTCCTTAGCATTGAGCCATGGCTGTTAAAGTGATCTTAACCTGGATTATTTCTATGGTGTGGATACATCCTGAGGCAGTGTATTCCACTGTCAAATAACTCTTACTGACAAGAGGTTCTTTCTAATGTTTAAGTGGAAGCTCTTTTCCTGTAGTTTGAATTCATTGCTTTGTGTCCTATTCTCTGGAGCAGCAGCAAACAAGCTTGCTCTATCCTCAATATGATATCCCTTCAAATATTTAAAAATGGCTATCACGTCACCTCTTAACCTTCTCTTCCCCAGGTGAAACACACCCAGCTCCTTAACCTGTTTCCAGACATTCCACCATTTTGATCACCCTCCTCTGGACACGCTTCAGATTGTCAATATCCCTCTTGAATTGCGGTGCCCAGAACCGGACACAGTAGTCCAGGTGAGGTCTGACCAAAGCAGAATAGAGTGGCACTATGATTTCCTTTGACACAGGGCTTATGTCACATAGCCTTCCTGGTGTGGTGAAGATATGATCCCATTACAAGACTTGAAGTAGAACTCAGTTGCCACTTTGTGTAGACTGGGCAGGGTAATATGCTGAGGAAGGACATGGGCGAGGGTCTTCTCTGCTGCAGCATCCCAGTTATAAAACACCCTCCCCTTGGCACCAACATTGCTGTTTTCAGGTGAGAAGTGAAAACATGATTGTTCACAAGAGCTTTTCGGACCCAATCACTTTTACTAAAACTCTCACATGTGCATGGTTGTAATTGGTTTTACACTATTTTAACTCTGTATTTTAAACTTGTTAAATTGTTTCACATATTTTCATTCATTCATTCATTCATTCATTCATTTAATGTATACCCTGCCTTTCTTTTGCCCTGGAAATTTAGGAGGCTTACAAAATTTAAAATAAAAGTTTAGCTAAAAATGTATTTTTACAAAAGGTTTTTTAAATAATAATAATAATAATAATAATAATAATAATAATAATAATAATAATAATAATAATTTTTATTTATATCCCACCTTTTGCCATAGCAGTCAAGGCGGCTTACATCTAAAACATTAGTTATGTTAAAAGTACTTGGATAAAAATAGTTTGAAGCACATTTTAAAATACATTTAAAACATAATTTAAATTTTTAGCCTTTAAAGATGATCTTTAGTACTTTAGTGTTTCTCAAATAAATGTGCAGAAGGTTGCAGCCCCTATTGTACTTGTTAATATCTATAGTAGGCTTTTGAGTGTTCCCTCCTTGCTCTCTTTCCACTGGCAAGTAAAAACATTCCTGTTCCTTCAGGCTTTTAGAAATTGAGCGTGATGAGCTTTTAACGGTGTACTGTGTGGTTCTGTTGATTTTTATATGATTTTAAACTGCATTTTAAAATGGTTATAATGGTACAGATTAATTTTTAAAATAAAATTAATGTTTATAAATTTTAAACTTATGCAATGTTTATAAGTTTTATACAGTTTTTAATCTGTGGTTTTTTAAAATAAGTTTTAAAGTGCCTTGAGTCTGATCATTGGGAAAAAGTCAGCATATAAATGGATGATGATGATGATGATGATGATGATGATGATTTGGACTGGGCTTGTGGGAAAAAGCAAAAGAGTAATAGGAGCTATAGCCCAGGGGTAGGCAACCTTCCCCCTTTAAGGGCCGAGGGACTTCAGCTCCCAGAATCCCAAGAGCTATTGGCCAACATGGGACTATTGGCCAACATGGCTGAGGCTTCTGGGAGCTGAAGTCCCTCGGCCCTTAAAGGAGAAAGGTCGCCTACCCCTGCTATAGCCCTTTTGCTTGAGTACTTAGTAAGCAGCGCAAAGGAGGACTGGCAGACGCCCCCTTGTGGACTGGGGGTGCAAGGTACACCAGTTCAAGGTAAAGATGTGACAGCCTTGATTTTGTTGCAATTGTCCAAATTTGACCCTTATTTTTTCCCCCGTCCTCTTCTTTTGTCAGGTTAAGGCTTTGTTTTTGTTCCTGCATTGGCATTCACACATATCGCATAAGAATATAAACCATTTTACCTGAGCCAGCTTAAAATTAGAAGCAGGAGGCATCCTGATATTATCAGATGCATTTAGCTGCTGAAATTTGTGCCCGGGTGAAGCCTGGGTCCATCGTCACTTGAATGGGCGCTCCTTGCACCTCTTTTCGAAGCTGGGAGTTTTCCAGCTTGAAAAAATGGCTGCCGGAGTGCCCCTCTGAGAAACAGCAGCTAAAGCGCTGTCAAACGGTTTCTGTAGTGCAGATTCAGCCATGGTCCCATGCTATATATCCTGGGATTGGTAGTTTAGGGAGGGATATTTAGAATTCTTAGCCCAAGTGTTCCAGTGCTTCTTTAAACTACAGACCCCAGGATTCCTTAGGATGGGACAGTGGCAATTAAAATGGAATAACTTATTAACAGCACTGTAACAGTATAGTGTGTATGGGCCTCCAGTCATCAACAGCCTTGCTCAGGTCTTGCAAGCTCAAGGCTGTGGCTTGCTTCACTGAGTCTATCCTTCTGTAATGCAGTCTTCTTCTTTTCCTATGGCCTTCAACTTTGTTGTTGTTGTTGTTGTTGTTGTTGTTGATGTGTGCCTTCAAGATGTTTCTGATTTATGATGACCCTAAGGCAGACCTTTCATAGGGTTTTCTCAGCAAGTTTCTTCAGAGGGGATTTACTATTGCCACCCTTTGAGACTGAGAGTGTGTGACTTGCCCAAGGTCACCCAATGGGGCTCACATCACTACACCACTCCAAGCATTAAATATCCAGTGGTGTCACTAGGTTGTTTTGACCCTTCAGTTGTGGACCTCTCACATTTGTTATGCAGCCATATTATGAACCCCACTGTATCCTGCCCTTTTTCAAGAAGCTTAGGAATCATTTTTACCCTCACAACAGTCTTGTGAAGTAGCTCCTGTTATTGGACAGTAGGCACTCAAGGACAAACTTGAGCTACAGGGATCTGTATTGAGGCCTGTCTGTTCAGTAAAAGAGAAATGTAAAGAGATCATTTGCATACTCATTTGCTTTATTAACTCTGACCAGTGGTCCAACATCATGGTGTCCGATAACCCCCAAAATGGTTCCACCTGGAACAAGTTGGGCAGGCTCTACGCTATGGGATAGAGGCTGGTAAAGAGACTGACAAACTGACTTATCGGCAGCAATATATCCAGTGTCTGAGTAGCCCATAGTAGGTTGGATGAGACATCTAAGGAGGATTCTCCCACGCTGAAGTTTCTACTTCATGCCCATCTGGACAGATTATATATATATATATATATATATATATATATATATATACAT
The DNA here is from genome assembly GCA_020142125.1 of Phrynosoma platyrhinos. Classification (NCBI taxonomy): domain Eukaryota; kingdom Metazoa; phylum Chordata; class Lepidosauria; order Squamata; family Phrynosomatidae; genus Phrynosoma; species Phrynosoma platyrhinos. Next base: position 18,161,050 of record JAIPUX010001880.1, read on the forward strand.
CCAAATAAGTCTCAGGAGACTACAAACATGCCTATTTAATCTTGCAGGAGGATGCTAGGCTTTTATTATCACATTTTATATTGGAACATGGTCCTTTCCCATCTGGAAATAAATTGGAAAAGAAATTCAAGTGGATCCCCTGAATTTCAATCATTTGAGCTAATTGCTCCAAGGCTTCCCTCAACCTTTTTGGGGGGTTTAAGATTTTTTTTTATTTCATCATGCTGGATTGTTTTCTAAATGATGAAAGGCACTTTAATTCTAAAAAGAAAGCAGGCACTGAAAATCAAAGTCTCCTCATAAGCTTTTCTTGGAATTACAGCAACTGGGGCTAATAAATGCTAGGTTATGAAGTGACACAGAGCCTGGAAGAGTCAGTCTCATTCCATTATATGAAGCACAACAGAAATCTGTTCATAACTGAGGGTGGGGAGAATGTCATATGGAAAAACTGAGTCATTTCCTATAGGCTGATTCTCTGGCAGATTGCATGCAAATATTGATATCTGTTTAATACACTACACATATAAAATTGGCAAATGTTCCTGATGTATAAAACACACATGATATAAAGGTGCAAGCAGTGCAGTTAGTTACCTGAACAGACACTGGGCCAACATGACCTCATGGGCAATTCACCATAGGGCTGGTCCAAGGCATTTTGCTAAACTGAGGCAAAGGACAAGATACACAAGTCGTAATGGACCGATGGCTGAAGCTTACTTCAATTTTTTTTTTAGTGACATAACACAGATTCAGTCACTTTTAGGGCAATGCTTCTTAAGCTATCTAGTTTGATGGACTGGCAGGGTTTAAAAAACCAATTTGCCAGGGAATAGCACCTTACGAAGGGGTATTGTAAAGTTTTAATTCTCACCTTTAAAAAAAGTGATAGAAAGTTTGTTTTGATTTGTAGTTGTTAACTTAACTCTACATAGTCACCATCCAGATTTACGCATTTCCTCCAGAGCTTCTTGACTGAATACTGTTATTGTAGAAACCTGCAGATTGCGCCTTACGAGGATTTTACACTTTAGTCAATTCTGGCACAGCCTGTCACAAAAATAAAGGACACAATGAGCTGATTTTCTCAACATCACACACTTAGGAACCAATGATGGCACTGACAAAAATTTCATCAATATACCATAAAATTGTATGGGTGATAAATTATTATTTTATTATATCTGCTCATAAGGCACAATCTGCAGACTTCTACAATATCAAGTATTCGGAGGGTCAAGAAATGCTGGGAAAATTTGTAAATCTGGATGCTTTGTAAAGATAAATTAACAACTACAAATCAAAACAAATATTCTGTCAATTTTTTTAAGGCTATAATTAAAACTTTACGATACTCCCTCATATTTATGCCCATCTACTCTATAGAAACAATGCAGTTTGACACCACTTTAGCTGCCATGGCTGCATCCTAAAGAATCCTGGGATTTGTAGTTTTGTGACGCACCAACAGTGTCTAGCAGTGAAGGCCAAGGTAAAACTACAAACCTCAGTACTCCACAGGACGCAGCTACAGCACTTAAAGTGGTGTCAAACCACATTATTTCTACAGTGTGGATGCAAGCATCCTTTATTTCCTGGAAACTTGCAGCAAACTGGCAGCCAATGGCTCACAGATCAGAACCAGGTTTTGGACCACCACTGCTTTAGGGGATCCAGGACACTTTGTATGACTTTCATGAACCTCTTTCCTTACCTAATAGGGAACAGCCAGGATGTTCAGAAAAACAAGCAGAAGGTTTCCACTACAGCCACCTGCAAGTGCCTCACTCTTCCTAGTAGAGCTGACTTGCTCACCTAACGTCTGGGATGCTAAACCTATATAGGCATTCTCTTTTAGGTTAAATCAACACATGTAGAGGGGAGTTTGCTGGCCTTGCCCTCTCTGCCATTGCTCTGCTCATGTGAAAAGTGATGGGTCTGAAGAGAAGGGTCTCCTCTATTTAATGGGATACTCCTCGTGAGCCACAACTCTGATTTTTCAGCATTCTTGTTTCTGTGGAGAGAGCCTGCATGGCTATGGGAGTCTGTTGTAGTCAAATCTGTCATTTCACATAACATAGCAGGTTACATCACCCACACCCATTTATATGTTGATTTAAACCTAAAACAGATTTAAAGAGGCTGTTTCAGAATGTATTCCTTCATGCTTCCACTCAAGGCTGGGGTAAAACTTTTTGGTGCCAGAAATGAGGGGCAAGATGGCACTGCCACCCCATTCCTAAATGGGAGGATTACAAGTGGAAGATGCTGGCAGCATAAAGTTCTGTAAAAGAGGCAGGGGGGGGGGTGCACCATAAAAACCTCATCCACAATACTGGATCCTGTAGTATCAAATCATAGCAGTTAAAGTGATATTAGGTAAAGGTAAAGGTATTCCCCGTTGACAAGGTTGTCAAGTCATGTCTGACCATAGCGGGCAGTGCTCATATCCATTCCTAAGCTGCAGAGCCAGCGTTGTCAGAGACTACTCTGTGATCGTGTAGCCACCGTGATTGCACAGAATGCTGTTTATTAAGTGATATTAGACGCTATAATTGTGTGGTGTAGGTTCAATCCTAGTAGTTTCTTTCTGTTCTTTTTGGCACCTGCCACATTGCAGAAATAAAGCAGTTTGACACCACGTTAACTGTCATGGCTCTATCCTGTGGAATCTTGGGATTTGTAGTTTGGCGAGGTATTCAGCCTGGTCTGTCAGAGAGTTCTGGTGCCTCACCAGACTACAGATCCCAAGATTCTGTCAAATAGAGTCATGGCAGCTAAAGTGGTATCAAACTGCTTTATTTCTGCACTGTGGATACACCCTTAGAGTCTAAGACGTATAAGACTGTGCATTGTTTTGATTTCTTGTTCATTGCCTTGGGAACTACTGAGGTGAAGAATCAGGATGTATAAAAATGTAACTAATAAATAAGGAAGGCACTAGAAAACCACCTCTTAGTATTCCTTGCCTAAGAAAACCCTATGAAATTCATGGGGTTGCCATAAATTTGAAGGCACACACAGGTTGACAGGTGAGTCACTTCACTTTTGTCTTCATCTACGTGTACTTTAAAAATGCAGGCAACTGGTACTGAATAGTGAGGACATTTCATAATAGAGGAGCACTGCAAGAAAGTGTGCGTATTCACAAACATCTCAGGAAAAAAACAAACAACAACAACCAGGAGCCCTGTGCACCCTAGACACCAACAAACTTATTGTAGCATGTGCTTCATCAGATGTATGAAGTGTTATCCAAAATTTGGTGATATGTATACGGTACACACAAATGGTGGTGGGATTGTAGAGAATGATGTCAGGAGGAAAATAAAAGCAGAAAGAAAGTACTGGCAGTGACGGTGCATTATTAACAGTGGCTATTCACCAAGGTGTTATTGATCAGAAATTTGTGAGTCTTTAAAATAATCCCTTTTTGTTTTTGATGCAAGACTAATAAAAGATAGCCTTTTGGAAATTGTTATCATGGAGGATTTCAGAGAAAGATACCAGCGCTAGGGGAGTTTAGGTATGAGAGTAATGAGGTATTCACCGGAGAGCTAAGCTAATGGACTAAATTCAAGCATTATTCTGAGAGCGCGAGAGTGGACTAAGCTCAAAAGAACGCTGGCAAATAAATACTTGACATTTTCGGAGCACCCAAACTGCCTGCCCTTACAGGGCGCCATGGAAGCAGGAAAGACTTAAAATGGAATTGGCATGGCTGACAGCTATCCAACTGCCTCAGCAAGGAGGAATGCCAACCCATTTCTGTACAGAGAAGGGGGGATTTGGTGGGAATGGGAGATGGGAGGGGTGGCAAGGGGGACAGTGTACAGTTTTTCAGTGGAGCAATTTGGAACTTAAGTAGGACCCTCAAACATGATCCCAGCAGCTGACGTCAGAGGCTACAACCCTGATTTAATAATAAATATGTTTGTCTGCTCTTTATTACATGTTTGACATTCTTCTCATGCAGAGGCTTCTGATACCTTCAGATTAACCAACCAAGGGCACTCCAGTAGGGGTCACTTATGCTCACTGCACTGGTAAAGAAGAGACACTTAATATTCTTTGACCTTGCAAAGGGCCAGTTACTTGTCCTCAAGTGCTTTGCTGATCCACAAAGGCGCAAATGGAATATTATCAGCATATTCTGCAGCAGGAAACATTACACAGGTGTAACACTAGCTGCTGCAATCTCTATAGATGATATAGACTGGGGACTGGAGTTGAGTGTGAACAAAGCAAATGCACTTGAACAATAATACTGATATTTGTTTATTTACTACTTACAAATACTTAAGTGGCGTACAAGGGATCAAATCATTATGTATTGATTTATTTTTTTAAAAAAATTGTTAAGTTACTTGTTCTGTTGTTGTTGTGTTCCTTCAAGGCATTTCTGATCCTAAAGCAAAGGTTTGTTATTTTTGTTGTTAACTGCCCTCAAGTCAACCATAACTCATGGGGCCTTTGCAGACTGCCAGAAATAGTGCAAATTGAGTCCACTTTAACTGCCCCGACTCAGTGCTAGGGAATCATGGGAACTGTAGTTTATTGTGGCACCAAAGCTCTCTGACAGAGAAGGCTCAATGTCTCAGAAAAAACTACAATTCCCATGATTCCCTAGCACTGAGTCAGGGCAGTTAAAGTGGACTCAATTTGCACTATTTCTAGCAGTCTGCAAAGGCCCATGGTGACCCTGTCCTTCAAGACCCCCTGTCTCCCACTCCTCTGCTTAGGTCCTGTAGGTTCAGACCTATGACCTCCCTAATTTAGTCTATCCATCTAGTGCGTGGTCTCCCTTTCTTTGTACTACCTTCCTGTTAGCATGGCTACGCAGCACGTGAAGATCCATGTAAGTGTGCAGCACCAGGAAC
>JAIPUX010001880.1:18171992-18186911 GCA_020142125.1 Phrynosoma platyrhinos
TTGCAGATAAAATCTATCAGATAGGAGCTGACTTAGATGCCACTGTTGTAACGGAGTCTATAGGCGAGGTGTCCAGCGACTTCATCGATGAAATTATTCTGGATGAGCTCCAATCTGTGAGTACTGAGGACGTGGACAACCTGCTTGGTAAGGTGAGGAAAACAACCTGCCCTCTCAACCCTTGCCCATCGTGGCTGGCCGTCCGGGGGGGGGGATGCATTGAGGAGGTTCCTCACGGACATCATCAATGCATCCTTCAGGGAGGGATATATTCCATCTTGCTTGAAGGAGGTGGCTGTTAGGTCGCTTCTAAAGAAACCCTCCCTGGATCCCCTGGACATGAACAACTGCAGGCCAGTTTCACTATAGCCATTCTTGAGCAAGGTTATCGAGAGGGCAGTTGCTCTTCAACTCCAAGCTGTCTTGGATGAAACCGATTATCTAGACCAGGGGTAGGCAACCTAAGGCCTGGGAGCTGGATGCGGCCCCCCGAGGCCTTTGGACTGGCCCCAGGCCAGTCCTGCCACTGCCCCCTGCCGCTGCTGCCGCCCGCCATGATAATATTGATTATAGTTGTTATTACTTGTTCTTGGGGTTTTCTTGGCAAAATCTCCACAGGGGTTTTGCCATGGCTTTTCTGGGGCTGAGAGAGTGTGCATGCATATTTTTTTATTTTTTTAAATTTATTTATTTATTTATGGTGCTTTGGCCCCCCAATTGTCTGAGGGACAGCAACCCGGCTCCCGGCCCAAAAAGATTACCTACCCCTGATCTAGACCCATTTCAAACTGGCTTCAGGACAGGCTTTGGAGTTAAGATTGCCATGGTTCCCTTGACCGACGATCTGCGTCTGAGCATCGACAGGGGTAGTGTGACCCTGTTGGTGCTTCTAGACCTCTCAGTGGCTTTTGACACGATAGATCACAGCATCCTTTTGGACTGCCTGAGGGGGTTAGGTATTGGGGGCACTGCATTCCAGTGGTTCGGGTCCTTCCTCTTGGGTAGGTCTCAGAGAGTGCTGCTCAGGGACAGTGGCTCCAGTAAGAGGGAGCTCACTTGTGGGGTCCCTCAGGGTGCCATCCTGTCCCCGATGTTATTTAACATCTATATGAAGCTGCTGGGTGAGATTATACGGAGTTATGGTGCTGGGTGTTATCGGTATGCTGATGACACCCAGATCTATTTCTCCGTGTCTCGTTCATCGGCCTCGAATTCCAATGGCATCTCTTCTCTCAATGAATGTCTTTGGGCGGTAATGGGCTGGATGAGGAAAAACAGATTGAAACTGAATCTTGACAAGATGGAGGTGCTCACGGTAGCAGCCCCGAAACCTAGAATTGGGTTGCAACCTCCAGTCCTGGATAGGGTCACACTCTCCTCCAGTGACTGTGTTCGCAGTCTGGGGGTGCTTCTTGACTCATCACTCCTGATGACAAATCAGGTAAATGTGACAGTCAGGAGCGCCTGTTATCAGCTTTGGCTGATACGCCAGCTGCGCCCTTTTCTGGAAGTAAGGGATCTCGAGACTGTTGTGCACACGATGGTAACCTCACGCTTCGATTTCTGTAATGCACTCTACATGGGGCTACCCTTGTGCTTGGTTCAGAAATGACAGCTGGTACAAAATATGGCAGCCAGGCTTGTCTCGGGAACATATAGGAGGGACCACATTACCCCGGTTCTGGGCCCAGTACAAGGTGTTGGTTATTACCTTTAAAGCCCTAAATGGCTTGGGTCCAAGCTATCTCAGCGACCGCCTCCTCCCATACAATACTCCCCGCACTCTCCGGTCCTCTGGGAGGAATTTGCTGCAGCCTCAAAAATCGAGGCTTGTGGCGACCTCCCAGAGGGCTTTTTCAGTTGTCGCCCCCAGACTCTGGAACGGCCTGCCAGATGAGATCCATCAGTTAACATCATTAGACAGCTTTAAAAGGGCTGTCAAGACGGATCTCTTCTGGCAGGCCTTTCCAGATTAATTATCCTGGCCTCGGGTATTCCCACCCCAATGATCTTCACGTGGCCCCATTTAAGGATGGTTGAGGAACATTGCTGTGGGCCTAACATTGTCCTTTGTAAAATTGTTTGGATGTTTTAATTGTTTTAATTGTTGAATTGTGGTTTTAATTTCCTATGGATTTAATACTCTTTTAAGGGGGGGAGGGGTTGTTGATTTTGGGGTATTATGTAAGATTTTATGGTTGTGAGCTGCCCTGATTGGGTTTCCAAAGGGCGGGATATAAATAATTTATTATTATTATTATTATTATTATTATTATTATTATGTCTTCAAGTTATTATTGACTTATGGCAACCCCAAAGGGCTTTTCTTGCCACGTTTATTCAGAGGGGGTTTGCCATTGCTATCCATTGGTTACCCAGTGGGTTTATATGGCCAAGCTGGGATTCAGACCCTGGTCTCCAGAGTCATAACCCAATGGTCAAACCACTACACCACCAACTTGTTATATTTTCTGCCTGCCTGTCTTGAATATGGGGGTAGAACTCAGAGACATAGCCATGCTAATATGGAATATTAGTATGCAAAGGGATCTTGTAGCACCTTTGAGACTAACAGTGTGAAGGAAGTTGCATGTGAGGAAGTAGACCAGGTCTACAAAAGCTTATACTACAACCTCTTTCATGCAATAATAATAATAATAATAATAATAATAATAATAATAATAATTTTAATTTATATCCCACCTTTAGCTGAGGCTATCATGGCGGCTTACAATCTAAAAGCACAATCCCATGCAATACAAAGAACATTCACCCCTCCCTAATAGTATATTAAATTCATAACAACATTAAAATTTAACTTAAAATAAAATTAAAAATTCAATACGATTCAACAGGGCACTCTGATTATAAAGGAGTGATCTAATGGTGGGGGAGAGATTATGGGAAATATTCTGGGAATGCCTACCAGAAGAGATCTGCCTTGATGGCTTTTTTAAAGCCATCTAAGTTGGTTATCTGACGGATCTCCTCTGGCAGGGCATTCCACAGTCTAGTTAGTCTCAATGATGCTACAAGATCCCTTTGTTGTGCATATGTTGAGCTACAGTGGTCCCTTGAGGCTGTTGCTTTGTGACACTCTCACTTTAAGTTCCGTGTGGGAAGGGCAGGACACCATGTAACATGCATAAAAGGCCTTGCACCTGTCCCAGGAGTAGAGGCCATGTAGTTTGACCTGTCCTCCTAGGAAGGGCACATTGTAGGAGGACAATGTTCCTGTACCTTTCAGAGTTTTGTGGCAGAGATAATTTCAGCAAGAGTAGCTGTTCACTGTGCTGACATAAATAGTTGCTGAAAGTCCCTACACACCTTTGCTAAAACTCCAAGAACTTTGTCCTCTTTTTCATGGGGCCACTATACTTCATCCTGGAAGCAGAGGTCCCGAGAGCCAAAAAGGTCTCCAGACCCCTCACTCTGAAGCAGGAGAAACAAAGGTATATCTCAGGTCGAAGGGAAGGAAACCACAGGCCATAGAGCCACAGAAGAATAGGAGACATGGATATGATAAGCACATGCATGCTGGGTTCGTATGTATGCCCTCTCTCTGTGGTACATGGACATGTTCAATCTGCCTTTGCATGTGTTAGGTCTTGGTAAGGAAGTGACAGAAAAAGGAGACAGTTTAAATGAAGAGTAATGTCTGCTCTGTTCACTTCTCTCTTTCCATAAGGACAAAAGAGGAGTGAAAAGCACACCATACTTCTCATGCTTATCAGGGAACTGGGTTATTATGACCAGAACTGTAGGTAACTTGGGATGTAGCTACACTGCAGAATTAAAGCAGTTTAAAACCACTTTAACTGCCATGACTTACCTTACAGAATCCTAGGATTTGTAGTTTCATGAAGTATTTGGCCTGGTCTATCAGAAAGCTCTGGTGCCTCAACAAACTACAAATCTCAGGATTTTATAGGGTACAGTCATGGCAGTTAAACTGGTTTCAAACTGTTTTAATTCTGCAGTGTGGCTACACCCAAGGCCTCTTCTAACAACATTTTTGGAGCCATAATTTTGCAGGAATGAAACCCAGTACCGAGGTTTGTTCTGTGGTTTGCGTTTTGCAGAATGTGCAGACACTTCCCTTTCTGTTTGTAATCATTTTAGGTTTGGTGGATCCTATGTGGTTCTTGCAGAGGATTAAGAGCCATTCTTTTCTCTAGCTGTGACTCTGAACTTCCTACCTCCCCCGACTCGGTGCTTTCGCAGGTCTTGAATTGTTTTTCTCCTTGTCTGTGTGGATAATCCATTAAACAGACAGATGACTCCTGCTGGGCACAAGAGAACCCTGTGGTCACGAGAAATGGTTCTCTTGTTACGTCTAGGCAGGTGGATAGACTGTCTAGCCAAATGTAAACACAGCCCATGTTTTCATTTTCTGCTAACACCTGAGAATGAGTATTCCCACACAACTAAAAAATCCCTAGGAGGTCTAGAGGATCTGGAATCTAAGACAGCTACTGCCAAAGGAAGTGAAAAGGCAGAGGAACTGAGAAAAGGAAAAGGGATCTTCATTGACACTTTCAGATACGTTGTGGGGTTGAAGAAGCACTTTCCCTCATGCAAGAGACAATTAGCTTTCTTTGACAGTAAAGCACCATCTGAGAAAACATTGCTCAGGAATCTGTTAGGCTACTGTTATGTAAAATATTCCTCATATCCTGCCCTTTGTCACTCTGAACCAAGTCAAACAAATATCAAAGTCTTTCCCAGTATAAAATGTCAGTTTGTCTGCAATGCTTTGTAATATCTATGTGAATACTCATATGTCATGAGAAGGATGTAAAGGTTGAATTAGTAGAATGTTATGGCTCAAATTGTGGGCCAAAAACCTGGATCAAAGTTAGGGAAATGAAAATGAACCTTAAGAGGTGGTGAAAGATGGTACTCTGATATTTTAACAGACTGTATGCAGGGACCATGTGCATACATGCGCAGAATACTGTACATACAAGTGCAGAATATATGAACCATTATGAGGAGAATTATAGTGGCCAAGCTTCAAGCTCCTGTAGTTTTGCAGCTATCCCACATAAGTCATGAATATAACTACCCTATAGCTTCCTTTTCAAACTCTGTGAATGGTCTGCAAGTGCATTCAAGGGAGCCCATCTGCTCAAGAAAGAGTTTTAGGTTTGACAAGTTCTCCAGCACCTTTTTCTGTGGTTTCAGCATTCCACCCCCACTCCATTTTCTTTGGCAGTAGGAAAGGAACACTGGCTGGACACTGCCAGAGAATGCCTAGCTTGGCACTCTTCTTCAATGCAGGAATCCAAATAGACAACCCAAAAGAAATCGGTACAGCAGAACATGTCAGAGGACAGATTAACGTTTCGAAAATCCACATGCGTTGATAGAACAGCTCATACAAAATAACAGTTCCACGGCTGAGCACTTGGGATGTCAGCAAATGGCAATACCAGAATGTTCAGAAAGTAGTAGGAAATCTGTGTGGGATGGACAAACATTTAGTCCTGTGTGGAAGAAGCGTTCCAGATAATAAAAAGCTTTGGAGATGATAGCTCCAGAGGAGGAAATACTATGCATTTTTCTAATTTATTAGTCAGGCCAATATTTCATGAATTTGTTTTTCTAGTCTCTGCATAGATTAGTGATGTGCAGGTTCACATCCCCTTTTTTCCTGCTTGAAAGCTTTCCTCTGCCAACACAACTTTTGATTAACAGGAAAATTTCTTACTATTATCAATCTGCACACTGGCTATGTCTCTATTTTATCTGTGTTTCAGACATAATGCACCACTGATACCAGCCTTAATGTGTGAACCAACCTCCAGAACCAGGACATAGTTCATTGTCCCTGGTACTATTCCTCACTGAGATCAGTCTTCACTTGAAATTGGAAGGATACTGAACACCCCTTTTTCCGCAGTGTTTACACTGATTTTTTGTTAACTATAGAGGAGTTGTGTTTAAAGCAATGGCTATCTTTTGGTTTTTTTTTCTTGTTATTTATTTTTACTTTTGAGTAGAAAAGGCTGATTTAAAAGGTTGTATTTGAATGACTGAGGCTGCAATTCTAAGCAGATTTATTAAGGAAATATTTATTAATGATACAAAGGGACTTCCTCCCAAGTAGGAATGGAGAAAAAAATCAGTGTTTTTGACCTGTTTCACATTGATTAAGACTCATTCTAAGAAAAGGAAAAAAATACATGGCTCATTGCATCACTTATCCACAAAATGACACATATGTTTTAAAAATGTGCACACTTGGAAAATACAGAGAAACACACTTCAGTGATTAGTACAATGTGCACAAAAATGTGTAATTTAGGCAAACCATGTAAATAAACAAATGCATATGGAGAATGCACACATTTCCATATAAGAAGAAAAGTCTCTCAAGCTAATACAATGAAAGAATGATCTGGGAGTTAATTTGGGATTTTGAGAATCAAAACAACATTATTGAGACAGATTTTCACATCCCTACTGCCAAGCATGGTGTAGTGGTTTGAGTGTTGGACTATAACTCTAGCGACTAGGTTTGAATTCTTGCTCGAATTCATGTAAACCCACTGGGTGAACTTGGGCATGCCACACTCTCTCAGCCTGGGAGAATGGCAATGGCAAACCCCTCTGAAGAAACCTGACAAGAATACCCCATGACTGGTCTGCCTTAGGGTCACCATAAGTCGGAAATGACTTGAAGACACATAACAACAACAAACTGCCAAGAAAACATGTATAGGATGCACTATAAATGTATTTTTCGCATTCCTTTTGGTATTTTGAATTGTCTAGTAAAGAGTGACATTTCACATAATAACAAAGAACATCATGGGTTGAATCTATACTTATAACATGATTAGAATGGGCTCGGTGTAATCAGATCAACATAACTAACCCATGTCCCACTGATGACAAAAAGCCACTTCAAAATGTCACTAAGCATGGATCCAGCCATGAATCCCATCATTTCTTTGGCCATATTAGCCCCATTTCAGCACTACAGCAAACAGGTGGGATTGGGTAGCTCCACACACACCCAAAGATGAACACTGGAAATGCCACAGGGATCAGAAGAATACCCTGCTCCCAAAGCTATCACTTAGGAACCCTCTTTGTAAGCTGTGCAGCCTCTGCAACACTGCCATTTCCATGTTGTCAGAGAACAGGGGGATCAGCAGGGATGGATCCAGATATTTTGCTGTAGCTGGCTGCACTGTGACAAGCATCCAAGTTACTTTGTCCTTGTAGAGCACTCAATTACAGAAAAATAGCTGGATGCATGCTCACTGATCCCACTGCTCTCTGACAACACAGAAAAAGGCTGTGTTTGCGTGGCAGTTGGGATGGGGGAACTGCACTGCTCATGGTACATGTTTCTGGATCATTGTATGGTTAGAACAGAAATCTGACTTTGGGTAGGACAAATAACATGAATCGACTTATGCCATTGCAATTCATCAACAGGATGCCAGCCATGATGAAAACAGATGTGAAAACACAAGTGCATTCCTGACCACACTAGCAAACTGTAAAGAAGGCATCTTTGCAAATGCAAAAAGGCATTTGCTCCAGAGCTAGGAACAGTTCCTTTTTGGATTACAGCTCCCAGATTTCCTGAGTCAGCATGTAGTGTAGTGTAAAATAGTAACGTTTCCTGTCCTTGACTTGTAAATATTACTCTTGCTGAATTGGGATAAGGATGACAAATGTCTTTCTGTTAAGTTTTTTCTCCATTCTGTGTGCTTGAGTGGGTGATCTATACTAGATAAAAACTGAAGAAATCTTTTGAGGAAAAGGATGTCTTCTTGTATAATGGGTTATATATATCAGGTGTGTGGCTGGTCTTCAAAATGATGAGCATTTAAAATGGTTATCATGTTTCTTTACTATCAGCGCTCCAGACCGCTTATAGTAAAAGGCTGCCTTGATCAGACATTTATATGAAAACTAAACTTCCTTATGAGAACTGGATACACCTGGGATCATTACATAAGGGGCTAAAGATCCAAGGTTTCATGTAACCTATGAGGTTCTAGTCTGTTGTTTTAAAAGACATGATGAATCTCACTCTAACAAAAGTCTGTTGTTTCTCAGTAGATTTTCCCAACTGAAGGACAAAACTTTAACACAGTGGAAATTAAAAAGGTAAAATTTTACAATGGACCCTATCCTATGGTGACTGATGTTCCAATATTGTTCTTGAAATGTATTCTTCAAAAGTTGGTTTCTCCACATATGTTTTCCCATATTTCTGCCAAGATTCTGTTTTTACACTCATTCACTCACATGCACACATACATATACAGACTCACACTCATATACTTTGATATTAAATTGTACAAAATAGGTCTTCAGAATTATACTTGAACACCGCCATTTTCACCATTGGAAAGTTTGAAAAAACCATTTCTGATTTAAAAAGGGATTGGTGGTTAAAGATGGTTGCTCTGTTTTATAAACTGGAGACATAATAATTTCAAAGGTCTGAGCTGAACATTGTCATGATGGAAGTACAATTTTTCCTAATTTTTTCTCTTTCACCTTCTGTCTGGTTAAATATGTTTTGGAGGATGCTTTTGTTAAAAATACAAAAATCTGAGGCAGAGCACCCAGACATGAAGCTTGTGAGAGGAGAAAATCATAATGTATTCCTGCAGAGGGAAAGTGTCTCCTATAAGAATTCATATGTAGCAACTCAAAGGAAGTACCTAATTTTTAATCCAATAAAACAAGCAGCTTTCCTGATTATTTCTTGAAATCTGAAAACATTTCCCCCTTTGCCCTCCCAGTGCCAAGGGTAACATCTTTCCCTCAATGAACAATGCTTCAAGTCTGTGACCTTTTGGCCTGAGTTGGTTGAAAGCCTGTGACTGATGCCTGAAGTTGGCCTTGAACTGCACAAAACAAGTATTGCATGCAATTCCTTAGGTTTTAAAGAAATTTCTGGAAACTGAGAAGGCATCAACAGGTCAGTGGAAGTTTGTGTTATCTCTCAAAATGAGAACTGGGGATAATAGAGAAGGGGAAGGTCTTTCTAACAAGGAACAGGAGTCTGGCTTCCAATCAGCAGAAAAGGCAGGTGCAGCCTTCAGTTGAGCAACATATGTTAAATTGCTTTGAGGAACCTTTCAAGGCTCCCTTGTAAAAATCCACATCTTTCTCTCTGTATTTAAAGCATCTTTGTACAGACACTAATTCCTCAAGTATCCAATCCGGGATTGACGTTTAGTGTGTTTATCCAGGCAAGCTGCCAGCACAACCATTCCTACAATGCTCCCAAGCTCTGACATTTTTGTTAACGCTGCAGTAAATCACAGCAACTTTTCGAGTTAAGTTTTTCACTGAAACATAGAAGGGGGTAGAGCCACCGTAGAAGTACAAATAGAGATGTCTTTTCTTTTTTGTCTCTTTCCTTTTTTAAAATCTCCACTCAAAAGATAATTATTTGGGGTGAAAGAGGGACCACCAGATGGGAGACATTAAGGAATGAAAATACTGCAAAACAATCTATTTTCACCCAGGTTTGGTGGCCTGAGCAATTGTGTCCATACTCAGCAGAGAAAAGATGGTATATTTGCAATACAAGTACAAAAACAGTCTAGAGTTGTGTTAGCCTTTGTCTTCCAAACAGAAAGAACTAGGGAAGCATGCTGAGGTTGTGGTAAAATCACTAGAAATCTGTAATCTGAACTCTTGGTTTACAATCCTTCCAGCTCTACCAGGCACCAAGGGAAATGATGAGGACCATTTAATCTGCTGGACTAACAGTAGCAGCAGTTTCATACCAGATTTCAGCAGGGAAAATATAAATGTGTCTGTGTGTTTGCAGGGAGTGGAGCGGGGTAGAGGACACACACAAACTGTGGTGTTATTGAATACCACCCACCCACATATTGGAATTGGGCCTATAACCCAGCATGCCTGTAGTTTTGCCAATATTTTGTTCCAATTCCAAGACTATGCTGAGAAACACATTTATAGGCACACACATTGAAAAAGAAAATCTGTTTCTTGCCACTCTGATCAGAGTCTTGTGTTTTCTGAAAACAGCTGCAGGAGACGGAAGCCTCCTAGCGTTTAACTCTCTCCCACATTAATGAAACAGGAAAGCCTTTTTCTCTCCTTGTCTAGGGCAGGGATGGGCAACTGTACAGGGAGCAGGGCCCATTTTACCTCCCATCCAGCAGGTCACACCAGCACGTTTCAACATACCCGAAGTGAAGTGACATCACTTTCAGCCACCATTTTGGCCACTTTTTGGCTGATTTGCCCCTCTTTTTTGGTGTTTTGAGGAGGTTTGAGAGGCTTTCCAGGGTTAGAGGAAGAAAAATACTACATCATGAAATAACAATACCAGCTTCATTTGTATACCACTTCATACTCTGCTATGCAGTCTCTAAGTGTTTACAACTGTAAGCTAATTGCCCCCAACAAGCTAGGTACTAATTTTAACGACCTCAGAAGGATGCAAGCCTGAGTTGAGCCTGAGCCCTGGCTGGTATTGAACTCACAACCTTGTGGTTTGTGAGTGAGTGGCTGCAATACAGGCATTTAACCACTGTGCCACCAGGGTTCCTAATATGTGTGGTTTGTGTGCCAAGGCCAGGACATCTGGAGATTAATGTCCTTGAGGACGCCAGACACGTGATTGTGTATTGGGCTACACCTGTGTGTATGACTAAGCATATTGAGGTAATGTATAATGATGTAATGTATGAGCAACCCTGCACTGAGGTTGCATCAGACAAGGATCTTTAAGTCCCTTCTAACTGTAAACATGTGTGGGTCATTGTAGTTGTGAAGAGAGTCAGCACAACTGGTGTGTGTATAATGAGTATACAGAGAGTTCTGTATAGCTCTGTTGTTGTTGAGCTACTGAGGAGGAAGAGAGTGCATAGTTTCAATCCTGGAACTCTGTATTGTTACTGCATCTGTATATAATCTTCCTGATCACCTGTAAATAAATATCTTCACCCTGAACTGTCTGGTCCTGCTTTCTGATTTCCTCAAGGTATCTCAAGGTCTGGGAGAGATACTACATTTCACATTCACACCTCAACCTCAGTGTGACATCCTAAGGGCTGCACATAGGAGTTCCAAGGGCCACATGTGGCCATCAGGCTGCACTTTGACCAGCCTTGAGAAACAAATGGTTTTGTGTCTTTATCAGTGGCTGTGGGGATAGCAAAATGATAGTAGTAGGTGCTGATGATTCTTAAGTGTGGCTCAATTTTAAGCACCTTGGTCCTCTCGAAAGTGATATTCCAATATATCTGCCCATGGTATATCTCTTTTGGAAGCTAAATCCTATTTCTTCTTCCTGCCCTTGATCTAATAGTTTCCCTTCTTTGACTACCTCATCACTTCCTCTGAGTTTGATATCCATTTTCTTTGCAAATATTTTGTCACCACTTCACTAGTAGTCCCACCAGATCTGGAAGGGTGGCAGCAGCACCGCAACCCCCCAGTAGCCACAATGGGTGGAGAGCTTGGTTGGTGCCCCCCCCACGTGATGCCATCTGGTTAGTCTGCATTCCCCTTACCTCCCTTGTGATGCCCCCAGAGTCAGAGACACTTGTGGTCTTGTAATACAAAATAAATCACATGAGGCAACAGATTGAAGAGTCAAACCCACAACTATTTGCTGCCATTTTATTCTAGTCTTTAGAAATCTTGCCTCCCTGAGCTCAACAGAGGTTGCACAGGGAAAACAAAATGTCCTCCTCCATCCTCTCAGCAAGCAAACCGGGTGATGTGTTGAATTTCAGAAGTGGGAGGAGGTCACCAACACTTCCACACAGCATGTGCAATTCCACACAGCAGTCAGCTTTAGGAGGCATATAACAACTGGGATTACTGGTTTCCCTCCCTTCTCCCAAAGCACAGGGCTTCTGTGTGCATGTTCAAACAGAAGCTCCATGCCTCAGAAGGAAGTGGGGGGAACATGCAATCCTGGCTGCCAACACAGCTACTTTGTGCACATTCACACAACAGCTGCTTTGGGAAGTGGTTGGCTGCCACAACTGTATTCCCCCTTTCCGTATTTCACATTACAGAAAAGAGATCACACAACCATGGATCACCAAAGTGCTATCATGGGGAAAAGTGTACTAAGAAATGATGCCAAATCACTATGATTCCATTCTTAAACTAGTGGGATTGTGGCAGGACAGGCCGGTGTGATAATGTCCTAAGTCACTACAGGTATAAGATCCATACAACTACAAATTTCATTTCTTTCAGAAAACTGCTTCTGATTTTGTAATATTTCCAAAAAGGATCAGGAAATACTAAAACTCTGGAAGGAGATCTGGCAATATTTATTTATTTATTTATTTGCTTTTTTCCTGCAATTTCAGACAATGGGAATGAAGTTCAGAAAAACTTGGGAGGATGCTTGTGAAAATGACATCTTCTAACCTTTAGGGATCCATTCACCCATCTGTTAAATTAGTTCTTGTGACAAAGCAATGCATTACAGTTTGAAGCAAAATTCAAGAAGAAAGGATATGTAAGGATTTAGTAAAGAAGTCATTGTATTTATTAAGGATGGAGTTAGCTTCTTATCATTTGTCAATTTCTCAGGTCACACAAATTATTTCTCCAGGGTGGAGATCACAGAATGATCCCTTACTGTCTAAAGTGGTTGTTTTCAAACTGTACACTTTCACAGAACCAGTTCCTCTATGTGATCTCTCTGCTAGGGAATGCCAGGGCTTCCACCACAGAGTGTAACAAAGCTTGAAAGCCTTTCCTATTCCCTCAGTTCTGGCTCACCAGGTACTGAGCTGAAACATTAAGTACTGACACAAGAGAGAGCCCACTCAGTTAAGGGAGTCAGTTCACACATTGACTCACAAGCTTCTAATGGGTTTTAATATACATGTGAACAGCCCTACATTTCCCTTTACCCTCTTATAGAGCAGTTGCATTAGGATGGGCAGGTGAACAGCAAAGAAGGCAACATGCATCCAATGTTTTTTATGCACTAGTATCTTTGAATTCTCTTTGTAATAGGCCTGACATCTGTATATGCAGGAGTGCAACAGAAGGATATTGTCCAGGTTTTGCATCCTACTGTCCTTTCCATTGCATATGGCTGGCAAGACTCCTGCTTTTCCCATTTGATTTTCAGAAAACATTGCTCTACTCCCATCCCTTCCCTGCTTTCAGTTTTCAAATGGCTGCCTACATATTTCACTGTCAAAGTGTAGGTATTTATTTTTTGCCAGCTTTCCTTCTGGTTTTATTTTCTTTGCCTTATTTATGAGTCTTCCCTTTCAGCTCCTTACCGTCTCCTCTTGGACCTTTGCTTTATGCTCCTTCTCATCTAGGAGGCATTAATCTGTTGGAGCAGTGTGTGGAGTGATGGACTTCCCTCATCACCATTAATTCTCTTTCAGCTTCTGGATCCACAGCAGCTGGACATGTTCTGCTGGCAGCTTCCTGAACCCCAGTGCCATACATTAAAAACCTCCCATTGACAGAGGCCTATTGTTTCATTCTATCTGGCATCAGAAGTTCATTCATGCCGGCTGTCCAGACAGATAAATAACACACTTGACCAAGACTTTGAATAGACATCCCCAAATCTGTTCGGGCTGGGGCGGGGGGAAGGAGAATTGTTTTATGCTAAATAAGCACAATTTATTCAGGGAAGCGTGTGTACATGTGTGTATTTGTGTGTTACTGCCATTGAAAATCAGATTAGGTCAAAATATTGTTAACATTCCTTAAAGTATAAACTTTAAAAAGATGCCATAATGTTTTTGTGGATTAAAGCCATTGAATAGCAATATGAAGTGTTATCCTTTTTGGTGCATGCAGGGCCCTTTCCACAATTATAACACTATGATTCCACTTTAATTGCCATGGCAACTTCCTATGGAATGCTGGGATTTGTTCAGGGAGGGGTATTTAGAATTCTCTCCAGAGAGCTCTAGTGCCTCACCAAACTATTTGTCACAATATTCCATAGGATGCAGCCATGATAGTTAAAGTAGAATCATAATGTTATAATTGTGAAGTGTCAAGGGGCCCACAGAGAGGGAAAAATGTGGGGTTGGATCCAGGATCTGCTTTCCACAGACAGAGGCTCTCCTTACATCCTTGAAAGCCTTCTGGCATGGCTATGGATGGGAAGCAGAAGGAGACATTTGGCTGCCTGAGTCAAAGTAGCAATGGTCCTCCTCTCTCGTCAAGACTGATAACACCCCTAAATGAAATTGTCATGGCTAGTTTTTCCCATAGGGACAAAGATATTAGCCCCCAAAGAAATTAATGATAGCTTTTGGCATAATGACATTACCAGTATTGTTACTTTTAAAAAGTAATGTGATCTGACAATATCATTAACTTTTTGAATGTAATAAGAAACATTTACTTATTACTTTTAAAATATTCCTCCCTGTCCCAGATCATTTTGTGCAAATTTTGGTCATTTTTGTATTTTTTTTTAAAATCCACAATAACTAGAAAAAGCAAACGCCTGTACAGGCCAGCCATTGAGGGTGGAGTCGGGGCATGGTGACCGCACACTGGCCACCCCAACTCTGCCCCCACGTCATCCTCAAGCCGCCCACCCAAAAAGATGGTGGCCAGTGTCAGGGCGCTCCCTTGGCAAAGCATTGAGACACACTCTGCCAAAAGAGTGCAGAAAAATATGTGTACACATTTGGGTACAAGCATATGGCTACTAATACCACTTCATGCATACCTTAGGAGCCCTGGTGGTGCAGTGGCTAAATACCAGTACTGCAGCCATTCACAACCATGAGGTTGTGAGTTCAATTCCAGGTAGGGCTCCAGGGTCCATTCAGCCTTGCATCCTTCCATAGGTTGTCAAAACGAGTACCCAGCTTGTTGGGGGCAATTACCTTACAAATTGTAAACCACTTAGGGAGTGTTTAAGTGCACTGATAAGTGGCATAG
>JAIPUX010001880.1:18187011-18203137 GCA_020142125.1 Phrynosoma platyrhinos
GTAATAAGTCCTGGCCAAGTCTAGGGCTTTGTTTACAATGGCCAGAATACTCCTGGCTACTCTCAGAGGATTCTGGCCCTGGAGCTGCCCCAGATTCCTGGTTACCTTCACACTCTGCAGCAATGGTTGTCTACACAAGTGTACTGATGTGCTGCTGATGCACTACTGTTGGTGTGAATCACTTCCTCAGAGGTGAGAAATGAGGTGCCCAATGTTGAACACATGACTGGGCACCTCATTGTGTCCTTGGGAGTGACTCATACCAGTGGCACTGGGCACCACAGCAGGACACTTGTGTAGATAGTCAGCCAGCATTGCTGTGGAGTGCTCAGGATTTTTCTGCAAAATCTGAGGCAAAAGGTAAATGTTTTAAATCCAATTTAGTCAGGGATAGAACAAATCTGGTGTAGAACTGGCATCTCTGATGAAGACAGTCCACACTCAAATCTAGGCTTTGGCCCTGCACCATGTAGACAGGTTGCGGTGAAGGTGGACTGGTGTAATTGGCCTGTGTAGGCATACCCAAGGACAAGTGAAGGTACAGTATTTTTCAAATCAAGGAAGAAGGACTTGTTTTTCCATCACCCTTTTAAACTCACTACTAGATAATCTTAGATATAGATTTGTAATCCTGGTGTGGCCAGAAAATAGATCAGAATCTACTGGTAGATCTCTAAAGGATTTGCAGTCAGTCTGCAAGAGTTGTTGCATGAACTGTAACGTAACCAAGAGATGTTCCAGGTAAGGCTTTTATCACCATCCTGCATATTTGTGGAATTCTTCTGGCATTTCAAACATCCTCTCCTGCCACTTCTATTCTTCCTTTGTTCTCCCACGACTGCTATTGTATGTTTTCCTTCTATGGAAAATGTGTTAAGGAGGAAAAGGTGGAATAGCTAGCTACATGGTGGCTTCTAATTGCTAGTGTGAAAAGGACGGAAATTTCCCAGGGGATAAAACCACAAGACAATAAACCTTTGCTATGGCTGGCCTCACACTAATTGCTTATCTTTTAACCCATATGTGCGTTCATCTGTAAAACAGGAATACTTACTGGTTGGTTTTGGTAGGTATTTGCTTGTTGACTAGTTTTATAGAAGAGCATGCAGTTTTTTTAAAAGCAATTAGTTACAGTTACAGTTAACCCTCCCCTGTTTATTGTTGTCATTGCAATTTTTTTTTTAAAAAAATAACCTCTTGTCTTCCTGTTTCTCACAAATACTTAGTTACTTTTACAATTAGGATTCATGTGACACCTTAAATGCTAGCATGATTTATTCATCCTGGGTTTTTGTGGACTCTAGCTCACTTCATCAGCTATATGACAGCTATAATCAACAAATCCTAATGTCAAATAAAACTTATTAGTGTTTAAGTGTCACAGTACTTGCTTTTTCTGCAACACTCTTACTAACATGACTACCTCCCTTGAGTTCTTTTAATTACTTTTTTAAAGTTCTGTATGCTACAACCCACTGGCTTATGGCACAAAACACATCCTCTTCTATCTCATAATCACCAGCATCCAAAACCAATGCATGAGGTACAGTACAAGCCAGCATGTTACTAGAACTATGTGATATCGCACCTCTATTTGATATGCTGAACTAAGATTTTAAACTGTTACATTGGAAAAGGGGTGAATTTAGCCCAAATTATAAACATAATTCAATATAGTTATATTATCATTAGATGTGAAGAGAACTAATTTCAAATCATTAGATTTGTAGCTAGTTACTTCTAAGCTCTGTTTTAGAATGGTAGAATCCTTGATCCTTGGTAACATGTGTGATTGTCTACCAGATTATGGTTTATGGGATTTAATAAACAATTGATTTATTTATGGGATGCACTATATAGGGTCCAATAAGTAATTGATTCTGCTCCCCCATCCACCATTTTCTCTTTGACACTTGGTAGAACACTTCAGCATTCTTGTAAAAAAAAAAAAAAAATCAAACTACCTAAAAACCAGATCCTACAAGCTTGATGTCTCTGCCTTTTGCTGTAACAAAGAGAAACTAAGAGAAACAGATTTGGGTAACTGCACCACTTCTGGAGTTCTAAACATCCATACCCACAAATGAAAACTGGACACACATAGCCAAGTGACATCAGAATGTGGTTAAGAGGCCACAAGTTATTAATGAGGAAGAACACACAAGCTAGGAGAGGCTGCAGCAATTGTTTTTGAAAGAGCCTACTGAGAAGGGCAAGTCCTCTCCTCTCCCCTTTGTTGAGTTAATTGAATAAAAACAGCTTTTGCACCATGAAATCAGATTACAGCAATTCAAGCAAGCTGAGGACAAAGGGGAAAAGTGGCAGGAGAGAGAATCTAGGACATTTTAGAAGCAAATGAAAAATTAGGACAATAGAGGATTTATCAGGACTTTCCTGATTTAATGACATAGGTAGAGCATTCAGGAACCAAAGGCCGCACAATACAAGATAGTAATTGGAGGAATAAATTCATCCAGTACTGTGTAAGGAGAAGAAAAGAGCTTTTTTTTTTTTTTTTTAAATTACAACTACTTTAATGTGACCATGGCCATGTGGGAGCTACACATTGTATGGCCATTTTCCTAGCACGATCATATACTTAATACCAGCCCTGATTACAATGTCATTTAATGCCCTCATTAAAATGTTGTTAATTCTGAAAGGAATGGGGAATTTGGGATTTCCCTGACTGAGAACACATTCATGTAGACTCAACCCCCACTCGCCCATCCACCCAAGCCTGAACAAGTGGCTTTGAGCTTTGAGCCACTTGTCTAGCCAAGGACAAACTAAAGCTCTCCATGCATTTGTTGGGAATTTGAGAAGACATTTGTCTACAAAAGGGGAGTAAGGCAGGATCAGAAGGATCCTTAGAGTAAACCCAAGGTAGTTATCTGAGCTGTCCTGGAGTGAAGTATTCAGATGAATGGAGTCGGAAGCCTGGGAGTCACAGCAAGTTGACCATCTTCCTCCCACCCTTAGGAATCTCACCCAGCTGCTCCCAGGGGCAGCTGTCTGGAGCATCCACCTGCTACTATTGTGTCTGAGAGCAAAACCACGGTCATATTTGCTCTGATTTAAACTCTTTAGCAACTGATAATACAGTCAGCCCTCCATATCCACGGATCCTTTATTCACAGATTCAACCATCCATGGCTTGAAAATATTTTAAAAATACATACATTCCAAAAAGCAAACCTTGATTTTGTCATTTTATATGTGACAGCATTTTACTGCACCATAATGGGATTTGAGCATCCACAGATTTTGGTATCCACGGGGAGTCCTGGAACCAAACCCCAGCAGACACCAAGAGTCTACTGTATTACTTATCCTTCATGTTGTCTTTCATCTTAAACATTTCAGCAATCGTGGAAAATCTGCAATGTTTTTAGCAATTGCAAAAAAACTGTTAAGGCAGGCCAGTTTAATTGGGTTGGGTCAAGGGGACTAGGAGTCTGAGAGAGGGACATGCCAAAGGGCCACCCTGGAAGGATGGGATTTGAATCAGGAACTTGCCTCCTGACAAACAGTTGCTGCCTCTTAATCCTTGCAGCTGCAATCAGATTTTGGGCAGTTTCCCCCATGTTAATATGTTGGAAAATACAGCCAGCAGTGGCCAAGACATTTCACTGCTTGAGAGAGAGCGGACAATGGCACTCTCCACTTGACCAAAGCAAGGTGCATAGTCCCCAAAGCTATCCAACTGAAGCAGAAGAAGCCCAGAAGCTAACTGGCAGAGTAAAAATACAAGAATGACAAAGTCAATAGCCAACAATTTGCTGCTTTTATCAGCATCCAAAATCTACTGCTTGAGGTGGCCACCTCACTCCACCTAATGGTAGGGCTGGCCCTGCGTGCCACTATATACATAGGCTGACACATATTTGTACCCTTTTTTTCAACATTTCTTCTAAGAAAACTAAAAGTCACTCGGGTTGCCTCTATAATAAAAAGTCTTGTCAGCTCAGCTGGATGCCTGTCTTAGGAAATACAGGGTGCCCTCTGGTGGCATTATTTATTTAGGTTCTGGATATTTTTTTTTAAAAAAAGTTTTATTTTTAAAGGAGGGTGAAGCTAAAATTTCACTCAATGAATTTGTAGGCTAAAATGCTTGCTTTCAATATAAACAATTTTTGCATGGAAATATTTTAAAGTGTGAGCATGCGCGCGCGCACACACACACACACTAAACAAGTACAGATATTTGGCTGTGTATGGAATGCCTTTTCAATACAAATAATGCCAAAACTAACTTTCTCAACTCCCTGTCACCTGCAACAGGGCTGAAGAGAGCCCAGGCTTGCAATATCTGCTTTGTTTTTTACTAGAAATCCAACAATCATGGGGAAAATAATCAACAGCAGCCATAATAGTTATGTGTCTGTCTGTCTTTTGTAATATGTTCCTGAGTATATGCTCAACTTATTTTCAGACGCACAAATGACCTTGGTCCTTTTAATACAAATTTCCTATCTTTATCCCAAGCTTAAATACCCTAAAGATGCCTGTGTTTTTGCTATTGTTAAATAATTAAGAGACAAAAAGGTTTGAAAAACTGTTACAAATCACTGAGAGATCTACTATATCTGCATTCTGTTATCTGCTTTGTCTCAGAAAAGTTACTTTTTTGCATTACAGTTCCCAGAATCCCAAGTTTCCCCTTTGCTACGTTGACTAGGGGATTGTCAACTAGAGTTGTAGCCCAAAGGGTGGCAGATGCAAAGGACAAGGACCTGGTGATTCCTGTGTAATAGAGGGACCTGAAAACAAAATGACCAAAATGTATATAGAGAGCAAAAATCCACCTGAGGCAAGTGTGAGCAGAACCAAAGTGTCCACAGTAAAATAAAAAATATGGTGGGACAAGAGACTGATCAGCCTTTTTGTTCCTTCTCTTTCAGGCATCTTGAAGGAAGGAGAGGGACAGAGCAGGATTCATGAAAGAAAAGTAAATGACTTCTATAACCTCAAGTTACTTTCAAGAAGTGTCCTCATTCAAAAACAATCTCATGGCTCTGGCAGGGTGTGTGGGTGGGAGGGAGGAGTAGGGAAGGCTGTTAGCATGCTGCAGCTTCCAGGCTATATTTTTAGGACTGGCATTTAGACTTGGCTCAGGTACAAATGGTCAAGAAATGTATGGCATTTCCACTTCCTGCCAGATGATACGCTGTGTGTGTGGATATATCAGCTCTCAACTTAGAGAAATCAGTTTGCTCCATCAGGTAGCACAGGGACTACCCAAGTGTTAAGACTATTTACACTGCTGAACATAATCCAGTAGTTAGGAAGATGCACCTTTGGTGCCTAAACAGTTCCTTACACATCCCTGTGACTAGCAGAAGCAGACAAAAAAGACACAAAACAATAAATAAATGCAGAACAAATAAGCTGTATAACAGATGTAAAAATGATTCTTTTCTTGGAAGAGAATTTGGTGCAGAATCAGGAGAACATAGACCCCTGTCTGTTGAATCTGTTGTGATTTTGGTCTCAC
This sequence comes from Phrynosoma platyrhinos, assembly GCA_020142125.1. Classification (NCBI taxonomy): domain Eukaryota; kingdom Metazoa; phylum Chordata; class Lepidosauria; order Squamata; family Phrynosomatidae; genus Phrynosoma; species Phrynosoma platyrhinos. The sequence continues at coordinate 18,192,509 of JAIPUX010001880.1, forward strand.
CTCAGTTCCTGTCACACGCCTTGGATTTACAAGGAGGGAGAAAGCAAGAAGAAAGAAAACCACCGTTAAGGTCAGAGCTAAGTTTAAATAAATGTGACTACTGCACAGGCTTCCTACAAAGAAGGATTTCCTCTGGCTCAACCCAATCCTCCTATGAACAAGGGAAATGATCCTGCTGTGCAAGTGGCCAAGGCAATATATAAGGAACCCATCACTTGCCAAGGAGAACAGAACCACCTGCCAAGGCTTCAGCCTAACTATGTATGAAAGGAAGAACAAAAAACTCAGCTCTTCAGTGTCAGTCCCACCTATCTCCCCTTGTTCCAGATCCTTCTGTTCACCTAAGGCAGGGGTGGGAAAGAGAGAATAAAATGAAAAGTTCATCTGGGGAAGTCTTTTACTGGGAGAAGATCATAAATCTCAATCCAGCCTTCTGACCTTTGGGCCCCAGGAGGGCCATATGGATGAGAAACAAGCATTTTTCCTGCTGTGGTGACACACCGGATGGAGGTCTCTCTGTGTCAAAGCAGATGTTATATAGATAGGTACAGCTGTCACAAAAGTTGCCCAAACTCTTTCGCTAGAGAAGTGGATATTTGAATAGGAGCTTTGATAATATAGGATGGGCTAAGCACAATTTCAAGCTCCAGAAACCCCGGACAGTAATTTAAGGTGCCAAATCCAAGAGTTTAAAGTTTCACAGGTACTTAGGATTTATGAGTCAGGATGCAAAAGGACCTCCAGGTCAGGGCAAGAGAAGATTATTCACACTCTGGATACCTTTGAAGCACCCAGCTTAGTATATCCATCCACTTAGTGAAAGTGGCAGATTAAAGAGCAGTTTGGGTCTGCATTCAAGCATGGAGTTGATACAGGGCAAAAATGAGAATTATCTATCATTGACGCTGACATGAAAAAGAGCATCATAGCAGTTGGACAATATGTCATAAGTGTTGTCTCTGCTTGTGACACAAAACCAGGAAAATAACTGGATTTGGGCACTCAGGAAGAGACTAGCATGCTCACTTGATGAACATACCTTCTTAGCCAAAAGTCAAACTTTTTCTTGGCGAGAAGACTCAGTGGTTGCACTTCTGGAAACATAGGAAAAGCTGACTGGATTCCTAGCAGAAGATACAAGTTTTAAAAATTCTAAATGTACTGTGAAAGCATGTAAGAACTTTATGATAAAGTTAGAACATTGATAATTCTCAATAGTTAGAGTGCATACTTATAGTGCAATCCGGTGTATGTTTAAACTGAAGTAAATTATGTGGAATTCAATAAGATTTATTTTTGAATAGGTGTCCTGGGACACCTTCCCAGGGACCACAGGACTACAGCTTTGGAACCCCAGCTTTAAGGCTGTAGTACTATGGTCCCTGGGAAGGTATCCCAGGATCATATAGTTTTTTGGATCTCTCTTACTAAGGACAGAGAGAGGTTCAGAAATTTAACTTTAGATGCTCCCTTCCAGTTAAAACAGAAATCTTTCTGTTGTCTGCAGCTCTCACCTCTTCAGTACTGCTGCACAGATACTGGCATATTGGAAAAGGGAAAGCAAGGGTGGCAAATGGTTTGTATGTTAATAGGGCAAGTGAATCTGCTTTGGTTTTTGATATGAACTCCTTTAAATTTGGGGCTAATACACAAATTGGATTTACTGTCTTACTGACATGAATGCCACCAGTTAACACTGTAAGGAAGGGATTGGACCGGAACTGAGAGGTCAAGATTGAGTTATTCCAGGGGCATATTGGAAGAGGAATGAGGTGGTGGTGGTGGTTATCTGGAGCTGGCATAATTCATTTCCTTTTTATTCACATTAATAGGAAGGGAACAGTTAAATCAAGAAAAAAGAGAACAGGAAGAAGAAATTTTAAAACCCTGCTACTTTTCAGTCTGTCCTGAAAGCATAAACCCAGTGGGGCTTGGGATTAGACCCTCTGACATGAAGCCACTCTAGTCAGTCAGATGGCTCCAAGTATATGACATATCTTAGTAACACTTACATTTGTATTATTATTATTATTTGTATTAGTATTATTATCATAGTTGTTTACTGTCAGCTTTACCAGGTACCAGATGTAACTGACTGGCATTTTGGACCATCAGTGATTTGGATTTTATCCAAGAATCTAGAATTCTGAAAGGTATTGTTCAATAATGTGGCACATACCAAGCAGTGTCACTTTTTGTATTGCATTCCTATCTGTGACAGTTTAATTCAGGTGTTTTGTCAGTCCATGTATAATTGCTCCCAGAGCACCTATTACAACTGGAATCATTGTGGTTTTCTTTTACCATAAAAAGTATTTTCTTTTCTATAATGGTCATCTGGGAAAAGAAAACAATGATGGTTATTATTATTGTTATTAGTATTTGTATTAGTATTATTATCATAGTTGTCATCCCTATAGTGGAGCTGGGGTAGAGTAGGGCCAGCCCCAGAACATGGCATCTTTGTACAGTTGAAAGGGCCTCAGCATCCACTCTGGCATGTCTCCCTGCTGGCATCTGCCCTGTGCCTTCTTGAAAACCAAATTCAATCCAAGTGCTGGTAAATGCATGAAAATCCTGTAGTAATTTTTTTTAGCATTAAAATTTAGCAACATGAAAAAGTCTTCATATGTGACTCTAATGTTAAGTGTCAAACCCTTAAAGTTAGGAAGATGCTCTGATTGTCTCATGAGGGCATTTTTCCTGTAGATGTCACTATCATTCACTGTTGACCAAACTGCTGCTGAGATAACGGTGGTCCATCTCTCCCACAAAGGACTATCCTCTCTTATACAGCTTACCAGATATAGCCCTTCTTCACATTAACAGTGCAAACATTTGCCAATTTATCCAGAAGTAGATCTTGTTATGTTCAATTGGGTGTCCTCTTTAGTAAAGTGTTTAATTCTTCTCCAGATTCTCAGATTAAGCAGCCCTTCACAATTTCTGTGTAGTGCAATTCCAGTCATCTCTGTAAAAGAGTTTGATTAGCCAGTATTATAGCTCAGAGATATAAGCTCAGGCTGCTGAGAGGTGATAAGAACAGTTACCATCTGAGGTTCAGAGCCCGCTAAAAGTTCTCCTGCGCTTAATCACCACATTGTTTTACTTTACTGATGTGTGTTGAAAATGGAATGGATGGAAATAGCTTCCTGATTTTTAAAGCCAAATCTTACCTCATTTTGTAGGGAGGGTAATATTGTCTTGCCAGAGAGCAGACTAGTTCTCCTATAGGCAACTCCTCTTTTCCAGTGGAATTAGGTCTTGTGGTGACTTTAAGAGTGATATGGATTATAAATAGTACCAGTGCCTGGTTATCAGTTGACAAGTGGTATTTTCTTGCACTCCCTTTCCTCTCTTAACACTGAAGTGAACATGTTCTATACCAGTGCTTCTCATCTGAGGTGGAGGGCCAGCACTTTTTCCTTCTAATGTGCCAGGGACTGGCATCTTATTTGGCTACGGTTGACTACAATGGTTTCTTTCTTTCCTGGAAATTCTCTGTAGACCAGTAGCCAATGGCTCATGGACCTACCCTGCTGTATGATCATCTCTTCAAGTAGCATCGTTCTATGCCACTTTAATGAAAGAAGCACCACACATACATCATCTAAAGAACAGGAGAATATGTAAAGTCCAAAGGATGCCATGACCATCAAACAGAACTAGGAAACTAGGAAGATGAACAGAACTAAGAAAAACTCCAATAGGTATACAGTAGGACTCTTGAAGGGACTGGAGGTACCATTCATGTGCATGTCATTTGGACACAAAGACATATTATGTTACTTATATGTAGAGAGGAGTGATTTTGCTTTTCCCCAACTCATCCTCTTTCTTCTCTCTTATGCCTTCCTCTTCCCCTGTGTGAACTCCTCCAGCTCATTTTCCATCCCTTTAGAGAAGGATAGGCATAAGGTAGATCAAAATCAAAATCTACTGACAGAATTCTGGATAATATGAAGTAGGCCACCAAGTGTTTCTGATTCCCAGTTGCTAAACAAAATCACTCCACTCCAAATTATACTTCTAAAAGCTGTTTATGTGTGTGTGGTGGTAGCCAGGAATGGATTTTTGTTTGGGACGACTATGAGTTCCACTCAGTGCTAGTACTCAGAACTGCTTGGGCTCAGAAGTATTTTAATTCTAAGCATGTGTCTTTTGTTGGGTAGATATCAGGCTTCTAATTAAAAACCAGACCAGACCTAAAACTAAGTGTCAGTACCAACTGGAGTAGGTCCAACTGAATCAAGAGGAACTTGGTAAGTCAAAATTTATGTGTTCCATTGATAAAATGGGTTGATTCTATTTGGGACTAACAACTGGATTTAACCCCCAGTAGATCCTGAAAGCTAGAAGTCTGCTCACACCTGCATTAGAAAATGGCTCAGAGCCCTACAATTGCACCTGTTGGCCTCTGGAAGAGAAAAACATGCTTAGTAAAGGAGGCAGAAGTGGGGAGAGAAGGTAAAGGAAAAAAAGGAGGTGTTGATGGTAGCAGCAGAAAGGATAGCTCAAGACTGGGCAGAAATGGGGAACAATGAGTGGCTGATAGCTGCACTGGAGGACAAGAGAGGGAATGAGATCAGTTAAGGGTGGAAAAAATGCTTACATTCCAGTTATGAAGGCTGGCTCCAGAGAATGTTTTTCTGAGACATCTGTTTTTCCCTTATTAAATTAATGCTCCAAAAGAAATCTGCAATTGACTATACAACCCCCAACACTTTCCAGTATGCCCCAAAACTAGGTCTAAATTTCTTAAAGGCACTAGATCCCACCTGATATTTAAAGCTAAACAGGGTCAGCTTTGGTTAGTACTTGGATGGGAGACTACCAATAAATACCAGGTGCCACAGGCTACATTTCAGAGGAAGGAACTGGCAAAAACACCTCTGAATATTCCTTGCCTAAGAAAACCCTGTGAGACTCATGGAGTTGCCATAAGTCAACAATCAACTTGAAGGCACACACACATGACTACAAATTATAAATGGGTACATTAGATTTTACCCTAAATCATGGATGGGGAATATGTGTCCATCCAGCTGTTGTTGATCTCCAGCACTGTTCTTCCTTCACCATTCACTGTATTTGCTAAGCTAGGGTGATGGGAGTCGCAGTCCAACAACATCTAGAGAGCCACACATCCCTTAGCCCTGCCTTAAATGCATGCTGCCATCAAAAAATAACAACTGTTTGCTTAGTTCCCCTTCCCTCTACGTAATATCTTATGTAACATGTGTTGTGACATCACAGTCTGCTGATATGGTTCTCTTCTCTGTCAGCAGCAACTGCAGTCACAGCATGTTATAGGGAAAGGTGGGAGAAAAACTCAGAAACTCATGACATTACAATATAAGATAATTTGTACTAAATAACACAAAGTGGAAAGAAATATACACTTGCTATTTTCAAGGCCTTTGTATGTTTTCTAGTTATACTTAAGCATTTTGCTATGTGTGTAAGAAGAGTTTGTACAGTATTTGGAAGAATGTTATGAATTTTGTTTTTGTCAGTGTATTACTACGCAAATGGTAAATACAGTAAATAAAGTTTCTGTGTCAAATAAAATAAATGACCCAACATAGGAATAGCTTGCAAGAAAATAATACAAAATCAAGCATCTGCAGTTAGCTGTAAAGGACAGGTTTGATAAATGTACAGTTCAAAATCTGCTGTGTTTTAGATGGAACTACAAAAAGAAAAATATGACTGAACCAGACACAGCAGATGGTAACAACATATATGGTTGTCGTTTAAAATAAAGGCCTCTTGGGATATAGTGAATGGTCCCTGTTTTGAATATTACAGGTCAGCTGAAGACTATAGAAAAGTTGCCTAGATCTCCATAAAAGAGTCTTGCCTTGTCATTTTGTCAAGTGTCACCTGTATAAGAAGAGGCTAAATGATACATCACAGCAGACACAGGGGTGTTGAAGAAAATAACATCAGTGGGGCACATTTTCACCTCTCTCCTTGAAAAATATAGTCTTGTTTATGCTATATGATATTGTCGCACTGTGTGTTTCCTTCTCCACAGCACTGGCAGCTGCGGGCAGAAAGGCAGACGCATGCCATGATACCAGTCCACAAATTAAGAGAAATTGCATGATTATGAGGAGAGAGGGAAAACCATCATTCATCTTTTTAAGGTAGCCACCTCCTGTCTGCCATAATGATGTGGTTGTGGGAAGTGAAGAAAGCATCAATGTATGTCTCTTTGGTAATTAGGAGTAGAGAGGGAATTTCCTTAGATTCCTGTCTTATTCCTCTATCTCTGCTTCTTGGTCGATGTAATTCCTTGTCTAAGTGGTCACTTCTTCTCTCCCCTCCCTTCTCTTCTAGAAAGTTAAATGTGAGGTTTTACAACCCTTTGGACCTTATCCCACGGGGCCAAAAGCAGCAAGAATCCACATGGAATCAGGCGCTATAGCGCTATAGTTTTCCGGGTGATCCCACGACGTCGCTCAGAATCGGCTAAGAATCAGGCGCTATAGCGCTATAGTTTTCCGGGTGATCCCATGACGTCGCTCAGAATCCGCTAAGAATCAGGCGCTATAGCGCTATAGTTTTCCGGGTGATCCCACGACATCGCTCAGAATCCAACAAGAAACCGCTCGGAATGCAGCATCATTCGGGTTCTTTTGAATGCCCGGTGTCAGCGGGCATTGCAATAGCGCTACCTTATCCATAGCGCTATTATAGCGCTAGCGCCATATTATACTAGCGCTATAGTACTGCAATGATGCTCATATCGCTTTCTTGCCACTTTTGAGAGCAGCGTGGGATAAGGTCCTTTGTCTTCTCTCTTTCTGTCTCTTTCTCCATGAAGGACACCACCACACTGCTCTTGCCTCTGGATGGCTACCCCAACCACCTTTGTGAATAGGAGTCAGCTTTATGGACTCTTCTACAAGTATAGGGTCCCTCCTTTTGACTATCTACTTTCCTATCTTAGACGGTTTACTTTGTAACAATAAAATAAAGGCCTTTGCAGACTGCCAGAAATAGTGCACATTAAATTGAGGCACTGCCCTGGCACAGTGCTAGGGAATCATGGGAACTGTATTTTATTATGGCACCAGAGCTCTCTGACAGAGAAGGCTTAATGTCTCAAAAAAATACAATTCCCATGATTCACTAGCACTGAGCCAGGGCAGTGCTTCAATTTAATGTGCATTATTTCTGGCAGTCTGCAAAGGCCCTAAGTCTTGTTTTTTAATCCAGGGCATCCTGTTTTATACCAGAAGCTCACAATTCACTGGGGCACGCTGCACAATCTGCATAATTAAACATCAATAATTTCCTACAGTGGTTTCATCTAAGACAGTGGTTCTCAGACTCTTATTACTCTTGTGATCCCTTGTACATCTACATGCAGATGTCATGCCCACTTGACATAGTATATGAATAAATTTTGTTTGTTTAGTGTGTGTATTTTTGTTCACACATTCATGTATATCCCTATTTTAAAATTTTATAAGAAATAGTTCTCCTCCTTCTCCCCCACTGGCAAAGGCTCCAAGCACCTTCATTGACTTTCTCTTCTTCTCCAGGAAAATAAAAGTTTGGACAGAGGGGTAATAGAATGAGGGATCAGGGCTTCCCAATCTTGCACCCCCTCTTGAGCAACTCTTGCAACAGGGGGTCCCAACCCATTGTTTGAGAACCATTGAACTAAGCTCTTCCCGTTTTTGAACTCTCAAGGCATGACTGTTTGAGAACCCATGAAGGATGCAAACTTACATATCCTTACTCAGATTGCTGGTGGCTTTCATATCAGTGGGGTGATGAATCTGCTCTATGCTTTGGTGCAAACTTTAAAAGAAATATCAAAGATCTTGAACCTATATGGAGGATTGTCCTTCCAAGGTTTGGAATAAAACCAGGGGTGAATTTACTGCCCTTATGACATGGAAGCCACAAATTGCCTCTGGCATAAGTCCCACTGAACTCTGCAGGACTTGAATTGTGAAACTTTCTGCTCATTCATAACACATTGGTTTTGTTCAAAGATATAGCAATGTTAGTCTGTGGAATCAGTATGTAGAGAGATCTTGTAGCACCTTTGAGACTAACTGAAAGCTCATACTGCCAACTTCTTTCTTTCAGTTAGTCTCAAAGGTGCTACAAGATCTCTCTACCTTGGTTTTGTAGCAGCCTTGTACTCTTTCATTTCTTTTGAAGACAAGCATGTTAAGTTGTACAACCAACACACTTTAAAAAAGGGGGTGGGATGAGCTTTCTTTTCTTGCTTTGCTGCTGATCTCACTACTGCAGCTCAACTTTATATACTTAATCGCAGCTGTCTAGAAGTCACTTCCTACATTTTTTTCCATCCAAATAGCCAACTACAGCATGAGAGTCCATTACTTCCCTGAGGGTTGCAGGTACTGGTATAATTTAAGCTAATATCCAGTAGCTTCCAGGTAAGGAAAGATGGCATGCTTGTTGGTCACACATACACATTAAGTGACTACATAATGCATCCCACTTTCCACATGCAGGATTATATTTAGTGACGTCACTTCAACAGTTCTTCTCAACTATTGTTGCATAGTGGGACTGTTCTCCAGATTTGTAGACCTAATGCTGCTGAACATGTTCAAGCATAAATAGAGCATGTAAGTAGCAACCAAAGCTTTGTGTCTATTTCTTGTCCATAAGAAATAGACACATAATTAATGTAGGGGGCACAGGCATTGACTCATATAATAACACATTATATAACACCTAAAAGGGATTAAAACTAGTGGAGGAGGAAAGAACAATATCAATAAGTATGACTACTACTAGTAGCCTGTTAACTTATTTTGACCTTCATGAATTTAATTGGGCTTTCTTAGTAATAAATACTCAGAGGTTGTTTGCCATTGGATGACTGTTGCTTAAATCCAATTGCTCATCCCAGCTATAGCACATCAACTGAATGTATTGCTAAATGGTAAGTCAATATTTGAAACATCCTCTAACAAATCTCACCAAGAAAAACCCATGATAGGGTCACCTTAGGGTTGCCATAAATTGGAAATGACTTGAAGGCACACAACAATAAATTCAATATTTATGTAAATCCCATTGATTTAATAGATCTACTTTAATTGGGATTAATAACTGGATTTAGACCAGTGCTGTAAATCAATGTTAGAAAATCACTCTAGGGCTGGGAAGTAATCTATTTGGTTGGCTCAGTTGTTAGAGCAGGCTACAAAGCTACAAAACAAATAAACCCTGACAAATGTTTCCTCTCCTTTCATTGCCCTAATCCTGTTCATATCATCCATTACAAAGAGCTTCCTTCACAAGCTAGCAGAGATACAAGTTAAGTAATCCTATTATATGAGAAATGTAGGTGCGTGTGACAATGCAAAGCAAATGCAAATCTGTCTACAACTGAAAATGAAATGGAACTCAGAAATCTAAAAAGCATGTGTCCCACAGTGTGATCTTCAGAAGTAGCAGTATGATATGTGTCCTTTTATTTCCACCTGTCTTCTGGATCTACTGGTATTTTCTGTGGATATTTTCTGTTTCTGAAACTGGTACACTCACTTTAATTCTGGCTCCTACATCAATGAGTAGCCACTGAGTGGATCTCAGTAAAGACGAATTGCAGGGGAAGACAAAGGGTGGTTCATGCAGAACCTGTGAAGTTGTCATGAGAAGAGAGAATAATTACTTAGGACTTAATACTCTTATACATAGCATTAATTATAGAGAATATCACATGCACAGAATATTTTCAGGAAGTGTATTTGGGAATGTTGTCTATCCCAAGCCAGAATTTGTTTCTATATATCTATTGGATGCCACAAATGCAGGTGGGATGTGGACAGCATGCAGCTTACAAATATACAAATCAGACATATTAACTGCATTGTAATTGCATATAACATATAGATTTAAAAACACAGAAATAACATCATCTCTGGGTAGATATGGCTATATGGATTCCAGCAGGTTTGGAGGAGGGAAATCTCTCTTCTGAAGAAAAGTTTTTATGCAGGGGTGGGGATCCCAAAGTCATCAGCAGCTTCAGAAGAAGAACCTTCTTAGGACTTTAGTATGGCAGAATTGTTAAATCTGTCCCTCCATGCTCATTCTCTTCCCATCAACTATCAGTTCCTTCCAACTCAATTTGCATTTTTTTTTAAAAAAAAAAATCTACTGGTAAGATTTTTAATACACTGGCTGAAATTTAAAACCATGCTACTGTATCTCACTTTAACTCAGCCCACAAGGGTAGATTTGTTTGTTTTCACATCAGTGTTTTTCTTGTAGTGAGATGACTCCAAGATAGGAAGTGTGAAGTTTATGTTTGGCCTTCTAGGACTAAAATCAATTGCTGGAATAGCAATTCCCGACTGGAATATATTCACGGAATCAGTGGTATGAATTTAATTGCTGCCTTATGATGCTACAGTTGAATCTATGGGCTTACTCTTGTTGGGATTAGCAATTACATTTAGGCCTGTCTTTAGATCAGGAGCAGGAACAATGAGGTCCTCTAAATCAGTGCTTCCCAATCAATCTGATGTGTGGGTTTGGCTTAATTTTTTTGCAGGCACCTGTACCATAATTGTGCCAGTTGCTTAACATTCTTTCTTCCCTAGAATCTTACTAGGGATT
>JAIPUX010001880.1:18203237-18221198 GCA_020142125.1 Phrynosoma platyrhinos
CCTATCACTCTGAGCAGCACTGATCTAGATGTTGGTTTGCAAATCACAGCAATGCAGTCAAATAGCACTGGGAGGATTGCATGAGTCTCATCCTTTTTTAAAAACATATTTAGATACACTGTTGTTGTGTGCCTTCAAGTCATTTCCAATTTATGGTGACCTTAAGGCGAGCCTATCACAGTGTTTTCTTGGCAAGATTTGTTTAGAGGGGGCTTGCCTTTGCCTTACTCTGAGAATAAGGGCCTTTGCAGACTGCTAAAAATAGTGCAAATTGAGTCCACTTTAAGGGTTACGGTTAGGGTTAGGGAATCATGGGAACTGTATTTTATTGTGGCACCAGAGCTCTCTGACAGAGAAGGCTCAATGTCTCAGAAAAAAACAATTCCCATGATTCCCTAGCACTAACCCTAAGCCTTAAAGTGGACTCAATTTGCACTATTTCTGGCAGTCTGCAAAGGCCCTAAGAGTGTGTGACTTGCCCAAGATCACCAGTGGGTTTCCATGACCAAGAAGGGATTCAACCCCTTGTTTCCAGAGTACTAGTCCAACACCCAAACCACTGCACTACACTGGCTCTCAATGCAACTATGCATTAGATGCATACTATGTATTTTATCTGTCTGATTTGAAGTAAAGAAAAAAAAAAGATGAGAGTTGGGTTGTTTTGTGAACTGAGATATGAACAGGCGTGGCCCACTCCCTGGCTCCTGGGCTAATGTGAACTTCAGAAAGCTCCTGTCCATTGAGTTTTCTAGTTCTCTGAATGGCATGATGTGAAAATCAAAATGCAATAAAACATATTTTGAGAGAAAGTACACATTCAAATACAGTCATTTCTGTGGATTGTAAAAATGGCAGCTTACTGCCAAAATGAGATGAAGCAGATATCTATGGAGATTTTCAGATGGGAGAAAAAAGCTGGGAGTGAAAGGCATGCTCTTGGCATAATCATGCAATTGCACTAAAATTTTTCAGACAATATTATGCTCATCCAAGACTTATCCAGTGAAGACCCAGGAATGGTCAAGCAACAAACCATTCACAGGACTTCCCCATTAATGGTTTGTTGCTGGAACATTTCTGGATTTTCACTGGATAAGTCCTGGATGAGCGCGATGTGTCTAAAAATCTTCAGCGTGATCACACGATTATTCTGAGAATATGGTTTTTACTCCCGGCTTTTTTCCCTTCTGAAAATCTATATGAATGCACATGAAAGCAACATTGATAAGAAATAGTCCAATTCAGTCATTCCTTGTTGAGAGATATGTTTGCCTAACTTCATGTCTAGACTTAAGTGCAAAAGAATATAGTTTTGGTGATGTTTGCATAGGTTTCTATGAATATATCGCATCAAGTAACTTTTTCAGCCAGGGAGAAAAATAGCCATCTTTGCAGTGTGAAACCTGGTTACTTTTATTTCCAGTTAAAAAGCTTAATGTTTTTCTCTGTGACAGGTTACTAAGGAATCAGAAGCTCTTATCCCTAGTGTTTTGTGAGGAGGAAACTTTCCCCTCTTTTTCTTATTACTCTACCTTTCCTTCCATCTTCTCATAATATACGCAGACTTGTATTCAAAAGCAGATGCTCCATATGGGATACAAGAGTCACACCTGAGCCTGAACAATGCCCACTTTCTTTTCCAGAGAACCCTGTGGTAGCTGAGGTGTGTGTTGTCTTGGCTTCAGAAAAGGAAGATTTATAAGGTGTTCAAGGAATGTTGCCAAATGTTAATTGCTTCTGTTCCAGGATTGTTGAGAAAGAAAAAAAAAAAAAAGGAAGAACACAGTTTTCTTTTGCTCTGAAAATACTGCATTTGTAGTTAACGCATTTGTAGTCATCTGTTAATGGAATATCATTTCATATCCCCGTGAGATGTATAGTTGTGTTTTGTCAATACCAAAGTGTTAGTATTTCTGCCTAACTTTATGCAGGCATACATCTTCATCTGAGGCAGCTAACAGACAAGCTACAACAGTTTGACCTTGTGTAAATGTGGTGTCTTGCTAGAGCATATGTTACCTTGTTAATTTTTTATCACCAAATGCCTGCTAGGAATGTGATTTGAAGAATGAATAATCTCATTAACTGGGAAAGGTAATGGAAATTGTCACTTTTGTGGCATTGTTTAACTGGGGAAATAAATGGCATTTTAATTTACAGGAACTGAGTCAATTGTGGTAAAAGTCAATTTGGCCAGAAGGGTTAGAAGAAGAGGAAGAAAAAACATTATTTTATTTTCCTAGAAGAGAGCTGCAGAGTTGTCACATTCATGCGACAGGCCTCTACAATTGTCATAGTATTTGGGAAGATGGAAATGCTGATTTTGTTTTTATTTTTATGTTTGCTTCTGTACAACTATTAAAGTAATTTGTGTCTTGCTATTTCTTTAGTTTATTCTCTTTGTTAATGAGGAAACCAGGGCTTCTTAGTGGTTAGAATACTGGACAGGACTAGAGATTCCCAGGTTCAAATCCCAAGTCTCCTATGAAGCTCTCTGTGCAACTTTGGGCCAGTCATTGACCGAATCCTGTCAGGGACTTAATGTGTATTGGGACACTGGCTAGGAGTGCTGATGTGCATGGGGACACTCTTGCTGGTGTCCCAATGCACATCTTTGCAATCCACTAATAGTGTTTCTTAACACCTAATGTAGCTAAGTATATGTAAAGTTATGTACTGTAATGTATACTCTGATAGAGGATTCCAGCTACTGTGTCCAGACCTAAGCTACTTTACAAGGCTGCTGTGAGGATAAATTTCAGGAAAAGAATTAATGCACCAGCTTGAGCTCTCTGGAGGAAAAAAATATATATTAATGTAATAAATAATAAAGAAAGAGAAAGCAATGGCATAGTCATACATTTTGATGGACAGACCTCTTCAACATGATAGCAGGAAGAAAAATGGAAAAGTTTCCCAGAAATAATTTATAGAGAAGAGAAGAAAATGGCTCCTTGTGAATTGAGAGTGAAGCCATTCTCAGTTACTCTTGCCTCCCGGAATTTAAATATAGCTGCACACCCACTCTCAGTGCACCTTACAACCCCACATACTGCTACACAAGCCTCTCTTAATATGGATTCAGTCAGACTTTGGTTTATATCCTTTTACTGTTTTGCTAAATCTCTTCTCCTTATTAATGACACCCCACTTTTTCTTAGATTTTCAATTCCTGAGTAAAACACTCAGAATCAAAATGTCCAATTCCTGTCCACTTCAGTTTGCTCACTCCAATGTATTGCACTCTTTATGTGTTCCACTTCTTGCCTTAATATGTCTAGGTTCCCTTGATCCATACTTCTCACATTCCATGTTCCTATAATATGTGTTGTGCAGTTTTGGACTTTCCTCTCATTTCTGAGCACATCAACAGCCCACTAGCTTGAGTCCTGTTGCATCATTAGCCATAGAGAGAACTTGCATTGTCCTCTGCTGTACCCCAGTAGCTTGGTGAGTGCCTTCCAACCTGTGGGTATCATCTTCTGGCACCATCTCATTTTGTATTGCCTCATTATAGGATTTCCATGGTAAAGGACATTCAAAAAGGGTTTACCATGCCTCCTTCTGAGCAAGTCTTAGCTCTACCAATGTCACCCCACACTACCACTGCTAAGCAGAAGCTGCTAGGCATCTTTAGTCTGGCTCCTCCGCAAAAGCCTATCTGGCATGAGAGACCCTACCAACAGCATTGCTACCATCAGCATAGCCTCTTGCCTCAAAGGAGCATACAGACCCATCACCATGGAAAGGGAGTGTCATTGGTGGGGAACAGAACATACCAGCTGTGATTATCAGATGCCAAGAAGAACTGTTTAGTAATAGAACAAGCTGTTTAGAGGTGTTCTAGATTTGCTCTTCCCAATTTTATGCCCTCCAAATAGCTGGACAGCAGTTTCCACCATCCTGCCAGCATGATCTATTCTGGATCCCTCTCTTCTGCAACATGACCTCTCCTTCACCTAAAATTACACTAAAACAGGTATGGATCAATACTTATTTTCTTCCATATTGCAAATATGATTTAAAAATATATAGTGGACTAGATAATTTGGAATTTTTAGAACAGGTTTGCAATTCCAATGTTTGAGGAAGATGGATTGGGCAACTGTATAAAGTAGTCTGATTCCAATATGTGCTGTAGCCTGTTCAGCACAGGTGCATATACATAGTGAAACCTCAGGAGAATCCCCCCACCTCTCCCCCCTTCTTGTTCAGCCTTTGAGCCAGGAATTAAGTGTGCAGTGTTGATTTTAAGGGTTCAGCTCCAGTTGTTCTCCTCAATACTGTAATGAGTTGACCCTTGGCTACATGAACTTGCTATGGAATTTTTCTGCTACCCTGTCCACATAAGCTGCTTGGAGCCATAAGCTGCTTTTTCATACCTACAGGCCTGTGAAGCTTTTGTCTTTATTGTTCTAGTCCATCAGTGTTACTCTGTAATTTCAGATAGCTGGATTTGTACCGCTCTGATCAACACTTGCCTTGCTCCCAAAGTAGAGAGAACATTCTTGGCCACTGCATCACAGCCGGCTTTCCACCTGTTTCTCTCCAGTGGCACCATGGGAGTTTAAGGCATAATAAAGGGATAAAAATAATACCCTGACATTGCTTACACAATCCATTATAGTAGTGTGTGCAGCTTGCAATGAGATACATCAGCTGTTGCCTGGCCAAAGCCTTGTCGCACAGTCATCTAGTCCTTTCAGAAGGCTTTGGACTGACTCTATAGGAAATTGTTGACAACTAACCTGCTGCTAATGCATCCATTGTTAGTGAATCTATGGCAGAAAGACTTCTAAGTTCTAACAAGTACCAACTTATAAACTTTGTTAGATAGCTATACCATTTAGCACAAATATACTCTTAAAAAATAATTATGCTCAGTCCAAAAGGCATATCAGTCCTCAGTTGAAAAGTCATATGGGGGTATGGATTGACCCTCCCTGCCTCTGCCATTACGATTACAAAAATGCATTTTCACTCCTATTGCAGCTATAATTTGTCTAGGAAAGAAACTTCCTATAGCGTAGGCTTCTGCCCAGAGGCAAATTACAGCTTGTGTGTATTGGGATTTATGTTTGAAATGCAGCAATGGAGAGGAACATTAAACCATACCTTCCAAATACCTTGATTTGGCAAGGGCAGCCCCAATTAATCCTCTATCATCCCATTTTCCCAGCTGCTTTAAAAATGTTCCAGCTTCTCTATCCTCCTCCCACTTTGCCCCTTTGTCCTTAGCTTACTTTAGTTGCAAACTGAGTTCGAAGTGCAAAAGTAGTTTGCACTCAGTTAATGGCAGGGAGTTGAGGAAAGGAATGAGTGGAATCTTGCCCTTCCCAGGAGGCTCAGGCGAAGCAAACTGCTGCAGCCTCTCCAAGCTTGTGTGTTCTTCTTAATTAATAACTTGTGCCTTCTTACCCACATTCTGATTTTGCTTGGCCACATGTGTCCTGGTTTTCCTGAATGAAATGGTGGCGGGTATGTTAAATCTCTCCCTACATACGATGTTCAAGTGTAGATTGTGAGCTGCTGCAGTGGCTATTGTTTTTAAAAATGTGCTTGTTGAAAGCTATAAGAAATTTAATTCAGTGTAACAATGTACAGTAGTTTGATGCTATGTCTTCACTTTATAGCATACCATATAGATAAAACAATACAATCACCCCTCCATCCATGCTCTTGATCCTTCATGGACCAGCAAGCCCCATTGGCTAAAATGGTGTGCACTCCCATGGCACACATGCAGGGCTGCACACAGGAGTGTGCAGCCATTCAAGCCAATGGAGCTTAAATATCTGTGATTTTCTGTTTTTGCGGGGTGGGGTGGGGTGGGGTGGGTGGGCCCAGAATGGATCCCCCAGGAAAACGGAGGGGTGATTGTATATATCAGCATATGGAAACTTGTCTCTCTCTAGTTCCTATTGGATTTCAACTACCAACAGTCTTAGCCTAGCTAGTGGTAAGATGTATTTCAGTAATATCTAGAGGGTCACAGGTTTTTCACCCCCATATATTTCTTGATGATCATAGAGGTGATGGTAAAGATTGTTTAAAATCTTTTTTAATTAAACATAAACATAACCACATACACACATATCTAACAACAAAATCACAAATGTAACTAAACATCAAAACAAAAACACACAATTCCTGCACTACTAATTTTCCAGCTTCAAACTGATGGCTATATTCCACTATTACTATACTTCCTTTATATAATACTATATTACCGCAATGTTTCTACTACATACAAACTTTGGTCAATTTACAAAACCTAAAATGGATGTATGGGCCCAGTAGTATTGCAAAAAAAGCAATTCCCAATCTTTCTTAAAATTATTCAAAGATTTCTCCTTAATCAACATTGTCCGTTTCAGTAAGTACAGTTGTCTTTATCATCCAGTCTCCTTAGAGCTGGTGGTAAAGATGATAACAATGATTTATACATTGATTTACATCTTTCGTTTTCCCTAAAATTGGGACACGGGGCAACTTACGTTAAAATATTGTTGTAAACTGCCTTGGGTCCAGTACTGGGAGAAAGGCGGATTACAAATTAAGAAATTAAGGCCAGAATTCACGTAGGCAGTTATATATGCATAACTGCCATAGTTAGGTAGCTATGCATTGATTCTTGGCTGGACCTTTCACCACATTTCTCATCTACTAGCCAGGAGCTGCTGCTGTGATCAATGGATGTCTGTTGCTGTCGATTGGGAAACAGTTGACTGACATTCCCACCCCTTCCATGAGCAATCTTAGAGTGACAAGCAATAGGAGGGTCCCTGTCACAATTCCTCCTCAAAGGAGAGATCGCTCATGTTGAGGGGGGATCAGCTGCTTCCAGAATGACAGGGGAACAAACCCCCATTGCTTGCAGTGGTTGCTGACTGGTGAGTGCGGATTGGGGGTGTTCACAGTCCCTACATATGCCATAAACTAGAGAATACATAGAGATCATGGATACAAAAGAGTTGTGAATGGGTAACTCTAGGTTACACATTCATAACTGACTTGGTGAATTCTGGTCACTATACATAAATAAAACAAATACAAATAAGAGCTCATTCATTTACACCCTGCTTTCCCCCAAAAAACTGGACACAAGAGAGATTACAAAACAGATTACAAAAAATAAAATAAATACAGGCAAAAACATATATATATATATATATATATATATATATATATATATATATATATATTTGAAAAAACACAGAGAAAATTATGGTTAAAATGTCATTTAACTACCCATAGAATTTAAACTATTTTAAAAACCCCTCTAAATACACACACGAGCCAGTAAAATAACATACTATTAAAAAGTCCTTGGAATTAAAGCAAAGCAAAGCAGCTTCATTTATATACCGCTTCATACCGTGCTATGGGTTGTCTAAGCAAATTTACAACTGTAAGCTCATTTCCCCCCAACAGTTGGGTACTCATTTTAGTGACCTCGGAAGGATGCAGCCGTGAGTCTAGCCTGAGCCCTGGCTAGTATTGAACTCGCAACCTTGTGGCTTATGAGTGAGTGGCTGCAGTACAGGCATTTAACCACTGCGCCACCAGGGCTCCTTTTAAGTTCCTAAAAGCCTATTGGATACTCATGGGAAGAATATAAATGATCCTATATCTTATAACACAGCACTATTACATGTTTGTGTTTGTTGGATTTATATTCCACCTGTCTCCATGAATGGCATCCAAGGCAACAGGGAAGAGGATATATTATTAAGCCATATTTATAGATAATACTTTGATACTGGTTTTTGCCATTGGAAACTAATGAATCCTTTAAAATGTAACTGCTGTGTGTTTATATTCATGGAAATTCTGTTAAAATTGAATACACAAGAGTACTTTTATAGAGGGCGCTTTATATCGACTTCATCGCATTAACTGCTCACTTAACACATAAATCTCTAAAAATATTTTAAAAACTACCACTGCCAGACCAACCTTTCTTAGAAGATTTGCATATAAGTTGTCATATATCTAATAAATTATTGTAATCTGCCATGACAAAGAAATGGATCCTAAAAACCAGTACTATGTAAAATGGCAGAAAGGGCAGGTTTTACAGCAGCATCTTGCAAATCACCTAAAGGCACAATGTATTGCTATCAAGAGTAATTTTGCAACCATCCAGAACAGTAGGTTTAAAGTTATGGTTTCTTAGTACCAGGAGCACTAACACTCCTTGTTACAGCTCTAATTGTTCACAGTATGCCCTTGAACAAAACTCAAGAAATGCTGTATAATAGGCCTGGAAAAGAGATTTCAGATCATTAGCATTCTGTATTCTGAATATGTTGTGGCTGATTTAATTGCTCAGATCAGGGAAAAACACGCACTTCATGGCAGATACTAGTATGCTCTCTGATTATAAGGAAGCAGGAGATTATTATGACTTGAAGAAGTTGATTATTTCCTTCCCCAAATAACATGTTCAATTATCTAAGATATAGGGCATTTCCCTTAATATTCTGTCTAAATTTATTCAGCTAAGCCCCACTGAGCTGGATCCTAGGTGAAGTTGGTGGAAATTGGATCTTATTGTCAACAAAATTGGAATCAGGTTCATATGATGGTAACTAACCCATTGCATTCAGTTCAGTGAGTGGCATCCCTAGGGTTGATGTCACCCGGTGTAGTAATTCATGGTGTGTCCTCCTCTACCTCCATTTACTTTCTCTCATTTCACACCATACAGAATGCTTAGTAATTTTTTTTTGCACTAATGTTACTTTTAAGTCATAATTCCCATATACCACTGAATGTAATGCTAATAGTTGTGACATAAACAACTAGCAACATTAAAATTATACAATATTGTAAGCACAAACTAAATGTAATTACATATACATAATAAATATTTGGTCAAAATGTGATGTTTTTAAAGAAAAATTGAAAAGAATAAGTTTTTTTTAACAAAATTCATTTTTTTAAAAAAAATTAAATTTTAAATTTTGAAACTTTAATTTTAAAATTGGAGGGGCTTTCCTTTCTCTTCCCACTGAACTTCACCCCATCCTACCCCATCTCTTAAAGCATTTTAAAGGGAAGCAAATGAATGCTACAACCCATTTCTGTCAAAAGGTAGGTGTTTGAGGAGAAGTGGTGTCACTCCCCCTTTAGGGTGTCACCTGGTGCAGTCAGCACCCCCCCCACACCCCCCTAGTGATGCCACTGAGTTCAATGAGACATAGATTCAGCTAAATCAGCCTGGATCAGAGCTAACATTTTAGAACTACAGTGATTCAGAACTATTCAGCAGAAATAAAAGTGTTTTGTCTTGAGGAAATACATCCCAGTTCTCTGTAACAAAGGAGTGTCAACTGTGCATTTAAATTCAATAAATAGATTGTATGAATGGTGGGATCTGGCAAGACCCACAAGAGGTAAGTGCAAATTACATTCAGCCTATATTTGGGGCTCAGCTATGATGGGAAAACATCCCACTAATTTTGATCATTCTCTGATTCCTTACAAAAGTGTCAGAAGTTTCAGGGAAGCTGACACAATCTCTAATGGTCATCAAGGAAGATGTGATCCAACAAAATTGATTGTTCACCCATTGTTCTTCAGCAGGAAGACTGATTTAACCACCAGGAAAGAAGTGGGGAAGCTTTAATTTTATTCTTGAAATCTATCAAGAGAAAATGTTCAGCATCAAAATGAACCAAACATTCAAAATCACCAAATTATTTGTCTGATGTGAAATAACACAAAGTTCCTTCATGTACAGAGAATATGTCCCATCCCATCATATATTATATGACAGGAACAAACTTCATGTGTGTATACTTCTTATCCTATAGGACCAGATCTATAATTTTGGAGGGATACTATTTATTTACTCAGAGTCTTTTCATATATTATTTCCATCCAGTTCTTGCTTACTGATATTTCATGCTCTCCCTAGATATTCCTCAGTTTCCCTCCCACCCCAGATTAAATAACAAAAATTCCCATAGTGTCTTAAAGAATAATGTATTTGTTGTAGCATGACCTGGACTATACCTCATCAGATGCATTCAGAATTTTGTGTGTGTATGTGTGTGTGGAAAGGAAGGAAGGGAGGGAGGGAGGGAGGGAAGGAAGGAAGGAAGGAAGGAAGGAAGGAAGGAAGGAAGGAAGGAAGGAAGGAAGGAAGGAAGGTTGTGTGATGAGCTGCATGTGACAAGCTGCCACCGATGTGCATGAAGCAATTTCAAATGACTGCTAAATACTTGAAGGTTACATGACATACCCTTTGTCATTTCACAGTCAACATTTATTTTGCAGCCACTGAGCTCCCTTTCAAAAATTACTGTAAGACTTTGATTCTAACATTTAATTCTCTCATAAAACATATTAGTCACAGGACAAAAACTGAGCAAGAATACAATTTCAGTGCCACAGAAATTGCCACAAAATTAAACGCCGGATTCAAAATTTTATGTTGTATTTTGAAACATATGGTGAAGATTTGTAGACTTTGAAGTGGGGTAAAAGTGTATTTTTTGTCATACATAGTGGCCTCTAAAGGGGTACAGCACTACTGACTCTTGGAGACCCAGAAGGGGTAAGTGTGACCTAGAGAACTTTAGAGCTTCCATGTGACACAAGGCCCAACAGGTGGCAAGAACTACCAAATAACAGTTGTTTGGTGATCTAATGTCAGATTCATTGGTTACACTAGCCCACATCCTGAGAACCAACAGGTGACTACTGTTCTCCAAAATCACAACTGGATGAAAATCCCAAAGGCAGAAATCATAGAATCATAGAATCATAGAGTTGGAAGAGACCACAAGGGCCATCCAGTCCAACCCCCTGCCATGCAGGAACTCCCAATCAAAGCATCCCTGACAGATGACCATCCAGCCTCTGCTTAAAGACCTCCAAGGAAGGTGGAGCAACAGGGGATAGTACTTGGCTCAGCCTGTACAGACTAGCCCAGTGTATCAATACCCTGGTGGCACTCTGACAGGAAATCCAGGAAGGGTTAAGGTCTAGCCACCCACCATTGTGGGAACTGATGACTTCCATTTCTCAATTTAATCATGTAATCTTTCATCAGCATTAAATTTATTTACACATTTAAATAAAAGCTCCAGTACTCCTCCATCAGTTAACAGTCCTGCATTGCTAAGATGGTTAGGCGCCACCGAGAGATGAGAGGCAACTTCCAAGATCTCCCAGGAGATGAAAAATCTCAGCACATGGTTTGCTTCCACTTCCAGACACTTCAGTAAACATCACTAGGTCTTTGAATGGCCTGTCATCAGGTTCTCTCTGATGTTTGGATTCCACCTCTACATTTTTGGTATCAGAGTTGGGGAAACTTTCCATGTAAAAATTCTTGCTCCTAATTAAAGACTATTATGCAATTCAGAATCACAAGTGATCTTAAGTTAGTTTTAAAACAAGCATTGAAAATGCTGCATTGAAAATGCTGCTGCTCAAGGCCAGGTCAGTGAATGGTAAAACCACTGCCATTCAGGACTCAAGCCTGGATGACCTTGCCAACCTGGCCTGTCTCACAGATATGTGGTTGGATGAAGCAAGGTGGGGTTCAGTTCTCTCAGGTTTGCCCACTGTGCAGCAGCAGGTGAGTCCTGAGCTGGAAAGGTTGGAGTTAAAGAGATCTATCAGGATTATATCCCCTTGACCAAGTGCCCTACGTCACAATCTACAGAGTTCAAGTGAGGCGGGTGTACAAGACAGAGTAGGGATTCTGTTGGTGTACCAGCCACCCAACAGCTCAACAGTCTGCCCCGGGGTGGGGTTGGAATCCTTTTGGCTTGTGATGCCAGAGGACTGCAGCATCCATGCTAAGACTACAAAATGTGGGCTAGTGACTATTTGAAGATAGCAAAATATATAGGGTGGATAGCAAAAATGTATTTTTCTCCTGCCATCATTTCATCTGCAAAGAGCAATCCAGTGGAGCTATTTCAAGTGTTTAAGGCTCTTTAAAAACCTGGCTCACAAGAAAACTTAGGGCCTTTACAGACTGCCAGAAATAATGCAGATTGAGGTCACTTTAACTGTCCTGGCTCAGTGTTAGGGAATCATGGGAATTGTATTTTTTTTTCTGGGACACTGAGCCTTCTCTGCCAGAGAGCTCTGGTGCCACAATAAACTGCAGTTCCCATGATTCCTTAGCACTGAGCCAGGGCAGTTAAAGTGGCCTCAATCTGCATTATTTCTGGCAGTCTGTAAAGGCCCTTAGGGAATCATGGGAATTGTATTTTTTTCTGGGACACTGAGCCTTCTCTGTCAGAGAGCTTTTGTGCCACAATAAACTACAGTTCCCATGATTCCTTAGCCAGGGCAGTTAATGTGGCTTCAATCTGCATTATTTCTGGCAGTCTGTAAAGGCCCATAGATCACTTGACAGCTCACTGTGAAGAAAGTGCCTGGGATGTGTGGATAAAAATCATTCAGGTTCATTCTGATTTGAATGCTATAGTTGATACATGTCTCATGGATGTACCTGTGATCTCTGCTTGTTCAGTGATAATGGATATTTTTCATTTTGTCCAGTCTGAAGCCTTGGGGATGAGAGAACCATCACTGACTAAGCAGGCCAGAGGGGACTGTCTGAGTGGGTAAAGGGAGTGACAAATGCCTCTTCTCAGCAAAGTTGAATTCTCATATGTCTGAAACAGGATGTTGTGAAAGCTTCCATGTTTCCCACTATACTGGATAATTACTGTCCTATCTCCAGTATCCCATTATTGGAAAAAGTGCTGGAGTGTATAGTGGCTTTTCAGTTCAAAGGGTCCTGGTTGAGATGGATTATCATTATCTAGATCCATTTCATTGTGGCTTAAGACTTACTTATAGGAAGGAGATGGCTCTATTCATGTGTCCACGCTGGTTCTTCTGGACCTCTTGACAGTACTTCTATCCTTCTGGGCCAACTCAATGGAATGGGACTTGGAGACACTGTTTTACAGTGGTTCTATTCTTTTCTGGAAGGGAGAGCTCAGAAAGGTGGAGTGGGGAGATCCTGTTTGACCCCTTGGGCATTAGACTATGGATTCTATATTATCTCCCATAGTAATTAACATGTTCATGAATCCACTGGAATAGATTGTTTGATGTTTTGGGGTCACGTGTCACCAGTATGCTGGTTCATTTCTAGGCAAAGTTCAAAGAGCTGATTATGACCTAAGAAGCCCTTTATGGTCAGGTCCTGGCTCTCTGAAGGACTATAGATTCCCATACAAGTCTGCCTGAGATCTAGGATCTGCAGGAGAGGGACTTCTTTCAGTTGTTCCCTCAACTTCCCAGAGACCTCTGATGGGAAGAAGGGAGGGAGACATCTCAGTGCTTCTCCCAGGTTTTGGAACTGCCTCTCGAGGCAGGCTAGAATAGCTCCATTCCTGCTGTCCTTCCACCACCAAGTCAAAGCATTTTTGTTCTGACAGGCTTTTAGGAATTGACATCAACAGATTTTAATAAATATGCTTTCTTTTAATTTTTTTATCTTCTGTTTTAATGAGTTTAATTTATAGATTATTTATTTGCATTTTAAAATAACTTTTATGTATTTTTACTAGTGCCTATGTATGTATTTTCATCTGTATTTGTTTTGATATCTTGCAAGCCACCCAGTATTGGGAAAAAGGCAGGATACATATGATGATGATGATGATGATGATGATTTTGTCAAGAATCTGTATATTAGGATATAAGACATCCTGCAATGTAGTCTGATGGAAAGATACAGGAAAGGCTGAAGGCTTTAGCTAATGTATGTTGTTGCCTGTGATCTTTTAATGTATGTTGTTGCCTGAAATTTTATAAAAACAACTTTTTACACTGCTGGAACTCTGTCAATACCAGAACCTGTAAGACTTTGCTAATATTTAGAACAACAGGTATAATACATGTACATAAGTAGAAAGGCAGGAAAGGATTCAAATATTTCTGACCTGTTAATGGTTGATGCATAGGAAATATTAAAGAATTTGCCTGAATGAATACTAGAGAAAATAGATATTTTCTCATTCTCTCCTGCCCCCATTCCCCAAACTTTGGGCAACCAAAATATAATTCTATGACTAAACAGAAGAAAAAGCCGACAATTGATAAATGAATATTTGAGGGAACAAAACGGCAATGTACCCCGGGATTCATTTCCCCAGTTCAAGGAAGAGTGGCATATAGAAATTAAAACTGGTGGCAGAAAAAAAAAATTGGCATGTTCACTCTGGAATGGTGTCAGTATTGCCAGCGATTCAGATGGTACATGTTTATTGCCAACAAGAAGGGCTATCACTGTATTAACATTAATCTAAACATTATCCAGTGCCTGGGATATGGATAAGTTTTGTGCATCACAACTTGTTTCTTCAGTGCAGCCCACTTTTTAGCTTCTCCTAGAGTAGTTGTTCTCAAATAATCTACTAAACCCTACTATGGGTTGCAGTGGACCAATTTTTGTTTGTTCTACAAATTAAAGGTAGAGCAATACTTGAATTTTAATAATAATCTTACTTATACTGTGAGTAAAGTGCTCTGAAGCTAGGAGTAATGTATGTCATTTTTAGTGGGGCCAAATACAGACACACTCGTCCTTCCATGTTTGCAGCTTTGACTTTTGTGGCTTTGGTTATTCATGGATTTTATTAATATGTTCTCTCTAGGAATCTCTAGGTCCTCCAGAGCAACTCTATGGTCAACTTTAACTAAAAGTCACACTAAAGGACCTAGAGATTCCTAGAGAGAACACTCCACTAGGCATTTGTACTTCCTCCAATGCAATTCTCTTGTCAGTGTCTGGCAAATGTTGACCACAGGGTTGCACTGGAGGACCTAGAGATTCCTGGAGAGGTATTCTCCCAGGTGAAAATGTAGGTTTTTGTTATTTCTGGGTTTTCCACATTCATGAGGGTCCTGTGCCCGTATCTCCAGCGAATGTAGAGGGACAAGTGTATTCTTAGCTGCTCCACTATCTTCTTGCAGACTTATGGTGACCCTGAAGCAAACCTATCATGGGGGTTTCTTGGCAAGATTAGTTTAGAGGAGGTTTGACCTTGCCTTCCCTTCAGGCTTGAGAGAATGTGACCT
Organism: Phrynosoma platyrhinos; assembly: GCA_020142125.1. Classification (NCBI taxonomy): domain Eukaryota; kingdom Metazoa; phylum Chordata; class Lepidosauria; order Squamata; family Phrynosomatidae; genus Phrynosoma; species Phrynosoma platyrhinos. The sequence continues at coordinate 18,218,310 of JAIPUX010001880.1, forward strand.
GCCCAAGGTCACTCAGTGGGTTTCATGACTGAGTGGGGAAGTCGTAATCCAACACTCAAACCACTATGCCATGCTGGTTCCCTTACTTAAGAACAGAACTACCCCTATTTTGCCTAACAGAATTATGTATTACTTTTTTAAGAGGCAAGATACTATCAGGACATGTGTTGGCTCAGAAGAAAATGGTTGCAGCTTCTATCAATATATGTAATACTTCTTCAGAGGTCAAGACAATCCAATTAAGTTTTGTTTCTTAAAGAAGCACTATGTATGTTATATGCAGTTGTATGATATATATAACTGGCCTAATAAATGTGCAAATTGGCTCTTGTCACTACTGCTCAAAAGCAATTTGGAATCCTTCGGTTTTAATTTGCAGCCAGGCTTTGGATCAGGGCTTGTGTCAGTACAATTTGTTTGCCAAGCATGAAAAAGTAGGTTCCATTTAAGATTGTCCCTGTACAGTTTTACAGTATGCTTTCAACAGAATGGCTCTTAGTAGAAAGTAATACTTGATGAGAAGAGGGATGGCTTTCTCTAGGCCTATTGTATCTTGGCTGCAGAGGGTTTCACATAAACAGTAGGCCAGCTTCATCATCTGCCTCTCCTGCCTGGAGGGACAATCTCAGAAGCGGCTGTAAGCTTCTCATTCCCAAGCCAAAACTTATGATCCCCAGCTTTGCTTTGTCTGATTTCCGTCTTGTCACTTCTGCTTTATTACTTGTTCTGTGTTTTTACTCATTTCTCTTATTTTACAAGCAGGTCCCTGAAAAAGCTTTCTCTGGCTGTGTCCTTCCTGCACTCCTGAAGAATCAGTTATCGAAATCCCAACTGGACTTTCTGCCAAATTGCTCCAAGTAGCAAAATGCAGCTTCTTTTTCTTTTCCTTTTTGGTGTGTCTTTCCCCTTCATGTGCCTTGTAGGCATCTCTGCTTTTCCTCCCTTTCAACAGATGTTTTGCATTAGTGCATAGTCCCGAACAGGAAAGCAGGGGACTGTGGAATATTTTGTTGGATTAAGTAATGCAGGTCAGACTTGAATGTGTGCAGGAGACAGATAAACTTATAAAAGACTTGCTTGTTGAAGTCTTGATTTTGAGGGCTTCAAAGCAGTTGCTGAGCTGATTTTTTTTTTCTTAAAGGAAAGTGAAGGATGATATTTGGACCTGAAATACAAAGACAGACTTTGCTGCTCTCCTGCACCACACTAATTCAAAATGCCTCAAAGCTTCATCATACATCTAGAGTTGTCAACTGTTTGGGGGGGGGGGGGGGAGAACCACCCTCAACCTAATATTTTTTTTTAAATTTTGAACACAGGGCTTTTACAAAAGGTTTTGAGACATATAAGTATTGCTTGTTAATCTGACATGCCCCCTTTCTTCTGTGTCAATATTATTTCCTGCAGAGCTTGAATTCTTTTCACTACAGCCCTCAGAAGCTCCCAGTGATCATGCTGGCTGTGGGTGTTGGGAGTCCTCAAAAGTAACTTTTACAATATTAGTTCTGTGAGTTCTAGAAAAAAAAACCATAGACAAGCATGTCATCTTTTCAGATACAAACTTATACACATCAGTGTTATGAAAAGATTCAGTCCATCTGTTGATACAACACACACACACACACACACACACGTGTATTTTCCGGCGTATAAGACGACCCCCCATTTTCCCAGTCAAAATATAGAGTTTTAGCACATCTATCTTCATTATCCTTATACCCGGCATATAAGACGACCCCCCCCCACTTTAGCCACAGATTTTGCAGGTTAAAAGGTTGTCTTATACGCCTGAAAATATGGTATATATTCTCTTAGACTACAGTCGCTCCTCTATTTTTGCAGACTTGAAGTCCGCATCCCTCACCCATTTGCAGGTGGCAAAAGGAGGGGAACAAAATTGGGTGCATGCTTGTGGCACATGCTCACAGGCACTTGCATGCGGACACCACGATTCAAGCCTATATTTGCATTTTTTCATTTTTGTAGTGTGTGTGTGCCCAGAATGGATCCCCTAAGAAAACAGAGGGGTTACTGTATTTAACAGGATTCTCTGTCCACATAAGGAAGAGTGACAGATGTTCAATACTCTGCAGATTCATAGAGCTAGGTTTGTAATTAGTTTTGGAATTAGTAAATTTTGATCTGCTAGGATTTTCCTGATTTTAGGAGGAGGAGTAGGAGGAATTCTGAAGAGCTCCAGATTCTTCTTCTGAGCCTGTGCTATTGAAGGGAGGGCACTGAAAATGTTCTATGCATTTGTGTGTGTGTGCTTGTTTTAAATGCCTTCTTAAAATTGTTTTGCCTTTTACAGCAGATAGTAAGGCTGATATCTGTTTGCCTTCTGGCACTCTAGCCTCTGAAGTGCTGGTAACTACGGTAAATAGATTAGTCCATTAAACTTAATCATCCTAGGTAGATTAAAGATGATGTACAGTCACCGTTCCATTTTCACGGACTTGAAGTCTGTGCCCCTTGCCTGTTTGGGGGCAGCAAATGAAGGGGGATAAAATGGGGTGCACGCTGCCATTCAAGCCTAGGGGGCTTGAGTATTTGCAATTTTTCATTTTCACTTGGGTCCCGGAACAGATCCTCTGTGAAATCAGAGGGGCGACTGTATTTTTCTCTGGCAGTCTGTCAGACATTTGGGCTTTATTTTTCTACTACATCATGGATGGTGGAGGATCCCTCTTATTAGGACTGTCCCTAGCATGAGAGTGAGCCAGCTATTTCAGGTACCAGACATTGGAGTAGGATGGCAGCAGACCTCTTGCTCTCCTTGAGCTAGTTTGCTTCCCTCAGATGAAGTGGAAGATGTTGGCTTCATGCAACATTGCCTTTCTTAGGTGATGTTGGGGGGTTGCAGACTGCCAGAAATAGTGCAAATTGAGT
>JAIPUX010001880.1:18221402-18244489 GCA_020142125.1 Phrynosoma platyrhinos
AGTCATTTGCATTATATACATAGAAGGAGTTGAGAAAGCATCTTATTCATAGCACCAGGCAGCAAAATGCTTGAGCCAAACTTCTTTTCTGTGGATTTTCTGGTTTGACCTGGAAAGTGATGAAACAATGCTTGCTCAGACCTTAAACTCACAGCCAGGCCAGCTACTAACTAAAGTCAAGAAAGATCTGAGTCAGAGAGAAGTGCCAGAGCTGACCACGCCATGATGGCTCAGTCTCTGTTGCCTCCTTCATGATTATGGGAGCATTGTATCAATACTAGGGAATTGGGGCGCAGTCCTGACCCTTCTGTGAGTAGAGGACTGTGGAGAGCAGGCAGAATTATGCCAAGCTAGCAACAGCCAATCAGGAATAAACTGGCAACAGCCAATAGAATTTGGGCTGTGGGTGATAAAGAATTCCGTTGCTGACAGTTGGAGTCTGACTGGGTCTGGCTGTGTAACAGTCCAGGAGTGAGGGACTGTGAGGGAAAAGTCCAGTAGTGAGAGACTTAGGGCCTTTGCAGACTGCCAGAAATAGTGCACATTAAATTGAGGCACTGCCCTGGCTCAGTGCTAGTGAATCATGGGAATTGTATTTTTTTCTGAGACATTGAGCCTTCTCTGCCAGAGAGCTCTGGTGCCACAATAAATTACAGTTCCCATGATTCCCTAGCACTGAGCCAGGGCAGTGCCTCAATTTAATGTGCACTATTTCTGGCAGTCTGCAAAGGCCTATAGTTTGAATATAGCACTCCAAGTGAGGGAGTTGCTGGTATTTGATATCCTACAGGATATAGTTAGCCTGAGGGCTAGTATAGAAATAGGTCAAAAGGATAACAGTAAATAAGGATTATGTGAGGGTCCTAAATGAGAGCATCTGGTGTTCTCTAGAGTTAAAGAGTGTGTAACAAAGTATAACAAGAAGAAGTGAATGTAACATCTTAACAAGTGAAACATTGGGCCTTTACAGACTGCCAGTTTAAGGATATTTGAGGCAATGTACCCTTATTCCCAGAAAGTTTCTAAACCAAGGGCCTTTACAGACTGCCAGAAATAATGCAGCTTGAGGCCACTTTTACTGCCCTGACTCAGTGCTAGGGAATCATGGGAACTGTAGTTTATTGTGGCACCAGAGCTCTTTGACAGAGAAGGCTCAATGTCTCAGAAAAAAATACAATTCCCATGATTCACTAGCACTGAGCCAGGGCAGTGCCTCAATTTAATGTGCCAGGACAGTTAAAGTGGCCTCAAGCTGCATTATTTCTGGCAGTCTGTAAAGGCCCATTGTTAACTATCATTCAAATAAAGTTTTATTGTTATTTAATTCTAAGCTTATCTGAACCTAGAATCATTATCCACGCTACTAAGAAATAAAGAAACCAAGATTGGGGAGTAAACCCATAGATATACATAAAAGTGGTCTGATACATCACATATTGGGGCAGCGGTGAGATAACAATACCCCTAAGGCTGCCATCTGAGGGGGAAAAGGTAGGTGAAGGATTGGTGGCAGTGGTGGGATGTTAAAACCCATGGGGCTGCCACAATAGGAAAATAGTTGGGTGAGTGGGATTCACCATCACAGGGACATAATCTGGGATATGGGGAGGGAATGAGGGCATTGACCACCCATAATTCTGCTCCCTCCAAATGGAATTTTCCTTCAAATTTCCAGCATAGCAATAACTTAAAATGTTAATTAAGCATTTATTATTTATTTATTTAGGCATCTCAAGAAATGAAACAAATTTACCAAGGGACATGAACACAGCAAATAGAAGAGTTCTCAGTGTGAATGATTTTCAGCATCTCACTCTCTGTGGTGCTAAAAATTTGGGGACTGAAGGAAAGTCCTATTTGAAGAAGGCAATATCCTTATTTTGGTTGCCTCCACACTGCAGAAATAATCCAGTTTGATACCACTTTAACAGCTATGGCTCAATGGTATGGAACTACACTTTCCAGAATTCCATAGCATTAAGCCATGGCCATTAAAGTGGTTTCAAACCAAGCAAGCAAGAAAGCAAATGCATTTCTATACCACTTATCAGTGCACTTAAGCACCCTCTAAGCAGTTTAAAATGTGTAAGCTACTTGCCCCCAACAAGCTGGGTACTCATTTTAGCAACCTATGGAAGGATGCAAAGTTGAGTGGACCCTGGAGCCCTGCCTGGGATCGAACTCACAACCTTGTGGCTGTGAATGGCTGCAGTACTGGCATTTAACTACTGTGTCACATATTAGCTGTGGTAGTTTCTTTTCTACAGCCAACTATACTAATGCATGGATATTGGGAGATGGGGACACCAGAATGCCCCAGAGCCAAGGCCAGTAATATACCTTCTTTGTTAAGTAATCACACAATTACTCCTTCACAGGAAAAATGATGTGTGTGTGTGTGGGGGGGGTACAACCCTGGGCACTTGACTGCTCCTGGTAAAGCTAGTGATGAAAGAGAGAACCAAGTACTGTTTTTGTTGCCAAATTGTACTTGTGGTACAGAGGTTATTTTACTTCCAAAACAGGATGTCTAGCTGCTGATGGACCAGCCACTAACTACAATATGTGTCCCTGAAGAGTACTTAAATGCATTAATTCATTGAAAAAACACATTATAAAGCATAGTTGAAGTCTGGTGGGTTTTCTTCCATTGTTGAAAAAAGTTTTGGACTTCCATGAGATTCTGAAGCGGGATAAATAATGTTTTTTATTATTATTATTTTAAATGTTGATCATTGGGCCATGGCTTTCAAAGGAGTTGTAAAACTGAAGGTGAGTTTGTAGTAAAAATACATTTTATTATACAAATAGAAATAAATGTGTTTTGACTTTGGACTCACAAAAAGAAAAGTTAAACAAAAGTTTGAATTTTTCTTTTTGTTTGTTTGAATGTGGGACAATTAATATATTTCTGTACCAGATTTAAATTATAAAACACCCTTAAATTTAGCAGAACCAACACTATTAGCACAGCTCTCTTGTTTTCCTTTATTTTGTTATCATTTTAACCACATCTATTGTTATGATTTAAAAGAGCATGATATGATAAGAAAGTCAGCATTCATATGTCTTGGAACAATATGTTTTGTTGTCTGTCTGCTTACTTTACTAGTTTGTTTAACTTAAGCACAAATTATACATGAGGAAGTCCCAAGTAAAGTCTTACTTTGTTCCTCCAGTGCCACAATTCAATTTGTCTGCATTTAGTACAGTGAAACCACCAGCGTGGATCTGCTAGACAAGGCCATGTGCAGTTCAAGTCCCAGTAGGCACTCTGTAAATTGTCTGTGAGGTGTAGTTAGCGTAGCATAGTTTCTGCAAGACAGGAGAGAATCACACTTGGCTTTATCTTCATAGTTGCATCTGGTATTGTGTTTGTTACTCTAAGGCACTACAAAGTGCAAAGAAGAGCATTAGATTTTATATGAGGGACTTTATAAATTCTAACTGAAACAGCCCTAGAATCAGAAGGAATCTGGAGAATAAAATAGCCATCTAACTGGTGCAACTCAAGATGCCTGTGTAATGATGCTTATACTACTAAAATGGATACTACTGTGTAAGACTGTGTGTGTGTATATGTGTACTTACAAGTCACCAGTCGAGTTATAGCAACCCCATGAATTTCACAGTGTTTCCTTAAGCAAGGAATACTCAGATGTGGTTTTGCCAGTTCCTTCCTCTGAAATATAATCTACACAGCACCTGGTATTCATTGGCGGTCTCCTATCAAAGTACAAACTAGGGTTGACCCTGCTTAGCTTCCAAGATCAGACTGGTACCTTTTGTACACTCTCCTTTTTGACAAAAGTAAAAGTAATCCACAACCATGTTATGTCTATGACATCATTGTCCAAGCATGCCACTGGAGAAAGGCAGAGCAAAGCAGCTCTAGCAATCTGCAGTACCCATTAAAGTGTTAAAAATGAGAATATATAGCAGGCAAAATCTCTATTTTAGACTTTTATGAACATATATAATATAAATAAGAAGCTAGCATCCCTTCAAAGGTTTCAGGATATTTATTTTTTAGGAATTCCAATGTTCATAAATTGAGCTCTTTGTCTGAGCCTCCCAGAGGAATACATTACCTTATTGAGAAATAATGTCTAGGGGTTCATTTCACAGGGCTTACCTCTGGAGCCAGTGATGGAGAAACAGCAGATTTCAATTCCCATGTCCCTTATGGTGCAACTTGTACTGGAACTGTAAAGCAACCTCCAAAAATCACAGCAACCTGGAAAGAGGTGAAGGAAAAAATGTACATTTAAGCCAAGAAAAGGAAATGGAAAAATTCTGTAGATAAGATCTCCCACCTTTGGCTGCTGTATACTTAATGCCCTGTATTTTTAAAAAATACAATTGAAAAAAAATTCTTCTCTGGCATGCAGGGCCAATCCTTCTATTGTAACCTTTCATCCTTCCCTTGTCAGAATGATAGTCTGCATTTTGGTTTTGTTTGTAAAAACAGTTGTCTATTCTCCCTCATAGGATTTGTGGAGAACCGTATGCTTTTCAGGTGTGTCTGGGCTGATGGATATATCTTCACTGGTCTGGATTTCATTTTGACAATCTTAATTTTTCATTTGTTTATTATTTATTTATAGCATTTAGAATGTACTGCTTTTTAAAATTCATTAGCAAAAGAAGCTAATGTAAGAAATATTGAAAAAACTGATTAAGCCATATAAGATAAAAATAATAATCTAATAATACTATGGCAATTTCTAATTAATGGGAGCAGTTTTTAACAGCTTTACAGAAAATCCATGGTTAATCAGTAAGAGATGTGCAGTGACCTATCTGTGCTGTAACATGTGAAAAGGAATAAGTGCAAGAGGTCCTTGAAGGTTAAGAGCCTTATCACATGAGGCAGGTACCTCACAATTGCATCAAGATAATTGTGCCTTTGGTTGGGGCTTATCACATGACACCGTCCTTCTTCCATTGTTCTTCCATTTTAAACATGTTTATTTTTATTAACACAAAAAATCCATTAATGATCTCCTTTCCCATTTCTGTAGTGCTATGATTTCTGGTGCAAAAGTTCAATTGTGCTTTTAGGGTGCACTTTAGGTGGGGAAATGCAGTGATCAGAGAAGGAGAAGGTATGGACATTTCTATTTGATTTCCTTTCAAATGGCGAAGTGACTGCAATAAACCTTTTCCCTCTCTGTATAGAAAACAATTGATAAATGATTGCTTCCCCCACCCTGGGGTGGGGGTTGTCAAAAAACCCAAAACTTTGGTCATTGCCTCCCCATCCTGCCTCCTTTTCCATCCCGATTCTGGAGTCTCTGTGTCTCTACAATGCTATCTAATGTCCTCATTTTCTCTCTCACAGACTCACACACCTTCACACATGCATCAAAGTTTAAGAGGAAAAGGCAAAAGAGTCTTACCGTATATACTTGTATACAAGTTGACCTAATGTATAAGCTGAAGGAAAGTTTCAGGGTAAAAATCATGGATTTTGATATGACCCATGGATAAGTCGAGGGTAAAACTTAGGGGGCTATAACAAATTATGGAAAGGGAGAGAAACACCACTTCCTTCCCTCCTTCTTCTCTGGACCTCTCCTGACCACCTAACACCACTTCCCAGGAGCTGGAGGAGAGGTTTGAAAATCTGACTGGGGGAGGAAAGAAAGTGGAGTTAAATGGGGTGTTTCTTTGCTGGGAAGAGAAGGCTTTAAAATCAGATTAGGAAACTCTCTCTCTCTCACACACACACATACACAAACACATACACACTCCTGCTTCCAGACACAAAGAGTGCAGAAGAGTGGGGTATCACAGAGGTTCTTGCTTCAAGACTTTTCTAAGGAGTATTAGTGTATTGCCCGTATGTAACTTGACCCAAGATTTTAGGGTCAATTTTGGGGCATAAATTTCTTGACTTATAGTCGAGTATATATGGTAGATTTTAAAAAGTTTCTTTCTTCGCTGCCACATGAAAGCCAAGGATAGATCAGATAGTAGCTGCTGACTTTCCTCTGCAAGCAAGTGATTAATTCTGGGAAGTCTGATCTATCCTGATCAAGAAGCCTCCATAACAAAGGGAAAAAAAGCCTTTTTAAAGGTAAAGATTATTTTCATTTATATTTCTCTTTCTCTCTCTGTGTGTGTTGAACAATAAACATTCATATAAGTCATTTTGTTAGCAATATGGAGGCCAAGTCTTCAGAAAACTATTTGATAGAGATACCAAAATTCCATGTATTGGCATAATTCTAGATATCCTTCCACCCAATTACTGGCCTTCCTTCCTGCCTGATAATGTTAGGAAAGATACACATGAACTGCTTTCCCCTCATGGTTGTGGGATTCCTAAGCATATTGTATTAGATCTTGCCATGAGGAAATGGCTCATCTACTGCTAACTGTATATGTGACAGTGGAATCTCTGTGGACATTCAAATGCAAGAAATCAATCCCAATTTCCAAAATATAGAAATAGTCACTTGTCTACCTCTCCAGAAAGCAAGAACCCACTTCCCATTTTCATGGCTGATAAACAGACACCTGATGAAAAGAAGAGAGGTGGCATACATTAAGGGCCTCGGCAGACGACTAATAGAGTCGTCTTCGAGGCAGGGAAGAGGAGGGGCAGCCACACGATCGGCGCCCCTTCCTCCTCTGCATGGCCGGCGCTCTGGGGGCAACCTCCCGCCGCAGTGTCCGCACACGCTGCGGCGGATGAGTCAGCGAAAGTGCGCCCTACGCTTTTAGGGCGCACTTTCACTGACTTCTGAAAGGAGCGCTGATTTAGCGCTCCTTTCAGAGGTGCCGACGGTGCGCCTCAGTGCGGATGCCGCACTCCCGCGGCGCACTGTCCCAGGGCATCCCGGACGCCCTCGTCTGCTTCCCCCCTTAGTTCACTTGTATCTGAGCCCAAGAACAAAGTGGACATCAGTGGAGATTGAATTTGATTCTTAGTACTGTTGAAGTGCCTGGCAAAGGTACTAGGGTTTCTACTGTTAATCATACATTAGATGAATCAGTATGTTACAGAGAAATATAAACAGGACTCTGGAAGTAGAAAAGTAGTGAATGTGCTATTGTATTCCAAGTGCTGGGAAGCTGGTAGAAGGATTCTTTTTCGATAAGGCAGGTCCAGACTGGCATAACTAAGGGGTCCAAGACAATGTCCATAAGGACAAGTAAAAAAGCAGCTTCATTTATATACCGCTTCATATCACACTATGGGATGTCTAAGCGGTTTACAACTGTAAGCTCATTGCCCCCCAACAGCTGGGTACTCATTTTAGCGACCTCAGAAGGATGCAGGCCTGAGTCTAGCCTGAGCCCTGGCTAGTATTGAACTCGCAACCTCATGGTCTATGAGTGAGTGGCTGCAGTACAAGCATTTAACCTGTGGGGCTAGAGTGTGGTGAACCTTTAGCTATAAAGGTTAACATTAGCATTCTGTATTGAGTCCAGGGACAATTTGGAAATCAATGGAGATTGTAAAGTACTGGAGTTACATGCTTAGAGCAGTTGCAATTTGGAGCATTTGGATTTTCCAAACCTTACAGTCTAGTAATGTGAAATTCTGAATGTTATCCTTATTTTTGTAATTATGGCAAAATGACCTTTCCAGGACAGAGTGCCACACAACACAATCAGACAATCTAGAGAAAAGGACAGCATCTATGAGCATTTCAAAACAAAGGCCCTGTTTTTCAATTCACCTCCAAAGCATGTCACTTTGAAATAAGAAGTGTATTAAATGTCGCTTAATATTAAATGAGAGGACTGTGGAGCTTTTCCTCTGGTTACATCTCTGAAGAATCTTCAAGGAAGTAAAATTAGTTTCAAAAAGACTAATTACATTTCTTAGGACCTAAGCAAACTGGCAGGATAGCATGTGACAAACCCATGCTATCCTGGCTCTGCTTCTGATCTGGGTCAGTCCCTGGGCCAGTGCAGCAAAGGAGTGTGCTGCCCATCATCATGCCATGGATCTACCAGTTCTGTGTACCCCTTACCAGTTGCCACCATCTCATCCTCTCCAAAGGGCCTGCCACAGACCTTAAGGGCAGAAATGACACACTGGGCTACATCCACATGGCCATGTATCCCCTTCTGACATCACAGGCCTTCAGAAAGAATGTGATAGCATCAACAGGTATGGGGAGCATGGGCTTGTCTGGTCAGCCAGCTGTCATGGTGGAGTTTCAGAGAAACTCCACTCAAATAGCCAGACTTTTTAGACCAGATTAAGGGCCTTTTGGGCTGGGATCAGACCAGATCCATCAGATCTGCATCCAGTTTGCCTGATCCCAGCCCAGGTTTAATGATCTGCATCATCCACAGAGGAGGATGCCTGGCTGGATGGGGACTTAGGAGCTATATACATCTGAATAATTGCCATCAAATATCGTATAAAGTAATAATTTTAGGTAAATTTTGAACTTCTTGCTCAGGATAAACATCCAAGGATTTGGGAGGGTTGTGTATGGAAAAAAACCAACAGTACATAATATTCTCAGTTGTTTGTTGCAGTGTTGGTACATTTAAGAGAGATACTAGTTCTAAGTGTCAAATATCTGCCCAAACTCTTCATTTATAAATCAAACAGGCTTTTTTTTATATAAGGTCCAAAACAGATTGCAGAAATAATCCAGTTTGAGACCATTTTAACTGCCCTGGCTAGGGAATTCTAGGAACTGTAGTTTTGTGAGACATTTACCCTTCTCTGTCAGAGAGCCCTGGTGCCACAATAAACTACAATTCCCAGGATTCCCTAGCCATGGAAGTTAAAGTGGCCTCGAACTGGATTATTTCTGCAGTGTGCTTTGAACTAAGGTCTCCAGAGAAGGCTAGCTGTTCCACTGCTTCCCTGTACAATTAAATCAAGGAGTGAGGGAGAGAGGTTCTTCTCATTTCTCATATTATTTCCAGGCTGCATAGAGCTGACAAAATGTCAAATGGCTTACATAAAGCAGAGATTTCCCACCTGAAGCCCTCCTGTGACACTGTCTATTTTAACAGCATTTCAAATAATGGTTCTGAAAAGGTGTGAGTGAGCTCAGCTTATATATGAAAATCTAAGGATGCAAAATTTTGGCCATTCATGTCTGGGATAGCAGATCCAGCTCACTGTAAAGGTCTTGGGTACTGTGTTTGTGCTGACACCATGATTGTTCATTAATACTATTTCCAAATAGGCCCCAAATCTGGCAACACCTGGCCATTATTAAAAATCCCAGAACTGAGCAGCTACAAGGTGTGAACCTGTGAATTCCAGCCTGATTGTAGGAAGGGGAGAGGGTCATCAACTGGTCTGTGAAGAGGGAGGCGGGCGAGTAACTGTTTTTCCAAGAGACTGAAAAAGCTTCTAATCAGCCATGCTTATGATATATTCGTTATAACTACCTCAGGACCAATACCGAGGCATTTCTTTACAAGTGACAGTAAGCATCTCTACCATCTTCAGCTTATTTTGACCATTCAGAAAAAAAAGGGGCAATATAGTGTTTTGCAAAGGGCAGCTAAAAGCCAGGGGAGATAAATGGATAGAAACTGGGATCATCTATGCCCCATTCACATTACCATTCAGATCTCTATCCTTGCCAGACTATTTGTAATTATTTACCCAACATTTTACCTGTTTTTCTGATCTCAGAATCTATCCATTACTACATGCAAAATAACTGTACATGCACCAAGATCACCATAATATAGCTTAAATTTTTATATTCTCTTCCTCTTAGTAACAAAGTACTGTACTTGTCTTGCTGAATCAGACTAATTGATTAATCTTCTAGAGAGATTATCCCACCGCTGAAATAACCTATTTTACCTCTTCCAAACTGAAGCCTAATTTGGGAGGCAGCTGGGTCCTATCACAAGGATTTTGCCAGGTCTCCAGCGCACTTTGGCGGTCATTTTTTGAACTCAGAAAGTTTCCTGTTTTGAAAAAAGGCTGCTGAAGCATGCTGGGGACCCGGGCTGCAGGCGGCTTGGACTCACCTGGCAGCTTTGGCAGCACAATCCTTGTGATAGGACCCAGCTGCCTCCTGAATTAGTCTTCAATTTGGAAGAGGTAAAACAGGTTATTTCAGCAGTGGGATAATCTCCTAACTCAGATTTATGGTTCCAATACAGGCAAACCAGAGCCTTCACAAGCTTAAGGTAAGGCACAGTATGGAGAAGATTGCTACTCAGTTCCTGTACATGTTTTTCAAACAGCTATTCACTATAACAATACAGTTGGCCCTCCACATTTTTGGCTTTGACTTTTGTGGATTTGATTATTTGTGGATTTGATTAATATGTTCTCTCTAGAAATCTCTAGGTCCTCCAGCACAACTCTGCCAGAGATTGACCATAGAGTTGTGCTAGAGAACCTAGGAGTTTCTAGAGAAAATAACATCTCTAAGCACTTGTAGGTCCTCCAGATTGATTCTATGATCAATATTGACTGATGTTGGCAAATGTTGACCATAGAGTTGCACTGCAGGAGTAGGAGATTCCTAGACAGGTATTCTCTTAGGTAAAAAGAATATTTTTTTTTATTTGTGGTTTTTTCCATATTCACAGGGGTCTTTCACCCCTAACTCCAGCAAATACGAAAGGGACCACTGTATAGATATGTAAGTCCTCCACTGTTTTGTACTCACATGCTGGGACATATATTTAAAGTAGTTTTCTCACTGCTATGGAAGAAAATGACTATTCTTTAAGAGTATGTGTTTCCCCCCAATAAACTTGCAATCATTTGAAATACCTTGTCTCTGCCAATCTATTATTCCTAGCTACCTTCGTATAAATAGGGATGATCTCAAGGCTAATTAATTGAGGTAATTAAAACTCCCCACAGTCAATAGACCAATCCAGGTTAGCACCCGGGCTAGGAAAGCACTGGCCAAGCCCATGCTTTCCTGGCCCGTCTGCTCAGCCATTGCGAAAACTTCCCAGATATCCTCTTTTGCCTATTGAATTTTTAATTATCTATAAGAATATGTGTCTTCTTATTTTAATATAATTATTAATATAAAACATGTATCATCTTCTGATAGATAATTAGTGGGGAAAGAAATATGGGCCAGAATTTAGTAAGGTAGTTATGAATGAGCAACCTAAGACTTTATCACACTATCCCCATTCTCTCTGCAATCGTGTTAAGGAAGTGCATATGTACTGGTTTGGGAACACTCCCTACAGTACATCCCTTAAATATTGTGACCAGGCTGTTGCTTGATCCATGTGCTCTCTTCTGCCTTTGTCCTTAACTGACCTCCCTGCCTTATGCACTACCCAGTGTGCCTTTCATTTCTGTGTGTATGTGTGGTTTTTGTTTTTGCTTTTTAATGCAGTTCCAGAGTTATGCTAATATCCAACTTTTATGGCAGTTTAAAAGCCACATGTGATAAAGTCACTAGAGTTACAGATTTTTGACTGGTTTGTATATATGATCCCTACATATTCTCTAATTTAGAGGATACAGAGGGACTATGAATCCAGTCCCAATTTATTGGGCAGCAAGTGCTGCAGTTGATGGTGGTATATTTCCCTGTTGCTTTGGAAGCAGATGATTGACACTTCTATCCACCCTCCTGTGAGTGATCTCTGGTGCAAAGGGGAATCGTCACAGGGATCCTGTTTCTGAATGTTGTGCCAGAGTTTACTCATAGGAGCATATGGGAAAATCAGTCAACTGCTTCCTGACCCCCATGAATCACAATGGCTGCTGCCTGGCAAGGGAGGATGGGAGGATTAGGCTGGGATACAGTAAGGAGCTGAGGTGGTTATGCATTTCTAACAACCTTAGTGAATTCTGGCCATGAAATCTGCAAACTGGGTTCTGGTGCAGAAAGCAGTGTATTTCAAAATATGTTTATTTATTTAATTCATGTCATACCTTTCTCCCAGTATATGACCCAGAAAATACATTTTCCTATGCAAAACTGTTTATTTCCACAGAACCTATTTTGTATTAACATTATTTTCTCAGAAAAAAAGTTTCAAATTCCAAAAGTCATCAGAAGCTACATAGAAGCTTTTGGAATCTAATTTAGCACAGAGAATTTTTTTTTAAATTACTAATTCATACATGTGAGAGTAAAATAAGTGAAGATCCCCATACTTATTCTTTGATTGTAATTTAAATGAATTTAAAATGCTGCATGCGCTCTAATGTTGTTGTTTTATAAAGCAGGATTGTCCTGTTTTATAAATCAGGATTTTTTTTTAAAACTCAGACATATCAGGAGTGTAGAATCAATTGTGAAGCAGCGAAGTTGCCAGTGGAGTGGAAGAGAAATATTAGTTGCGTCCTTGGGTCTGAAGGTAATATAACAAGGCTTTCTAAAGGGGTCTGCTATAAAATTGTGATGTCCAGCATCTAAATGCCTAGCTGAGTTACTGAAAAGAAGGTGAGTGAGTAATGAAGACCTGGACTAATACTTGATAAAGCAAAATAAACAAATAAATAAATTTCTGGGCTAACTGGTTCCTATACAAATTTAAATACAGATTCATGGAATAAATGATATAAAATATAATCTGTTATATGAAACGCAGAGGGATGGATTAACTGAGAAAGCCTTGCAAAATTCTTTATAGGTTGCTGTTCTGAAGGTCTCTCCCCTAGCAAAGTTTCTTTACATTTAGAATTTCAAACAAATCTTGATTAGGAGACTCAGCCAAAATGTCTGGGTCTTTTGCTTGCTTTCAGATTGAAGTTTTGCTGGGTGAAGTCTTAAAGCTGCTTATGATTTCAGTCCTCCAAACAATAAACTGAAATATAAATTATAAATTGGCTCAGCTTCATTTGAAACTCAGCCCAGTCTTCCCTGAAACTGAGGCTAGCTTTGCCAGAAAGGAGAATTTGAATGCAAGCTAGTCTGGGTCTTAGAGAAGGGATAGAGGGCACTTGGAACTTAAGTCTCAGAAGTTGAAATGTAGGTAACATATGCTTGAAAATTCAGATTAACAGGGGTGGGATATTCACCAATAATACAACATCAAAAACAACATCATAAAAATGAATCATTTGCAGTTGGGTGCAGTGAATCCTTCTCAAAAGGCATTAGCAAAATAGTAACATTAACAGAAGAGTAAACTTGAAAGCAGTGGCATCACTGGGAGAGGGTGCAGGGAGTGTGGACCAAGTCCCTAAAGATGCATTTTTCAAATTTGTCTCCTATTCATGTTTTGTAAAACAAAACATTCTAAATGATTAATGCATCAGATTATTAGTCCATCTAATAATGTGGCCCTCCAGATGTTATTGTTCGTTGTTAATTGCTTTCAATTGGACCTCAACTCGTGTGACCCTGTGAATGAGACATTTCCAAGACCCCCAATTTTCTACTGCTCTACACAGGTCCTGCAGGTTCAGCCCTGTGACCTCCTTGATTGAGTCTAGCCATCTAGCATGTGGTCTTCTTCTCTTT
Organism: Phrynosoma platyrhinos; assembly: GCA_020142125.1. Lineage (NCBI taxonomy): Eukaryota > Metazoa > Chordata > Lepidosauria > Squamata > Phrynosomatidae > Phrynosoma > Phrynosoma platyrhinos. The sequence goes on from JAIPUX010001880.1 coordinate 18,234,809, forward strand.
CTACTGCCTTCTACCTTACCTAGCATTATTGTCTTTTTTAGTGAGTCCTGCCTTCTCTTCTCAAAGCAGAACAGCCTCAGTTTCATTGTATTGGCTTCCAGGGAGAGTTCTGGCTTGATCTGTTCTAGGACCCATTTGTTATCTTTTTGGCTGTCTATGGTATTCTTAGAACTCTTCTCCAGCACCATATTTCAAAGAAATTTATCGTCTTTCTGCCTGCTTTCTTCACTGTCCAGCTCTCACATCCATACATGGTAATGGGGAATACAATGGCTTTGATTATTCTAACTTTAGCACTCTGTTGTATATCTTTACACTTTAGGATCTTGTCTAGATCTTTCATAGCTGCCCTTCCCATTCCTAGTCATCTCCTTATTTCTGCAGTCTCAAAGATCATTGTTTGATTCAAGGTACGGGAAATCTTTAACTACTTTGATTTCATCATTATCTAGGTTGAATTTATGTAGATCCTCCATGATCATTATTTTTTTATATGTTTAACAGTAAGCCTGCCTTTGCACTTTCTTTTTTGACCTTTCTGATAATTGTTCCAAGTCAATGATACTTTCTGCTATTAGTATAGTGTTATCCACACATCTTAGATTGTTGATGTTTCTTCCTCCTGTCTTTGCTCCTCACTCTTCCAACTCTAAACTTGCTCTTCGTATGATATTTTCTGCATACAGCTTAAACAAATAGGATGATAGGGTCCAACTTGCCTGACCATTTTGCCAACAGGGAACCATTCTGTTTTTCCATATTCTATTCTAACCACAGCCTCTTGTCCTAAGAATAGATTTCTCATCAGGACTATCAAATGTAGTGGCACTTCCATTTCTTTAAGAGAATTCCATGACATTTCATTAGCAAAAGTTTTGCTATGATCTATAAAGCACATGCTGATTTTCTTCTGGAATTCCTTGGTTTGCTCCATTATCCATCATATATTTATGATGTGGTCCCTAGTGCCTCTTCCTTTCCTCCAGAAGTTGCTGGACTACAAATCCCATTGTCCATCACCAACACAATTGACTGGGGATGATGGCAGTTACAGTCCAAAACGTGGAAGACACCCCCTCTTGTTTTCCTGCACTAACTGTCAGTAGTTTTCCAAAGACTCAGGCAATTCTCCCCAGCAATTCTGCTACCTAGTATTGTTTTAATGGGAGAGACCGGCAGTTGAAATGAGGAATTTGTACAAGCACACTTAGGACATCACACACAGCACATGTGGCAAACAATGGGTTGGCCTCAAGGTTGTGTGACAAGAAAGATGCAGACGTAGAATTTTTCCACCAATGGCTTTTCTCCTATACTCCCTGGAAAAGACTGTAGAGTGGGGGGTGGGGAGGAGATAATATTCTGAACAATCTGCACTATGATATCAGAGATTACAGTAGGAGGGGAGAATCACCAAAAGTTGGACAGAGTCCATTTGTCAAAGGGCCTCCCCCTGGCACAAATGAACCCCAGTTCCTTTGAGGAATCCTGGAACTGATGGTCCCAGGGCCATTCCCCAGTGGGTCAAAAAACAAAAACAAAACAAAAACAAACAAACAGAAACAAAAAAAAATCCTTTGCTCTGGGACTTGATGAGTGACTGTAGCTGCCTCTTCCATCCCATGCCCCAGGATGCATTTGAGGGCTTTAGGAAGATAGTACTTCTTGATTTCTTGATTTTTCTTGATTTTCTTCTTTATCTCTTTATTAAATAAAGAAATTCTGGAAACATATACACACTGAAATTGGTAATATTTTGGATATAAAATTTGACATGATTCCCGAGATATATCTGTTAAACATGACCAATAAATTACCAAAGAAAGTAGAAAATCAACAATGGAAAAAAAATCTTTATATGGTCACTGCAGGAAGAAAACTCTTGGCACAGAACTGGAAAACAAACATTTTACCCACCACAGATGACTGGCTACTCAAGCTATAAGACATGATGAAAATGGATGATCTAACAAACTTAATACATGGTAAATATGAAGAGGAGACTGGGAAATAATCACTAAATATTGTAAGAACAGATGGAAATAGATCAAAATCATACTGACGGAATAAGGATAATAGGATTAGAGAAATTAAAGAAGATGTAAGAATACTGAAGTTAATCTAGGAAATAACAGAAAACAAAGTAGAAGAAACCAACAAGAAACAACCACACAGTGTAAATGTTATCAATGGAAGTATAAAATACAAAATACAAGAAAAAAAGAAGAAAAACCTAGCAATAATACTCAAGAAGTAGAAAATTTATTTATTTATTTTTCTCCTTGCTTTGTTGTAAGAAGTGTAAATAACAAGGTGAAATATACAATTGTACATAATATGAAACAAAATTGCAATGTATACACAGATACACAGATACACCAATAAAAAAGTAAAAAGAAGGAGGAGGAGGAGGAGGAGGAGGAGGAAGAGGAAGAGGAGGAGGAGGAGGAAGAGGAGGAGGAGGAGGAGGAGGAGGAGGTAGTACCAGCTTAGTGGGTATCACATTGCTTGCATCAATGTTGCGCTGAAGCTTTGACCGGAGTACTTGAAATATTCATGACATCTTGATGAAAATGTGGTTAAAAGTAAGGATATGGCATTAAAGTTAATGTGCACATACACCATCAGAATGGCACTTTTGGGCACCTAAGTGGTTGAATATTAACCACTTGCCTTATTTGAAATTTCATGCAGGAGGAGAACTTTAGGCTGAAATGCCACTCAGTTTATATCACTATTGAGTGTTATGATCTGGATATCTCACATACAAGCAAAATAATGCTAAAAATTCGGTAGCATAGACTCCAGCATACATGGAGAGACCAATTCCAGAGGTGCAAGCAGGATTCAGAAAAAGAAGGGGCACTTGGAACCACATTGCAAACATATGATGGCTAATGGAGTGGACCAAAAAATTCCAGAAAAGAATCATAGACTACAGCAAAGCATTTGATTGTATAGATCATAAAAAGCTATAGAATGGACCTTATCCCACGCTGCTCTCAAAAGTGGCAAGAAAGCGATATGAGCATCATTCCAGTACTATAGCTCTAGTATAAATATGGCGCTAGCGCTATAATAGCGCTATGGATCAGCTCGCGCTATTGCAATGCCCGCTGAAACCGACATTCAAAAGAATGCGAATGATGCTGCATTCCGAGCGGTTTCTTGCTGGATTCTGAGTGACGTCGTGTAATCACACGGAAAAATATAGCGCTATAGCGCCTGATTCTTAGTGGATTCTTGCTGCTTTTGGCCCCATGTGAATGTCATTACATCTGATAATCCTAATGAGGAATCTGTGCCAAAGACAAGAGGCCACGGTCAGAATAGAATTCAAGGGAACAGAGTGGTTTACAGTAGGCTAAGGGGTCAGGCAAGGCTGCATCCTATCACCCTACTTGTTTAATTTATATGCTGAAAAGATCATAAGAAAAGCAGAATTAGAATCAGAAGAAGGAGGAGTTAAGATAGGAGGAAGCAACATTAACAACCTAAGATATGTGGACAACAACATATTATTAGCAGAAGACTTTCAGGAACTGGAAGAATTAAGAAGAAAGGTCAAAGATGACAGTGCAAAGGCAGGTCTGATGCTGAACATAAAAAAAAATAATGACCACAGAAGAAATACACAAATTCAATCTAGACAATGAGGAAATTGAAATAGTTAAAGAATTCTTATATCTAGGATAAAACATTGACCAGAATGGAGACTGCAGTCAAGAAATAAGAAGAAGACTAGGAATGGGGAGGGCAGCTATGAAAAAAACTGGAAAAGATACTGAAGAGCAAAGACATACAACTGAGCACTAAAGTCAGAATCGTCCAGGCCACCGTATTCCCAGTTACCATGTACAGATGCAAGAGCTGGACAGTGAAGGAAGCAGACAGAAAGAAAATCAACTCATTTGAAATGTGGTGCTGGAGAAGAGCACTTAGGATACCATGGACAGCCAAGAAGACAAACAAATGGGTTCTTCAACAGGTCAGACCAGGACTCTCCTTGGAAGCAAAGATGATCAAGCTGAGACTATCGTACTTTGGCCACATAATGAGAAGGCATGGATCACTAGAAAAAACAATAATGCTAGGAAAGGGAGAGGGTAGAAGAAAGACAGGAAGACCACAAACTAGATGGATAGACTCAATCAGGGGGTTATGGGCAAGGCTTGCAGATTCTGGGCATGGCAGTGGAAGATAGGGATTCTTGGATATGTCTCATCCACAGGGCCGCCATGAGTCGGAACTGACTTGAGGGTAGCTAACAACAACTATAAACTTAAATGGTGTGATGTGAGAATTGCCCATCACAAAGTATAATAGAATACTAGCAATTTTTAAAGAAATATATAGATATTTTAAGTGCATATATTTGCCAAGTATGTTTGAACAGAATGGGAACTATGCTTTAAAATAATATGGAGAGGAGAAGATTTCCTTGGAATCTGTCCATTGATAAGTGGCTACCTGCTTAGCACACTTTCTGAGGAATTATTTAGTGAAAGTCCTCTCTGGCAGGCAAAGAAAGGCAGAGTAATGGGATTTAAAACAAGAGATAAATCTGAGGGAAGAGAAAGTACAGATGTCTGTGGGATATAAAGACCATTCAGCACATGTACAAATTCCTATCTTCAGTTCTGTAAGCTAAGCTTTTCTATTGTTGTACAGTTTAGTAACCAAGTACTGAAATATATTTTAAACTGAAGGCAACTGACTGATATTTTCAAGATGTCAGAAAATTAGCAAAGTTGGCCACTAGGCCAAAGAAAGCTTCTAGTGCCAAGAAAACCAGAGAGCTGCCAACAGGCCACAAGAGCTTTTGGCCTTTTGTAGTACTGGAACCAACCAACCAAACTGTTCTTTTTTTTTTCTGAATCTGGGAATTCAGGTTTAATCAATACAGGACATAGAAAAGATTTGGGATGAAATCAGAGAGTATTGTCGTGTGTGTTTAATGCCTAGCTTTGGGATTATTATGTTGAAAAGCAATCAATTTCCCCTCCCTTTCCCTGTTTGCTCAGAGTAGATTATTCAGATTTTGGTTCCTTTATATTCTCATGCAGGATAGAATAATTTCTGTCTGAGACATTAGTACATGCATGAATGATACATGCTCAAGCTTAGATTACCCAGAGTTCTGGATCCAGTGCTATTCAACATCTTTATCAATGATTTGGATGATGGAATAGAGGGCATGCTAATCAAATTGGCAGATGACACTAAAGTAGGAGGGGATACTTAATACCCTGGAGAACAGGATCAGTTTTCAAAATGACTTTAACAGATTAGAAAGCTGGGCCAAAACTAACAAAATTAATTTCACCAGGGAGAAATGTAAGGTACTGCACATAGGCAGAAAAAGATGAATTGCACAGAAATAATAATAATAATAATAATAATAATAATAATAATAATAATAATAATAATAATAATTTGATTTTTAAATTTTTTTATCCCACCCCTCCACAATGCAACCACATTAAAATATACATTCCATATCCCACAATCCCACCCCTCCTTAAAATACTATTAAACAATTGTCAGTTTAAAATAAATAATAACAGTGACACCTGTCTTCATAACAGTACATTTGAAAGGAATCTAGAATTTTAGTAGACCACAAGCTGAATATGATTCAACAGTGTGATGAGCAGCTTAAAAAGCCAATGTGATTCTAGATTGCATCAATAGTGATACAGTGCCTAGATTGAGGGAAGTAATAGTACACTCTATTCTGCTTTGGTCAGGCATTACCTGGAATACTATGTTCAGTTCTGGACGCCACAATTCAAAAAGGATGTTAGAAGAAAAGAAAGGGTACCAGGAGTACCAGGAAAGAAGAAAAAAGAACAGTTGATTAGAAAGAAATCGTATTAAGGACAAAGTCACTCGAAAGTTTAAAGATAAACTGAAGAAGGGAGTAATCTGAAGCTGAATATTAATAAAAGACTTTGGGCATACCGTGCAAAGTAAGCACAAATGTGGACAAAATCTTTGTAAAATGCTACACTATTGCTGGTTTATATTTGTTATACGTATTTTATGTATTTAAATCTGTTTAATTTTTTTTTTTTAAAAAAAAGGACATGGACCTGGAATGTGTCCAGAGAAGGGTGATCTAAATGATGTTTAAATATATATTTAAATATATGAAAGGATGTCATATTGCAGATGGAGCAAACTTGTTTTCTGCTGCTCCAGAGACTAGGATATGGAGCAGTGGATTAAAACTACAGGAAAAGAGATTCCACCTAAATATTAGGAAGAACATCCTGATGCTAAGAGCTGCTCCACAGTGGAATATGCTGCCTTGGAGTGTGGTGAAGTTTTAAGTTCATTGGAAGTGGAGGCTGGATTGCCATTTGTTGGGAATGCTTTGATTGTGTATTCCTGCATGGCGCAAGGGGTTGGAGTGGATAGCTCTTGCAGTCTCTTCCAACTCTAGGATTCTATTATTCTGGCCTCCAGGAAGACTGTTTTCCAAATCTGATGAAATAATTCATTAATAAAAATGTTCTAATTATATGGCTACCATCTAAAGAACAAACTACATGTTACACTAAATATATTGCCATGTAGAATGAAATCCTGGCCGCTCATTCTGGACTGAGTATCCTTGGAAAAATGGGTGGGTGTGGGTGCATCGGTAAGAAATAGGCAGTTTGCTTCTCCTGCCATTTGTCTTTCCTCTGAAACTGTTGTACAGCTTGTCTACCTCCAATTGTTTACCTCAAATCCTTGGGGTTGAAACTTGGGAAGTGAGGTGGAGGAAATGCAGTTTATTGCCAAAACTATCAGGTTTTGGCCCAGTCCATCTCTGCAACAGAATGAGATGGCAGAAATCATGTTTTCATATGCTCCCATGTTATGTTATGTTTTATTTTATTTTATTTTATTTTAAATAGCTGTCTGTAAGTAGAAAGCAGATAATGGAATGGTCTAGAAACACACACACTCTCTCTCACACACAGACAGACAGACACATTTGCAACTCTTTATCCAAATACAAATGCATAGCTTTACAGGGAAATACAGTAAATATTTGAATTCTTCACCTGCAGTCTAAAGAAGCGCCATCCATTCTACCATGCCAGAATTCTGTCACTTTATTCTGTTAGTTGTAGAGACCTAGCCTCAAACACACTTTGACAGATACTTTCCAGTTCAGAAACAGTTTATTTGTTACTTTCAGCATTGTGCAAGCTGTTGCTCCCATGCCACTATCAGTTGCATCTCTGGCCAGGGATCACAGAAGGGAGGCAATTATGTGGTTCCTTTCCAAATTAGCATTGTGTTATCCACACTGACGAGATGCGAAATTGCATCTGATGGCACTGAAAACTATTCAAATTAATACACATGATAGAGCAAAGAGAGCCCGTGTGGGGTAGTGGTTTGAGTGGTTTGAGACCTGGGTTTGATTCTTGGCTTGACCATGTAAACCCACTGGGTGACCTTGGACAAATCACACTCTCTCAGCCCTAAAGGATGGCAAATACAAATCACCTCTGATGAAACTTGCCAAGAAAACTCCATGATAGGGTTTAAAGAGCAAAGAGCAATTCAGTTTCTGTATAGGAAATTGTCCCCCAAATCCTAGCAGAATTCTAATTAGAAATAGGAAGGATACTACATGGGCAGATATCTAACTTCAGGAATATTGGGTAGAGAGATTTTGTAGGACCTTTGAGGCTAACTGAAAGAAAGAAATTGGCAGCATGAGCTTTTGTAGACTTCAATCTCCTTCCTCAGATGCATTTGGACTGAAGTCTATGAAAGTTCATGCTGCCAATTTCTTTCTTTCAGTTAGCCTCAAAGGTGCTACAAGATCTTTCTACGTACTGATTCTACAGACTAAAAAACGGCTATATCTTTGAATTCAGGTATATTGCCTGAACACTTTAAAAAAGAACAAGTCACACGGATGGACTTCCATAAATACATTTTAGAAATGACATTGAATTCCTCTGGGAAAGAAACCCTGAATGCCTGGATACAGAGTATTGTTTTGTGCACAGGAAGCTGAATTTTTAAAAACCTACTTAACATCAACACTTGTGAGGAAACTAAAAAAGACCTCACCAGCTCCTAAATTATTTTTATCACATTCTTATGAAGGGACGTGAAGGCCATTTAAGCAAGATGAAAGAGATACATTTAGCTGGGGCAAGAGATATCCGCATCTAATGTAACAGAAAATATTTGCTGTTTATTGCCATGAAGACGGCAGTTAAAATATGTGGAAATTCCATCCTAAGAATTACAGAAATTTTAGTTATCCTGTCAATGTATACTACCTGCACCTTGATATTCTCACTTGTCTCAATGGGACAAGTTAATAATGACTAACCACTTTCAATATATCTACTCAAAGTGTAACTATAGCTGGATCTAGCCTAATATACCACTTATTTGTTGACATCAGTGCCAATAGCACATTGCCAAAAATATAGAAATTGTCCAATCCAACTTTGCTAAAGCAAAGCAAAACAACCAATCTGATCATGTGATGCTGACTGATTTATATCAGTGAATCAATTGGCTACCTCCATGGTACAACCTTATAATTTGATAAGGGAAAAACACAGGTTGTAGCATTAGCAAAGTTAGTCAATATTCCTTTTCATATGTATTCATTTTTCTGTTTCTTAGGTAGCAAAAGCTTTTTGTCCCCCCTTCCTGGGTAATGGCCACCTGTTTACTTTTAAGCATCCTTAAGTACTAAGGGAATTTCTCATTTCCCCACCAGACTATCCTAGAAGGTGAGAACTGGGTATTCATAGTGCAGTAATCAACTCTTACTCTTAAATTATTTTGCAAAACTCTGGCTTGGGTGAAATCCAATGTTGCGTGGGTGGACTTTTATTTGTCCTTCAGGATGTTCCCCTTCCCTTTCTCCTCCTATTTCTGTTGCCTAGATTTGCTACATGCGTGTAAAAGAAAAGGGGGAAATTCCCCCCCGCTCCACTGATGAAAGCCATTCTACCAGCAAAAGGGTTAACCAGATACCAACCACTGATTTGTCTGCTTTACATGAGGTGAGTGGTATGCATTCTTGAATTTAGCTTACATGAACTAATGGACTAAAGGGAAAATTGGAATGTAATTCATCCTTTCAATTTCATACTTCTCTAAATGTTGGAGTGAAGTTCTTGGCTTTAAAAAAGCACTAAAGTGCTTCTAAAAAATCATATTTAGGATGGAATACATTTAGAAGTGTACATACATTTTTTTTCAAATAATATGTCCAAAACAAATATTTCAATATGTATTTATATACACATTTTCTTGTAGCTTTTTTTTTTTTTTACTACACAATAGTGTGGAAATGGGGTGGAATTAACTTATGACTGAACACTCGGAAACTGACACAGACCAAAACCAACCTATCTGCCTATTCCTTTAGTCGCTTTTTCCAAAAGTCTATTATTTTTCTTGGCAGGTGTATAGTTTGTCAGGAGATTCTCTTTAACTAATAGATACTTCATACACATATAGTTTGGCTGGAGCAGCCTCAGGTGGCCCAGATATGATTTATTTAGTGTCATCTTGGACTTTGTGAAATCTCTCAAACAAGGCTTTTCAAAATATTACATTGTTTAATCCCACTTTAGGCGTGCAGTGAATATCTCACAACAAAGCAAATATGATATAATAGGCATCACTGAAACCTGGTGG
>JAIPUX010001880.1:18296867-18324116 GCA_020142125.1 Phrynosoma platyrhinos
GTAAGATTAGTGCTATTGTCCTATAGTTGCTGCAGTCTTTTGTATCTCGAGCATTTCCAGTCTGTTGGCCACTGCTTTGTCTTCCATATTTGTTGGTATATTTCAGTTAGCACTAAAGTTGCATCTGCCTGTAGCAGTTCAAATTGGGATATCATCTGTTCCCGGTGATGTATTTTTCCTATTTCCTTTATTGCAGATTCTACTTCACTTCTTAGAATTAGGGGTTCATCTTCATATGGCTCCTCATTCCAAATATCATTCATTCCCTCATCTCTTTTGTATAACTCTTCTGTGTATTGCTTCCAGTGTCTTTTTATTTCTTCTTGTTCCTGTATTATGTTATTTTTTTCTCCAAAGAGCATTGTACTGTTTTAACTGAGATTGATCCTATAGTGGTTTAATTTTAAAAAGCATGAGGAAACTTAATCGAAGTCCACAGAATGTTCTTCAAGAGTTAGTATACTTTTCTTTGCACCTCATTATGTACAAGGGTGGTTTATACATATATGTATGAAAAACTGTTGAAAGAAGATATCTGTTAATAGGAGCATGTTTGCTGAGCATACCAAAGGCATGCCATTAATTTCAGCTGTTAAATGACAAGGAACCCATTAGAAGAAATTAAGAAAGGATTTCCTGTCAAGCAGACACTAAAATCTCATTTTAGAAAACAAGTGGCTTGCGAAAGAGATATGGCTGTTCAAAGGATAAATGCCGTGTGCTCTTGGGTCCTTCAAAGGTTTATTTGACTGAAGGGTAACAGATCTCTCTCCCTCTCTTCAACTGGGTCCCAAAAGGTCCATTTTTTCAAAACACACTTGAAACTGAGCTCGAGCTGGAGACAAATATGAGTTTCCTTTGCCAACAATTTCCAGCACAGACTGCACGCAAAATGTTCATTTAAACCGTGTAAATGACAGGCAAGGAGTCAGAGGGGAGCTCCATTTGAGAGGCCAATTTTCAGCATGTGTTTTAGTAAGCACTCTTCACAGTAGCCTCAGGCTGCTTTCTTTCAGCGTGTCAATATGAAGCAGACTGACCTAAAGTCATGGTGTGTCTACTGGGAAGTGAAACAAAAATGCATGGTCATTACAATTCTGTGGGGCTAGGTCAACGACCGAAAACAATGGTTTCAAATGTTCCTGCCTTTTAGGAACCCTTTCCACATCACAATGAAACAAATCACATGTTGGTAGAGCATCTGGGGGCAATGTTCTAGAGGGCCCTGTTAGTTCCTACAGGACACTTATCTTGAGTGACATCTTTAGTCTAAGCATTGACACACAGCATCTCTGTGCAGTTTTTGAGGCCCCAACACTTCAGTAGGGGTCACCATTGACACCACTGACATCTGCCCTGCTGCCATTTGTCCACCTTAATTTTCAGCTGGATTTGGGAGCCAGCTGCCATTTTAATTTACCACAGTGTTCCCAGTACATTGATCACTTGTGGAAATTAAAAGAGTATTTGGCACCTAATTCCAATTCCAATTCCACTCAGTTCCAACCAGACTTCCACCAGTGAAGTCCACAGATGGGTTCATTGCTGGGGCTCATTAGAAGGCATTTTGCTGAAGGCTTCCTCAAATCTCACATCACTGCCATCCTATTCCAGTAACATGATATACAGCAGAGGTTCTTGACATTTGGCTATCCAGATGTTTGGTCTTCAAGTCCCAGAAATCCTAACTAGCATAGCCAATGGTCATGGATTCAAGTCCAAAACATCAGAGGGCCAGAGTTTTTAGAACCACTTGTCTAGAAAGGAAAAAAGGGAGGCCAATTTCCATGTGACTGAGCACTATAAGCAAAGATTGGTAATGCTGGACAAGTTGTCTTTTGGAAAATATATTTGATATTACTGAATTTCCCTTGAGTTTCCACTAAAAAGAACTGAAGAACCTCCATCTTTTCCTGGAAAAGTTTCAAAACTGCTGAAGAAAAGGAAGCATCTGACAGAGTATAATCATTCTGTAAGAATCCTTGACTCAGCATCCAGCTTAACCTATGATTTTTAGGGGTAACAATGACATGTATTGTATTAGCATTGCCACTTTATTCTAACCTGAAGCCTTCAGATATTTTTGTGTCAAAGAGAAACAATGTTGATGGAATCTTGTCTTTTTGCAGAACATATTTAGCTTGTGCCATGTCTCTACCTGGAGATTTCTTGTTTCAGTTTAACAACACAGGATGACTCCTATTGTATGCAAGTATGCTATTATTGGCACAGGAAATACAAACAGTGGGGAAATGATCTCTGTATCATGTTTCTCTTCATACGTAGAATATATATGTAGAAAACATAAGATGGACTAGAACCAGATGTGAAGGAGCTTCCCTGCTCATGGGAACAGAGTCCATGCCTTCTGGGTGCAACCAACCAACATGGAATGGTTGGGGAGTTGTGACACATTAAACTGTTAACCTTTTAATGTGCCACAGGACTCTTTGTTGTTTCAACATAATAGCTGTTAGCTTAGCTTAATTATATCCATTTTCTCTTTTCTTTGGGGAAGTTTCAGTTCATGATTGTCTTCTGGCTATGTCTTTGTGTTACCCGGAAATTATCAGTTTTTTAATGTTTTTATGATAACCTGAAACCAGAAAGCCATGATTTCACTCCTTCAATATACTTGGTCATTCTTTCCCACCCACATCTTGATTCCCATCACCTTTCTTCACCCCACCATGAAACTTTCCTTCCAGATAATAATCTGTGATTTTGCCTTTATGGCTACATATATTGCCTCATGTTAAAAGCTGACTAAAAAATTAAGATTGGCTTTACTCAACCTGGCCACTTGCCTATAAGCTAAAGCTTGTTGAGCTCATGCCCATTGGCCAAAGTCCCGATAAGTCCGCATGGATTTCCAATTCTGATTCAGCAGTTTTCCACTTATGATTGTTCCATGGGAATAATTCCAGAGCATTTGCTTAGATTTTGAATGTCATGTTGGAGCTGTTTTTGGCTTCTGGGCAAACGCATGAACTCCCAAATCAGTTCCATTATCTTTGAAGGTCTCAGATCTGGCTTGGAGAATAATGCATGCAATTTCAGGATCTCCAAAATGGTGTATAATAGAATTGTGAGTAACTTAAGAAATCATTTTGTATTTGCTTGCTTGCCATTAGTATTGGCGAGAATTTTCAGGAATTTCAAGGTCTGAAAACAAGGTTCTTAAGTCTCACTGTTAAAATAATCTACAGTATTGATCTGGATTGTTCCTGGGAGCTAAGAAGGATTGTACTAATGAGAAGTGTGTCAATTTTACTCTTCTCCCCCCTTCATAGTTGCTTCCCATGTTTGCTTTTTTTTTAGAGGCATTGTCATTGGGAAGGCTGCATTGTTTTGGTGAAAGAGGGCTGGAAAAACACAAACTTTTGTTGTTGGGTTGCAGAACCATATTTGTAGTAAAAAATGCAATAAAGCTTGAGCAAGGAAAAAATATCTCTGGATGAATTTTGGAAGAAGCCTAGAATCTAGAACAGGGGTAGGCAACCTTTCCCCTTTAAGGGCTGAGGGACTTCAGCTCCCAGAAGCCTCAGCCATGTTGGCCAATAGTCCCATGTTGGCCAATAGCTCCTGGGATTCTGGGTGCTGAAGTCCCTCAGCCCTTAAAGGGGAAAGGTTGCCTACCCCTGATCTAGAAGATTCCAAATGTTTTTTTTTTTATTTAGTCATGCAACACTTACCTGATCTGGTTGTTTCGTTTCACATGACCATATTTTTAGTTGTGATTAAAAAGTGTGCTGAAACATGTTTAAGCTCTTCTTCCTTTTTTGTGGTGTGGCCATCTGACCTTATTCTTTCCATGTTCTTTCTACCTCTAGTATCAAAATTTCTGTTAAAGAAGTAATGCCCAGGAACACATCTCCTTCATTAACTGAGGTATACTTGTATTGTTCTAGTTAATTCTGTTCACTCCTGACTGATAAGACCCAGAAGGTGGTGCTGTGGGACTACTGCTCTTTCCTATGGCCAGTGGTCTATGGGGTTCCACGTGGTTCCATCTTGTCCCCGATGGTATTTAACATCTACATGAAACTGCTCAACTATATCATTTGTGGATTTTGCCAGTGTCTGGATGATACTCTTTCCTCTCTCTCTCTCTCTCTCTCTCTCTCTCTCTCATTTTCTCTCTGTGATTTTTATCAGATTCTACCTGAGGTGGTAGGAGTTATGAACTGCTGTCTGGAATTTGTGAGAGACTAAAAGGACAAAACCAGTTAACATTTAATCCTGTCAACACAGAAGTGCTGTTGGTGTATGAAGTATTTGATGTACAACCTGCCTAGATGGGATTTATAATCTGAGGGATTATTGTTGTTGTGTGCCTTCAGGTTGTTTCCAATTTATGGCAACCCTAAGGCTAATCTGTCACAGGTATTCTTAACAGAATTTGTTCGGCGTGGGTTGCTTTTGCCTTCCTTTGAAGTTCAAAGAGTTTGACTTTCCCAAGGTCACCCAGTGGGTTTCCATGGCTGAGCAGGGATTTGAATCCTGGTCTCCAGAATCATAGTCCAGCATTCAAACCATTGCACCACAATGTCTTTGTGCAAATACAAAAGGCTGTTACAAGGGATTTACTTGTCCATTTCTTCCTACACCTATAATGTTGTTCTTGTGTACATTCAAGTAATTTCCAGCTTATGGAAGGTGAACCTATCATGGGGTGTTCTTGACAAGATTTGTTCAGAGGGTGTTGCTTTTGCCTTTTGTGGCTGAGAGAGAGAGTGTGATTTGCGTAAGCACGCCCAGTAAATTTTCTTTGCTGAGTAGGGATTCAAAGCCTGGTCTCCAGAGTCATAAACTACTATACCACACTGGCTCTAGGGATGAGAATATTTGCATATTTTCTTATCCTTGGAAACAAAGGCTGTCTCAACATACTGAGACACTTCAGTTGTCAAGTGCCATAATATTTTTCTTCTCTGCTTGAGAGCAAAAAGACTATTACCTCTTCATCATTATCAGAAATGTTTTGTACAAAAAGTTTGTTTTTGCACAAATTTGCTTTTGTGCAAAAATGTTTTGAATATTTCACTGAAAAATTCCCCATATGTGAAAAAAGTATGAAAAATGCTCCCAATTTTATAGTGTTACCCAGTTGGATAAATAGATGCAAATAATTTTCAAGTGCTATTTGCTGCTCTGCCTCAGGCTGCAAAGTGTCTTGGACAATCCTGCATGGCATACTACACATGACTGATTATCCATCCCATTATCTGAACTTTTAAATGAGTTTTTATCTGAAATCTATATTCTAGCAAATCAAGCGTAAAAGATGTTATAACCCATATGGGCATTGTAGAATGTGGAGTTTGGTTCCCCTCCCCCCAATCTACATTAACAAAGTATATTATGTATAACTCAGACAAATCAGC
Source organism: Phrynosoma platyrhinos (assembly GCA_020142125.1). Classification (NCBI taxonomy): domain Eukaryota; kingdom Metazoa; phylum Chordata; class Lepidosauria; order Squamata; family Phrynosomatidae; genus Phrynosoma; species Phrynosoma platyrhinos. The sequence goes on from JAIPUX010001880.1 coordinate 18,302,255, forward strand.
AGCGGAGCACCTACAGAAAGAAAGGAAGACACTGAAGATTCAGGACTGATCCACTGAAAACAGTAGTGTGAACTGTGCAAACTCCTTTACATCCAAGTTAGTCCAACAAACCAGCAGACCTTTCTGGAAGTCATGGGACAATAGGATGCTGTGTGTCTGATAAGTACGGAGGCTGTGAAAATCAAGACACAATGACAGTCCTAAAACTACCTTGATGTGAGGTTAGGGAGGGAAGCACAAGCCCTGTTCCTTTTCTTTGCACTTCCCTGCAAGCTATAAATGACTACAGTGAGTGTCACTTCAAAGGAGGGCTGCTGAAAGGCACTTTAGGGACCGGTGGGAATTTGGAGGCAGGCGGGAGCCTCAAATTCAATCCCACCCAGCAGTTTTGCATAAATAAATAAGTCATCACAAAGAGAGGGAGAGCTGAGGAGGTTGCTTTGGAAAGCAGAGCAGGCAGCTCATCCCAGAGAGAGAGAGAGAGAGAGAGAGAAAGAGGGTGTATGTGTGTCATGTTACAGAGCAATCAGGAACAGCCACAGTGCAGCTCCCAATCAGTTGAGAATTACCTCTCTCTAATGGGGAGCTTCAGTACAGTCTTTTGCCTACTCTGCTGAGGAACTAAAAATTTATCCAAAAAAAAAAAAGAAGGGTGGGAGGGAAATCAGCAAAAACAAACGAGGCTGAAGGAAAACTATAGAAGACATACTTTTAAAAAATGCATGCATATTTATGTATGTATTGTATGTAAACCCTTGATCTTGTTTTCCTAGAAACTGTTCTAAAGTTTGATTTTTCTCCCTTTTAGGGGAACCAGGGGAAAAAAAAACAACAACCCTTCCTTCCACCTCAGTTTGTTCCATAGAGGTTCTGTGGTTACCTGCCCTTTTCTTGCTTTCTTTTTTCCTCAGTGGCATTGGGATTTCCCTTGGACAGCAGCATCCTTTTGGTGCATTGTGGATTGTGGTACTGGGAGGAAGATTGCGGCTTTATTTATTTTGTATTTATTTATTTATTGCCTCTGAGGTTGGGGCAGGAATGGTGGTGGTGGTGGAGGAGAAAGGCTGGAAAGAGGCTGCTCCTGGTGCCCTGGAAAGTGGGTGCCTCACACATCCCAGGACAGGCGATGGGGGAAGATGCTGCAAAGGACCTCTCCTGCTGGGCTCTGGGCTGCCTGGAGTCTCTTTCCTTTCTTTGGTGCTGAGCCTCCTGCTCTACTTCAGGACATCAGACCTGCAGTCCAGGGTTTCCCATTTGGAGGCGGACAGAGCCACTCCACTCCCTGCCTGCCTCTCCACAGACCAAATGGAGACAGCTATTTTGGGAAGAGTTGACCAACTGCTTGCGGAGGTCTGTGTGATCTTTCAATTTTACATATGCATACTATAAACCCACTCTTCTTTTTCTACTTTATTTCTCCTTCTTCTTCCTACAAAGCCCTAAAGTTTCTGGGGAACTCTTTAAGCAAATGATATGCTCAGTAGAGAGTATCTGTGTGATTGCCAAAATGCTGTGAAATTCCTCTGATCCTTACTTTCCTCTGGGATTTGGGATTTCACTTCTGTTTGACAGTCTGCGAGTTCTCTGCACCTTCCTTGGCAGCTTTAAATTAGAGCAGCATTTCTTTTCTTTTCTTTTCCTCCCCAGATGCAATAGATGGGCAGGTAGCTTGACAAATACAGGTTGAGTACTTAATCCCTAATCTAGAATTCCAAAACCCAAAATGGTCCCAAATCGAAAATTGCCCACATGGGTGGCTGACACAGTGACACTTTTGCTTTCTGATGGTTTAGTGTACACAAACCTTGTTTCATGCACAAAATTTTTAAAAATGTTGCATGTAAAATTACCTTCAGGCTATGTGTATAAGGTTTATATGAAACATAAATGAACTTCATGTTTAGACTTGGGTCTCATTTCCAAGAAATCTCATTAGGTATATGCAAATATTCAAAAATAAATAAATGAATGAATGAATAAATCCAAAATGCAAAACACTTCTGGTCCCAAGCATTTCAGATTATAGAGATTCAACCTGTAGATGATTTTTATTTTTATTTTTAAAAAGCGCACCAATTTTTATCAATGCATCTTGAATTTGCCTAGATGGCTTTGGTGTGCTCAAGTAATTGTGCATAAGAATATAGGCATGACTGTCAGATCCTTTGCATCTTTACTTAAATGTTTAGCCTACTGGATTCACAGATGAGCTTCCATATAAGTATATGTAAGACAGCAGCCTTACATCTGCTCTTTGGAAGCTTGAGGACTGATATGACAACAAAGCTGAATCGGAAACAGCATGTGTGCATGATCTGAAGAGGATGAAGCTCACGTTACTACCTAGCAATGAGATTGCTGGTATAAGAAATACAATGTTAGCATGTCCCAGATAAATAGGAAAGAAGGCCAGGCAAAGGTTACAGGGCATGTTGATTCTTCTTTGCCTCTTTAAAAAGATTTCAATTCAGGCTCTTTTTTTTCCACAGAAATGATTGGAAGTAGGATGAAGGAAGAAATATCATAGCAAACTCCCCCACGCCCCATTTGCAATTTAGTGGCCAGGCATTGCTAAGCAAGTGCTGCTGAGAACCTCATAGGAGGTGGAAGAATAACAGTGAAATTAGAGATGATCTGTTTACTGACTTTTTGTGGGGAGGTGGGGGAGGAAGACTGTGTAAATGAGTGCAGTTACTAGAAGGTGGCAAAACAACACACAGGGAGAAAGAAGATCTTAAAGCTTAGATATAGACTACTTTTGGCCAATTACATGAAAACTCCCATTGCTCCATGCTATTGTCTCCATCTCTTTATCACCACTCATTGTTTCTGTCAGGTATGACTTGTGGTTACATAGCATCATTTAATTTTATAAATCACATCAAAAATTGAACATTTGAAGTTGCCTTAAGCTTAGCTGGACTGTTGGTTTATCCAGCCCAGTGCACTTTGCTCAAATCAGCTCCTTGGGGTCTAAGGAGCTTATTGCATTGCTAAAATAAAAAAATCTTACATCTCCCAAATTGAATTTTAATTCAGATGGTATCTAGATACTATCACAGGGATTTTGCCACTGAATCCGCCGCCTGGCTCCAGCCCAGGTTCCAGGGGTGCTCAGCGCGCCTCTTTTCAAAACTGGGAGTTTTCTGACTTTAAAAAATGGTCTCCGGAGCACTCCTGGAACCAGGGCTGGATCTAGGCTGGATGCAGGCAGTGGATTCGGTGGCCAAACCCCTGCAATAGTATCCAGATGCTCTCTGAATTAAAATTTTAATTTGGGAGAGGTAAGACATTTTATTTAGCAGTGCGATAAGCTCCTCAGCCAGCCATTTTTCCAAGCCCAGAAACCTGAGATCATTGTAAATGGAAGTGCTAAGGATCTGCTGCATTCACAAGTTTACAGTTGAACCACTGTTGCTTTCTATGCTTTCCATAATTAATATAATATACCAATACGAATATATTTTACTTCTCAACCAGTCTATAACCTCATAGATGGAGTAGTGAGGCATGTAACATATTCAAAGCTTCATAGGAGATAGGAATTGGTGGACTGTATTGGCAAGTAAATAGCTTGCATCTTGTTATCCCTATTATGCAACAAATTTAGTAAATTTAGTAAATTTAGTAAATTTAGTTACATTTAGTAAATGTCAGAATATGAATCCTGACATTTACTAAGGGGTTGTCTGCACAGGCTAAATTACCTGGGTTCTCCCTGGCCTCATGTTGTCTAGTGCAGATGACACAAGTCGAAACCCCTGGGGCAGGACTGGGCCCAATCCTGCCTGTTCGTATGCAGACCCAGAGGATCCCACTTGACCTGGGGTAAAGGTATTCCCTAGTGACAAGATTGTCAAATCGTGTCCGACCATAGGGGGTGGTGCTTATCTCCTTTACTATGCCTAAGAGCCAGCATGTGGATCATGTGGCCAGCATGATTACACAGAATGTTGTTTACTTTCCCACCAAAGTGGTACCTATTTATCTACTTGCATTTGCATGCTTTCAGATTGCTAGGTTGGCAGAAACTAGGGCTAGTGACAGGAGCTCATTCCATCATGCAGCACCTGGGCCTCGAACAGCAATCAACAGAGTCAGCATCTTAACCAACTGAACCACTGCATCCTTTACCACAGGGTAATTTAATCCTGGTTTTCCATAGAGTTTCTAGAAAACTCTGTGGCATAACTGGGCTGTGCGTGCACACATAGGACCTTATCACACGGGGTCTAAAGCAGTCCCATCCCCGTCGCATCCCCGTCCCATTGCGCTTCCTTTCCCCGTGTCTTCACACGACGTCACAGAGAAACCCCGCCCATCCCCGTCCCATTGCGCTTCCTTTCCCCGTGTCTTCACACGACGTCGCACCCATCCCCGTCCCATCCCCGTCCCATTGCGGCATCATCCGGCATCATCCCCGTTCTTTTGAATGCCGGTTTCTTTGGGAATTACATTTTACCACAACCAGAATGATACCGGAATGATGCTGCTTTCTGTATGCCGGTAAGTTCTGGATTGAAAAGGAACCGCAATGGGACGGGGATGCGACGGGGATGGGACTGCTTTAGGCCCCGTGTGATAACGTCCATACACATACACACACACACACACACACCATGCTCCTTACCTTTCCAGTGGGTGATCCATCTTAGAAGCACCTCAGTCACACTGTCTGACATGAAAATGAGGTACCTGGCCATGTGGGTGCAGCCAGATACCTGTTTCCACATCAGGCTGGGTGACTGGGGCCTTCTCAGATGGATCACCCACTGGAGAGGTAAGAAGCAGGGCATCCATCCTGGGTCTTGAGCTGATGTGGGGATGAATGTGTGAACATCTGCCCATCCTCTTGCTGACCCCGGTTCTCAGCCCATGCTATCTTTGCCCATTTGCTCAGGCCCTGGATGTAATATTGCAGTCAAATGCTCAAAATTAACATTCTCTTACTTTGATAAAGATTTTCTGGGTGTTTCATGTTGTAACCCCTGGTGTATATCTGTATGTATATGTGCCTTCAAGTTGACATATGGTGATCCCATGAATCTTATAGGATTTTCTTAGGCAAGGAATACTCAGAGGTGGTTTTGCCAGTTGTTTCCTCTGAAATATAGCCTACAGCACTTGGTATTTGTTGGCAGTCTCCAAGTACTAAGAAAGGCTGGTGCCTATAGGGTATTAGGGCCCTAAGTGTTTAGATCCTGAAGCTAAATGATTTCTACAGTAGAGTAAAAAGGCTCAGTCCTGTTAAGGCATTGACTTTGAAGCAACTGATACAGTGCAGCTCACACTGAGCAGTTGGATTTGTTCTTTTCTTCTTAAAAATGATTATATTAATAAATAGGGAACAACCTGATCCCAAGAGCTGCTATAGAATTGGTTAGGAGTGCAGTTGTGCTAACTGAGGCCCAGAAGATCTGTGATTTATACTCGCAGTGCAAACATGGAGCACCAGCATCACAGGTAGATATGTTAGCACAAATTCTTTATCACCTATAAATACCAGCCAAAGAGGCATCTATGTAGGTGTGTGATTATATCACTGTGGCTTCTCCCTGAGAGCCTCTAAACTATAAAGGAGCAGTAGATATATTGGAACTGTTATATCATATTTTACTAGATTCTTCCATGGGTATATGCTACCTGCTTGTTGATTGACCTGTTCAGCTTGTGCCATGATTATAGAAAGAAGTGCTTGACTTTCAGTAAGTGCTTCTTTTGAGAAAAGAGTTCTTGAGTCACATCTTTCAGGAACTCACCCCACTCTGCTTAAAATCCTATGGTCGATGCCGTGTTGCTTAGAATCCACACTAGGGATCAAATAGGGTTAGTACACTGCTGAGGGCTGATCAGTGTAATACATGAACATCAGTTAAATTCCCACCATGGTTTATGAATTTAAAAAGCTGCCTTATTCCAAGTCAGACCAGTATTCCATCTACATTACACTGTTATGGTGGCACATAAAGGTTTAAGACAGGTTGAATTTCACTATACTTGGAGATGCAAGGAATTGGACCTGGGCCAATTTGTATGGAAAGTCACTGAGCTACTGCCAAAATTTGGTGAATCCCTTTATTTGACACAAATTGCTGAAATAATATGAAACCTCTCATGTAGATATTTGTAATTTACATCAGAGCAATATTTTTCAAGTACTGTATAGCTTGTGAGAGGAAAAAACACAGATCCTGGAAGGAATTACCTGCAATAACTTTAATAGCTAAAGGCCAGGATCCAATCAGTGTCCATTTACTCTGATCAGCATTCCAACTCCACCAGCTCTGGATATTCACAAGGAGAGCATGAAGTTGACAGACTTCTGTTCTTTGTCCTCAGCATCTAATATTGAGAAACATATTGGGGAAATCCCTGTATTAGATGCCATATATATATATATATATATATATATATATATATATATATATATATATAGGAGTTGTACTTGATTGCAAGTTGAACATGAGTCAGGAAAGCAAAATAACTGCAAAAAAGACAAATGCATTATTAGACTGCATTAAGAGACCCCCAGCTTATTAATAATAAGAAATAATTATTTTACTCTATTTTACACTAGTCTGACAGATGACATCTGATGTACTGTGCCCAATTCTATGCAGCACACTTTTAAAAGGATGTAACTGACAAATTGAAGGCACACACACAAACATGCTCATGAGCCACATTTGAGTATTACTTGCATAAGAAAACTCTATGAAATTCATGGAGTTGCCATAAATTGACAGACGACTTGAAGGCACATAAATATACATATAGACAAATCTGACCAGGTTGAGAGAAGAGCAGTGAAGATGTTGAAGTCATATATGGAGACATGGCAGGAACTGATTATGTTTAGCTTGGAGAAGAAATTATTGAGAGGGGACATGGTAGCACTCTTCAAATGGCAAAGACTTGATTTGTGCTGCCCTGAGTAGATTTGTTTGAACATTAGGGGGAAGTTATTAATTGTAAGAGCAACTTGCCACTGAAATCAGTTCCCTAAAAGGATAGGCTGGTTTCTTCTCACTGGAGGTCTCCAAGCAGAGTCTGGGCATCCACCATTGGGGATACTCTTGATTTCCTGAACCAAGGAGAAGACTAGACTAGAGCACCTACAAGCCCCCCTCATTTAAGATTCTTTATTGCCTCTTTATGATTTTATGCTGCTTCTTTACACAGATGTTCTATATGACTATCATAATTAAGGCTCAACAATAGATCTCTGTGAATATGTCTAACTCTATAAACGTTTTAAAAAAACATTTACGATAGTAGCTACACCCACATCCTCTACTAATTAATTCCATAAAGTACACTTTGCACAATGAATAGTTCAACATTCTTTAAACTTTTATTTATCAAATGTTGCAGCTTGATGTCAGGAAGGATTAAGAGGGCATGAGAAGTTGGCTAAGACAGAAGGGGATAACTCTCATAAAGCATGGTAAAATAACTTTTATAGATGACAACTCCCACAATCCCCAACCAGCCCTGGCCCATACTACCTCAGGGATTGTTTGAAGTACAGTTCCAAAAAGTAACTTTCCTAAGCTCTCCCCACTTATTCATTCTTGGTGCATTAAAATAATGCCTTTGCCCTTAATATAGCTTAACGTCCAGAAGCAATGAATGCAACAAAATATTGCCTTTTCCAACTAGTAATTGTTATTTCCTGTTCTCTAAAAACAGCTATGTTCTTCCTTAATTGATTTCATGTCCCTAGGAAAAAGAAACAGATGGCAGATTTTGAAAATGCATAGAAACTAGGGAGAAAGACACACAGAGGGGAGGCAGAATTTCTGAGCGGGCGATTGATTGTGTGCTCCCACATGTGGATATAGTTCATTGGGAATCAGTGCCTCTGAACCTGGCCTCCATGTGGAGCAGAATGGGGTGGTACAGTTCAGACATGGTAGAATGGACTGTGGGTGCAAGAGCCATTTTTGAATACAATAAAAATTAAACAACTTTTATAAGCAGAAACAGCCCAGCAAGGTCATTCTCCCAGATGTAGATGTTTGGTTTTTTCCCCTTTTTATACCAAGGAATATTAAAAAGCCCCATTCTCATTCCTTTACACTGAGATGGTTTTTGCATTTGGGTGTGGGGTTGCTTCTCTGAAGCCTCTGATGCTTTCAGTTACTCCTGGCAGCTCCATTCAGTACATGGGAGGCTTCTCTTGTGCTATGGGGAAGGAGTCTCAATGTGATCAGGTGTGCCTTCTGGCCACTCTGAAACAGATAGGACAAAATCTCACAAGGTGCAGCTCCTTGTAGTTAGGCTTGGTAACACACAGTGAAGGCCACCACAAAATACATTGTTTTGACCTGGTGACTGGTTTCTGGTGATTAAAATCAGTTTACAAAACTCTTTGAAATGTAGGTTGAGCCAGCATAAAGAGTACACCATTGTGTGAGCTCATCAGAACATTCCCAATGGATGGGGTGGTTGTTGTGTCACTGTATTACTTTAAATAAGAAAAAAGCATTCCTCAATAATTTTTTGGCTCATTACCTTCATGACAAAATGAGCAAGCAAATGGGTAGAAGCAAAGTTTAGAAATGCATGCCAGGCCTTAGAAGTAAAGGGCCAGTCCTTGTCATTTTTAATTGCCATCATGTTGGCTTCAATTTATGGCAATTCTATGAATGAGAGTCCTCTAAGACACCCTGCCAACAGTCCTGCTCAGGTGCTATAAACTCCAGACAGTGCTTCCTTCACTGAGTCTATCCATCTGTAATGCATCCTTCCTCTTTTCCTATTGCCTCCTACTTTACAAAGCATGATCACTTTTTCTAATGAGTCATATCATTAGGATATGTCATAGAATCATAGGGTTGGAAAACACCACAAGGGCCATCCAATCTAACCCCCTGCCATGCAAGAAGACACAATCAAAACACTCCCAACAGATGGCCATTCAGCCTATGTTTAAAAACCTCCAAAGAAAGAGATTCCACCATACTTTGAGGCAGTGCATTCTACTGTCAAACAGCACTTACCACCAGGAAGTTCTTCCCAATGTTTAGATGGAATCTCTTTTCCTACTGTTTGAATCCATTGCTCCATGTCCTAGTCTCTGGGGCAGCAGAAAACAAGCGTGTCCCTTCAAAATATGATATCCCTTCAAAAATTTAAACATGGCAATCACGTCACCTCTTAGCCTACTCTTCCCTAGGCTAAACATATTCAGCTCCCTAATCTACTCCTCATAGGGCATGGTTTCCAGACTTTTCACCATTTTGGTCGGCCTCCTCTGGACACACTTTGTCAATATCCCTTTTGAATTGTGATGCCCAGAACTGGACATAGTACAGTGTGCCCACACCAATCATGGGCTTGCCATCCACGGCTTGAGCTTCCGCGGACGGCAAGTCCCGGTTTTCTCAATGGGCATGCATGCATGCGGCGGTGCAAGCAGGAGCGCTCACCCACTGAAAAGGATGGGACTTAAGGTCCTGCATTTTTTACTATCCACAGGGGGATCTGGAAAGGATCCCCATGGGATAGCAAGGGTGCACTGTATTCCAGATGTTGTCTGACCAAAGCAGAATAGAGTAGCACTATTACTTCTTTTTGATCTAGATGTTCAAATTATGATCGTCTCAGTTTGGTCATTCAAACTTTTAGGAATAGTTCAGGCCTGATTTGCTCTTTTTAGAAATCCATGATATCCACAGAACTCTCCTGTAGCACCACACTTCAAAAGAGTTTATTCTCTTCCTATCAGCTTTCTTCACTGTCCAGCTTTCTGTCCAACCATACAGAAAAGCTGGAATATTATGGCATGGATTAGTCCTTAGATCAGTAGTTTTAAAACATCTGTGGGTTTATCTGTTAATTGCCTTCTGTACATGTACTCAATCCATGTATGTTTCAGGGGATCCTGAGGTTTATTCTAAGGAGCTTCCTTAGTAAACTTACAACACTTTTCTCAGGCCAGGTGATAGCATGTTCTAGATACCCTTAGCCCTGCATTATGGGGCAGATTCTTTATGGCAGGCAAGCATCTTTTGTCTGCTATATTAGTCTTCTTGGTGAGATACCTATGATAAGCTCTCAGGAACACAAGGGTTTCTGGGCACTTAGTTTGTAAATTGTTGCCCCATATTAATGGAAACAGTATGTTTTATTAGTTTGATCCCAGATGCAATTGTAGTTGCTTCACTTGAGTTACCAGAGTAGGTGAGAGTGGAATGATACACAGTAATAGACCCTCTCTACATTGTTCTCCATGAGTGACAAAGAAAAGGTTGACAAGCAGTGGGGAGGTATGAGGCATAGGGGAAATGTTGAGGTAAGAAAAAGAGGAAAAGAAATACTAACTAATCTGGTAAGAGACAAGGGGAGGAATGGAGAAAGCAAGGATAAGAGACAATTGTCTAGAATAACAAGAAAGATGGATAGCAGAATGGAACCAAGGAAGAGAGCTGGATAGATTGACTTTGCCTCCCAAGCAGAGTATTAAGTCCCTTCCCTCTTCCAGGTTGTCAGTACTTCTACCACCACATTCTCATGAACAAGCCATAGTGGCTGCTGATATTCTAACCTTAATGAGTTTTACAGCTGCAAGGTTCATATCATTCAACAACAACACAGAATAAAACAGTGTGGTTTTTAAGGGGTAAAAAGTGAAGGAAGTATATCAAGTTAATGAATCAACTCAGCTTTCTCTCTCTCTTTCTTTCCTGGGAAGTGTAGGGCATTTTAAAAATTCTAGTTATGATTAAGCCAAAGTTAAGGATTTGATCTGAGTGATAAAATTAAGAATGTACTAAAAATCTCACATGGAAATTCAGATGACCATTTTATCTTAGGCTGAATTATGCCCTCATATTAATAAATGCAAATAATACTGTCTTGTTCAATCCACATAAATAGATTTTTGGCCTTCATGTGATGCTTGATGTGTGTATATTGGTATATCTGCCTGCACTGTCCATACAGGATAACACTAGAGTATAATCAGTATAGTGTAGTAGTTTGAGCATTAGACTGTGACTCTGAAGAGCAGGGTTCAAATCCCTGTTCAGCCCTGGAAACCCACTGAGTTACACTTGGTAAGTCACATTCTCTCAACCTCAGACGATGGCAAGAGTAACTCCTCTCTGAAGAAACTTGCCAAGTAAACCCTGTGATAGGGTCACCTTAGGGTCGCCATAAATTGGAAATGACCTGAAGCACAACAACAACATATTATCACATTATCTTTTTATAGCTGTCAATGTGTATGTGTATCATTTTTTCTTTTCCTCTTCCATAACTGGAATTCAGGGTAATCCAGTGAAAGTGATTGACAGTAAATTCAGAACAGGCAAAACAGACACAAAGCCTATTGTGCACATGAAATTTGCTAGCATTAAGGTATGGCAATGACCCCTAGTTTATATGGTTTTGAATGGAATGAGGCAAATTCATAGAGATAAAAAAGCCAATGCTTTTTTTTTTTTTTTGCCATGGTAGGCAGAACTCCTATGTTCAGAGACAGTTAACTATCCAAAAGTTGCTGCATGGTGGTGGGGAGAGACATCAGATTTTGGAGTTTATCACATTAAAAAAACCCTCCCGACTTTGCAAACCAACCAGTTGAGCATGGCTTGTAGACGGGTTTTAGGTGGGATGCAGTTGGGTGGCGGCATCAATGAATTTTTCCCTGTGATAATACCTGAATGCATCCTGTAATCAACTTTAAAACAGAAGGTATAAATCGGTTTTTTTTTAATGTGATAAACTCCTTTGTCTTAATGTAAAGGCATTAAATTCCTGGAAATATAGGATAGCTATCCATGCAGGGGTAAGGCATTTTGCTCCCTGATACAAATAAAATAGAACTCCCATTTCCATTTCATGTATAAAAGTGGAAGGGACTGGCAGTTGAATCTTCCTTAAATACTAGCAATTAGACAGGATCCTCCACTGTATCTGAAGGCTGCAAGCTAGTTTAAAGGGATCAAAGTAAGGGGGGATGCAGACCAGGGCGTCGGAGACGCCCTGGTCCAGAGCGCCGCTGGAGTTCAGCCTCCGGACCGTGGCGCTCCTGCGGCGCATCTAAAAGGAGCACCAAATTGGCGCTCCTTTTAGATTTAAGGGAAAGTGCGCCCCAAAAGCGGCGGGCGCACTTTCCCTGACTCAAACGGCGCAGCGCATGTGGGCGCTGTGCCGTGAGGTCATCCCCAGTGCACCGGCCGTGTGGACGGACGGCGCTTCTGGGGGCGACCTCGGGGAGAGGAAGGGGCGCCGCTCGTGCGGCTGCCCCTCCTCTTCCCTGCCCGGAAGATGACTTTTTTAGTCGTCTGCTTAGGGCCTAAGTTCCATGGCTCAGAACTCTCCCATCCATAATTTTTCTGTTGCCTTACAAAATATGTTGCCTGAGGTGGTTATCTCTGCCTAATAGTAAGGCTGGCACAGCATGCATTTCACTTTAGAGAGCTTTAGAGGCCTTTAGAGGGATGCAGTGGTCAAGTGGTTAAGATGCTGACTCTGCTGATTGCAAGATCGGCAGGTTGGCAGTTCAAGTCCCAGGTGCTTCATGATGGAGTGAACTCCTGTCACTAGTGCCAGCTTCTGCCAACCTAGCAGTTTGAAAGCATGCAAATGCAAGTAGGAAGGTAAACAGCATTCTGTGCAATCATGCTGGCCCCATGATCACAGAATAATCTCTGACAACGCTGGTTCTTCGGCTTAGTAATGGAGATGAGCACCGCCCCTTATGGTTGGACATGACTTGACAACCTTGTCAATGGGGAATACCTTTACCTTTACCTTAGAGGCCTCTAACATTAGAAAGTCATAGTGGTGTGAGTCTGATTTAACTTCCATAGCAACATCCTGTGGAATCCTGGGATTTACAGTTCAGTGAGGCACTAGAGCTCTTTGGCTGAGAATGTTAAATACTCCCTCCTTCATGACTACATATTCCAGGATTCCATAAGATGTTGCCATGGCAATTAAAATGAAATCAAACTGGTATAACTGTGTAGTATGAAAGAGCTCCAAGTCTGTTTTAAAGATAATTCAGAAGGGAGTTTGGAGAAAGAAGAGAAGGTGCCCAGGTACAGTTGGGTCCCAGACAGGAGAAGTACACAGGTCAGTTTGCCAGAGTCTTCCCCAATACAGTGATAAATATACAATATTCCTTCCCCTTTAAAGGGGGGGTTTATAATGCTCAGCTGGTTCTGAAATTACAGAGCAAAATGGGGTTTCTCTCTCTGCTCAAACAATAGCAGCAACACCAGATTATGGGTTCTTCCAGGTGGGGTATATGTATTCAGAGGTTACAGTATTTGCTACTGTAGTTCTCATTTTTTAAAATATCCAAACAATACAGTCAGCCCTTCATATCTATGGGGCTTATGTTTCAGAGCAGCCTGCTGCAGATGCCCAATATCATGGGACGTCAAGTCCCATTATAGTCAATGGCAGTGTGATATGTGCACAATTGCATTGTCATGGCCATGTGCACACACTGCCATTGACAAGAACAGAGCAGGGCCATCCATGGATGCTCCAATCCATGGATGGCAAGCCCACCAATATGGAGAATTGACTGTACAGTTGACCCTCCACATTTGTGGCTTTGATTTTTGCAGATTTGGTTATTCACAGATTTAACTAATATGTTCTCTCTAGGAATCTCTAGGTCCTCCAGTGTGACTTTGCTGGAAGTTGTCCATAAAGTCACACTGGAGGATCTAGAAATTCCTAAGGAAAAAAACTTCTCTAGGCATTTGTAGGTCCTGCAGTATGACTTTATGGTCCAGATGTGGACCATAGAGTTTCACTGGAGAACCTAGAGATTCCTAGAAAGATGGTCTCTCAGTTAAAAAATAGTGTTTTTTTAATTTTCAAGTTTTCCATTTTCATGGGGATCCCGTGCCCCTAACCCTAAGCCCACTATATTTCTGTTGCTACAGAGTATTTTCTGTCAGTTCCCAGCATTAGGTGCAACATTTCCCTCCAACATCAAGTGTTTTGTTGTTTCTAAATTGTGAGACATATCAGACAAAAAAGCCCCCACTTTTCTTTTTTTAATAATAATAATAGAGATTATTATTATCATCATCATCAACATCATCATCAGTTTTAGTATTAGTAGTGCCAGTAGTAGTGCTAGTCTCCCAAAACTGGAACTCAAGGCAGCTTACAATTCAAGTTGTAGTGTCTCAGGAATCAGTACAATTACATTACATAATACAGTAAGACTTGGAAAAAAATATTAAAAAGGAGGAGGACATTTGCCCTTCAAACCATAAGATTGCAACAAACCACACCCCTATTTTATTTTATTTAAAAAAATCTTTGGAAGAGCCCTACTATTATTCCAAGAAATTGCTACAAGTAGCCTCCCCCCAAATGGAATTAGTGGCCATTGTGATAACAGCTGGTAAAACTGAAAGAGCTTTACTGTGCAAACTCATACTTGTTTAGATCAGTTTGGAAGGGTCCTAAAAGAACAAGGCAAGTCAGTGCTAAGAAATGTACTGTCTGTGGGAAAAGCAGGAAACATATTACTTGTGAATGATGGTTGCTCTAGTTAGAAGTTCAGACAGATCTAACTTTATCCTGAAAAAAAAATGAAGGAAAATTCTCCAGTGATAATTTAATGTGTTGTTTCAATCTGAGGCATTGTCATAGATATCTGACAGATTGTGACAATTTGCTGTACCTGCTTTATTTTATTTTATTTTATTTTATTTGTGCAGCAAGCAGTGTTGAGAATCACCTTCTTAATTTCAGGAGCTGCCCTTAATAATACATTTATTTTTATACCGCCCATTGGTAGTCCAATCCGGGCGGTTTACAGCATAAAAATTACATATAACATAAAACAACATTTTCCCTCCCACTTAGGCTAGGCCCGATGGAGATGGGCCTGCATCTCCAACCAAGATGACGTCGGATGGAGTGGAGGGAGGGCCTTGATTAAATCAGTGTCAATCCAGGTCACTTTTGCTGCTCTCCTTTGCTGGTACAGTGCTGAATTAATGTAGTTTGATATGGCTTTAACTGTTATGGCTCCATCCTATAGAATCCTGGGATTTGTAGTTTGTTGTGGCACCAGAGCTCTCTGACAGAGAAAGCTAAATATCTAAAACTACAAATCCTAGAATTCCATAGCTGTTAAAGTAGTGTCAAACTGCATCAATTTTGCAGTGTAGATACAGCCCCATTCTTACATCAGAATTACTCTCCCCCTCCCCAATCTGGAGTTTCCCAATGTGTTGGACTGCAGCCCCCAGCAGTGCTGGTTGTGATAACAGAAACTGTATTCAAATACATCTTGAGAATAATAGGTTGTGCAAGGTCAGGTTACTGCAATCTTCCATACCAAGAATTTTTCACAGATGGAGTGTTCACTTTTGATAATGCTGAATCTTCATTTGAGCCTCCTCCCTCCACACTACCTCCTCTTCTTACAATTTTATCACACAGGAGGCAATTCCATGAATAAAGTGCATTTAAACCCATCAATATCCCACAAGAGCAGGATGATTTTCAGATGACGTCCCCAATGTCGCAATTGTCCTGCAGTTAACCTGTGAATAAAGCAGCAAAATTGCACCGCTTTTTATTTTCAAAATTTCCCTGTGAATAAAACGTGCTGCAATTTTGCTGCTTTATTCACAGGTTAATTGTGGGATAATGGCGGCATTGGGGACATTGTCTGAAAATCATCCCGTTCTTGTGGGATATTTACAGGTTTAAATGCGCTTCCCTCCCATGTGATAAATTCGGTTGAAGTGTATGGTTTGTGACAGTGTTGATGTGTTCCATTCCATATGTAGAAGCCTCATACAGTTACCCTCAAATGCCCTCTCCCAAATTTCCCATTCCTTAAGTACCTTTAGTGACAGCAACAGAAAGTAATGGGATGATATTTTCTGCCAACCCAGAAAACAGGCAGAATGCGTTCCCTGACAAAAGTTTGCTGATTAAGAGTGACGTGAAAGGTACTGAGAGAACCCTGGCTGCAAAGCAAAATTCCTTGCTATTTATGGGATATAGAAAAAAAAATCAAGTTGCTGGTATTTTAAAAAATAGGCAAATCTCTCAAAGAGAAAGGACAAATTTCTCCCATAGTAAGTCACATGTGGTTGTGACTTCCAACTGTGACTCAAGGAAAAAGAAGACATGTAAAAGTTGACTTTATTATCACTTGATATCTGTGTATACTTGGACAAAGGCAATTTGGCTATATATTAAAGAACCCCATCTCCATTTATTATCATTAGTAAATGTTAAAAAAAATAGTTGTGTTTTGTGGGGTTTTGCTGAAAAAAATTGGGGGATGCATATCAAACAATGAGACATTGCTTTCTGTTATGAACAAAAGCATAGTTTTGCCCTGAAGGGAAATCTGTTCCATAACATTAAAGATGTGATTTGGATTTAAAACGCATTCCATTTGAGAATAGAAAAGACAGCCGTCTCAGCAGAGGACCTGAAATCCTGAGCGACTAAATAATCTATATCTTTTTCTAACATGTCCTTATCTTCAACCAGTATCTTCTTTAATGTATAATTGGCCCTTCAGCTCTGTGGACTTTGGATCTGCGAATTCGGTCATGTAGGGATTGTCATGTCCCATAGTGGTCACATAAATGTGGACACACTGAAGCTGCACATTCATGTTGATGCCATTTAACAATATGGGACGTAATTATTTGCAGGGGGGTTGCAAATAATTGTGAGGGATACTGTAACAGAACCCCCGGACTTCCTGTTCACATCAAAGTCTAGCACAAAGCTCGTCCAACCTTTTCCCACAACCGTTCACATTTAACTCCAGACACACCTTTTGTCTAGATATGTCCTTTGCTGCATCTCTCTCAGATACTCCCCTCAGATCATCCCATTTTTTCCCCCGTGCCACTCCATATACTTGGAATTACCCCCTAGAACACCTGTGTTTTATTACCCTTCCTTCTTATTCAAATTTCTCTTTAAGACCTACATTTTCTATAAGGCCTTTTGCTCAGCTTCTCTGTCATTTCCCTTCTTTACTTTTCCCTGTGGGCATGTCTTCACTCGCCAGAATACTCCGAGCTTCCCATAGAGTATTCTGGCCCCATATTTCCCCCAAAATTCCTACTGTTACCTGTGCTCTCTCTGCAGTGATGATGGGTGGTTGCCTTCCTATACAATCCCCATTTGTTGCCCATCACTGAGGTCACATTGAGGTGTCTAGCCAAGTTATTGATGCTAGGTGTCTTATTTTGACCTGGTGATATACATTCCATGCTTATTTTGACTCCAAAATGCAGCAACAAATTTTAGCTAAATATTGTTGGTATCCTGGAATATCATCTGCAGACTCTAGGTCAGGGGCAGACAACCTTTTTGAGACCTGGGCCGGTCTCCCGTAGCCCAGGTCTCAGCTGGGCTGGGGGGGGATGCACCCTCCGCCGCTACGCGCGACTCCCCCACGCATGCTGCCATACCACGCGCGACCCCCCCGACCATAGCTGCCACCGTAGCATGTGCGGCCGCAGCCGCCACGGCACATGTCACGGACACCATTTTGGAAGTCCAAATCGCGGCCGCGATGCATTTGCGCATGTGCAAGAGTACTGCGGATGCGTAAACGCGTCGCGACCGTGGCCGCAGAGTCCGGGGCCCGGGGCTCTGCTCTAGGTGTTCTGAACATATCCTAGAGAAAGTTAGAAGTAGGCCAAAGAGATTTGTTTCTTCACAGGCCTTTTAGACAGCTCCAGTACTACAGTACTTCTCTCTTCAGGGCTCAAAACTCTCCAGACAGCTCAAAGAGAAAGAGAAAGAGAAAGAGAAAGCTGAGAGCAGAGAAAAATACAGGAGGGTAGACCAGAAGGTTTCTGAACCAGAAAAAGTTGTTACTTCCACTAGTATTCAATAACTGAATCTTTCTCCTCTTAATGATGCAGTTGGTCCTCCATATCCATGGATTCTTTATTGAGGGATCCAACCAACCATGGCTTGAAAATATTCCAAAAAGATATAAATTCCAAAAAACAAATCATTGTTTTGCTATTTTACATAAAGGACACCATTTCACTACACCATTGTATTTAATGGGACTTGAGCATCCATGAATTTTGGTATCCATGGGGTGTCCTGGAACCAAACCCCAGTGGATACCACAGGCCCACTATGTATGCAGTCTATAGTTTGCTTTCAAGTAGGTCTATCTTGATTTCCCCTCAAACATACATTCAAGATAAACTTTGTCAAATCACCTTTATGATACTTATTTTCCTATACCTGCCAATAGTGTTCAGAGCTTTAAATGGACAGCATAGAAGGAAGTATAGAACAGTATCAAAACCAGTATCTTAGTTTTGATTAAGTTTATCTTAACTATATGAAATGTATATTCATCTTGAACTATACTGGAGTCAAAACCTGAGGGGAAATGCCTTCCCTCATGTCGGGTTTCAACCAATTAAAAAAACAAATCTTCCTGCAAAGACTCACACTCCATAGTCCAAGGCTTTCCCCCTAATAGAGTGTGGGTTTTTGGAAGAAGGTTAATTTTTTAAATTGGTGGAACCCAACATGAGGATAGGGTTCCCCCCCCCCCCACATGTTTTGACTCCAGTGCATAATAGTATTTCCATATCTTGTGGCTTTTTAACAGTGTCTTTTTAACATTTTTATAAGCTGCTTTGAGTCCTCATCTGGAAAAAAAGGCAAGATAGAAAATGATGATGATGATGATGTCGATGATGTTGATGATGCCATCCCCAGTGATATGTTCTGAGATGTTAATCCTATAATTCAATACTCATGTCCAGGGAGAAAGCCTTACTAAATGCATAGTGGGGCTTACTTCTGCATATACAGTTGCACTGTTTGTTTCTTAAGATGGTTCCTTATAGCACACTTGAATGATTCTACAATTGTCTTTAGCACTCTAGAGTAGAAGGTATGTGTTTCCTTTCTTAGTCAAGTAGAATATGATTCAACAGAAGAACCAATAAATCCTGTATTTCTGTCCTGAGGGCCCAACTCTGATTGACCAAAGCCATACGCTGAAAACAATGGCATTTTTTAATATCTTTTTTTGTCCTCCTCATTATGATTGATTGCCATCTTCTAGTACTATAAACAGGACATCAAAGATTTCAGTTCCAAGTGCAAAGGGTTAGTTTCCACTTGTTAGGAGATGATCTCTCACAGAGACCTTTTGACCATGCAAATCATGTTGCATGGCCTCATTTCTGAACTCACCAGAAGAAATGACATATAGTACCCAGCAGGTTGTTAATGGAGCAACCTTACTGAGATGGCAAACTCATGTGTTAAGATGTTCAAATTAACACTTAGGAGTATAAAAGGAGACACTGAGGTCTTCAAAGACCAGGTTGCATATCACACTGAAGGATACACATACTATTTATGGCCCTGGCTGAAATTTTATACACAGGATTGAAAAGATCCATGATACAGAATTAGAATCTTTCATTGGCTGTAGTCTTGAGATAAACATTCAGACAGTGATGCAGACTGGAACATTCATATAAGAGAAGTGCATTTGTTTTTGCATTTTGTTTCACATGTGTATACACACACACACACACACACACACACACACAATTTCGCTTGTATCAGATACATAAATGTCAGATAACCGCATGGTCTAAGCTTGAGATCTAGCCCAACAGGCTACCTTGTATGGTTGTGCCCACCCTTCAGAGGTTTAAGAATGAAACAGAAGTATGCATCATTAGCTTCTATGGTTGGCAGGAAGTATGACTCCTTTGGATTGGCCAAGCCTCACAAAAACATTTGAAGTCTAACTAGTCTTGCCTAGTCAAAACAGCAGTACTGGCCTTTACTTCAGGCTTCAGCCCAGCAACTAACTTGACGGACTTGGAGAACACACATATCAAGCCTAGGTTTCCATACAGTCTCCCAAAACTCTAACCTGGCTCTGATAATATGCAAAGCTATAAATACAGGTTATGAAGGGGAAGGGAGAATCACTGACACATTGACACATTTATCATCCCTAGCTCAATTTTTATATATAGCATTTCAGCTTACAATCCAAATGTCCTAAATATTTTCATTTACAAATGTGCTAAACAATGTTGTCTACATGTGCCATTAAATTCTATGAGACTCATTTTTATTCGAAGTATAGTACTAGGATCATAGCCTGGTTTATAACCCAATCTTACATGTGGAGGGGAGGATAATACTGAGTTGAATGGACTTTGGTTTAAGTAAATAAGTAAGCAAGTAAGTAAGTATAGGACTATAACCTTTGTGGTCTCTGTCTGAGGTTATTAAGGATGCACATGTTTTGAGAAGGGGAGATTCTGAATTTCTGAAATTGAGGACACGTATATTGAGGCTTCAAAAGAGATTGTGGAGGCTAAAGATAGCAACCTGTTTCAGACCATCTTGCCTCCTCTTACCAGCTATGTAGACAAGATGAATATGACACATAATGGATGCATTTTAAGCAAAGCTTACAGAATGGCAAAAAGATGGTCAAAAATGCCATTAGCCATAGCAAATGGATTTCATGCACTGAAAATTTCAGTTGTGTTTTCTTGCATTCATTAATTTAATTAAGCTCTACCTGTTAATCATGTGTACCCATGAATTATGTTTGGAAACATTTTCAAAACAGAACTCCTGTAGAAAGTTATATTTTTACTTTTCTTACTAAAAATTCCAAAAGTACAGTGTTCCAGATGCTCACTATCTCATCCATCCTTAAAACCCTTATATGAGTTTGGATACTTTGATTTCTGTTTCATAGAGAATAACTTGAAATTGGGTGCAGGGCCTTTTACAGCACACAGTTAGAGCATTATGGTTCCATTTTAATTGCCATGGTTCTGTCCTATGGAATCTAGGGATTTGCAGTTTAGGAAAGGGCATTTAGAAATTTCAGGCAGAGAGCTCTAATGCTTCATCAGACTACAGGTTTCTATAGGATGCATTTAAAGTGGAATAATAGTGATATAATTTTGTAATATGAAAGAGTTCCTGAATACTTGCCTCCATACAATGTTTTGTTGATGTTAGTTATGAGTTTTTGTAATAAACCATTGTCTTCTGTTAGTAAAGGAATGGATGAAGGTGGACAAAGTGACACTTAATCCAGACAAGACAGATATGTTCTTGGTTATTCCCAAGGCAGAACAGGGGGAAAGTATTCAACCTGTGCTGGATGGAGTTAGGGCAGATGCAGACCAGCCTAAAGGGTCGGCACAGAGCCACCCCTGGGAGCAGCGGATCAGGGCTGCGGCAACCACATGCTGTGGCCCCGATCCCCCTTTCTGCCGCCCCAAAAGAGTGGCAAAATGCTGCTCCTTTTGGGGATGGCAAAAGGCGCCCTTTCAGCTGTGGCAGCAGCATTTGTGTACAAGTGTTAGATTTCCTGAGACTTAGGAAATGTTACTTAGAAAAATAATATTAGTAAAAAAATATTAGTTACAGCTACTCCAAGCCTTCCCCCACCATCTCTAGTTACTATTATAGGCCCGGGGTTTGTGGGTTCCCCCCCTCTTTCTTTAGTTACCTGTTTTCAAAATCTGAATGAAAAAAATAACTGGCCTGTGCTAAAAAACATACCCTTCAGCCATTCATCCTCATCATTGCCTCAATACTCACAACAGAACATGAGGCAACACAACTTGAGCTATGTGATAGTCCTTCTCCTCTGTTTAGGAAAGACTATTACATGCTACAGTATTAAACTACTGAAGTAGTTAAAATCACAATTACACTGCAAAGAAAAGAAAAGAAAAGAAAAGAAAAGAAAAGAAAGCTAATTATACTTTTATTCATAGAGAAAGAAATGATTTAAGGTAACTAGTTACTTGTGAATACTTACTTTCATGTTCAGGTTTCCATATTATTAATA
>JAIPUX010001880.1:18342364-18365311 GCA_020142125.1 Phrynosoma platyrhinos
AAAGGAGCGCCAATTTGGCGCTCCTTTCAGGGACGCCGCAGGAGAGCCGCAGTGCGGAGGCTGCGGTCCCGCAGCGCTCCGTCCGGCGGCGTCCTGGAAGCACTTGTGTGCTTCCCCCCTGAGTTAAATATATCCAATTGATTTCAGATGGTTTAACTCTAATGTTCTAACCTATATAGAGCATTCTGATTATTGTTTGTTGCACTGTTGTTTTTGAATTGAGAACTGCTTTAATTTTCCTCTGCAAATCTGTCAGAATCTACTAGCCCCCGTATGTTATCATGCATAGTTTGGTTGTTCTTGTGAAGATTTCTAGTCTTGTTTAGACAAATTTTTTCTCAGAAGAATCAAGAACTACTATATATGAGAGCCTTGTTAGCAACCTACATTGTATACTTAGAAGCCAGGCCTTGTATTTCTTTTCATCTCTTCTGTACCATTTCTTTTGCCTCAGCTTGTTTCAACTTTCTCTTCATTCTTTTTCTGGAACAAGAAAGAGAATGTTTGGTCCTCCAAATGCTGTTGGACTGCAACTCACATCATCCTTCACTAAACAGGTTGGGATGATAGAAGGTGTAGTACAGCAACAACTAGAGCAGCATGTATTTTCCAGTCTTGTTTCATAGTATAATATTTGACCCAGTGGGTTTTTTATTTTGCTGTTAAGCAGCTGTTTTCTACAGACTGAAGACTGGGTGTATATTCAGGTGCCTGAATAAGCACATAGTCCAGTTGAGACCAGAACATAACTAAATTTGATTCAACCCCATATCAGCAGCACCAGATTAAAAACATTGCCAGTGTCTGTGGATAGCATAATGGTATGCTAAAACATGGAATTAAAGAAGGAAAAGAATTTCATTGGCACTGACAGTCTTGATGAAAATAGGATTTTCACACTTTCTGAAAGTAATTGAAAGAAAAACAAAGTACTTCCTCTTGAAAATTTGCACACTGCCAGGCATATGGGGCATTTCAGTGAACCAACCATGTACATGTTTTAAAATGTGAATGGCAAAAAATGCATACAATGGGGGTGGGAAATACCTCATATCCTTTAGTCAATGGGGAAATAATATGCATTAAAATGTATAAATAAAAGTGCACTCGAGGAGAATATGTAAACACACAAATAAATTTCAATGCCAATTGAAATAAGCAAGTGTCACAATCTAGTAAGCAACAAAGATAGGATGAAAATGTGGGTGGCATTCAGAGAAAAGCAATAAGATTAAGAGATTTTCACATCCCTGCTAAGGTGATTTCATCCAGCAAGGAGATTTTTGTGTTGTTATGGTTGTAATCTGATATTTCACAAATAAATATCCCATCTGTATTAAATATGCTTATATGTAGCACACCTACAGTACTATCTATGCTTTACAGCTAGGAAGCCTCAGACAGTGTTTTAATTATTGTTCAAATAATTTTGGGAGGTACTACTAATTGCTTGCAAACTGTATTTGTTTATCGGAAAACAAGTTTCTCTGTATTCCTCCTCCTCCTCCTCCTTTCCTTTCTTTTCCTTTCTCCTTTTCTCTTAAGGGGCCTCAGCTGGTGCCAACATAAGATATACCATGACAGACACTAGGGCTCCTAACCTGCCTGCTAAGATTAAAGGCCCGGACACCAGTTTAGCTCTTGGCTTGGGTTTATGCTCCATGGGGATGGAGGGAGATGCTTTGGATTCTTGGAGGTGGGGGATTCCAAACTGGAGTGGTCTGACTATTTCAGGGCAGAGACTGTCAGGAGGAAGTGTGATTTGTCTGTTTGTCTGGCCCTGGGCCACAGAAAGAGCAAGGCAGGGTTTGTAATGAGACACCTTGTCCCTTGCAGTCACCAAGCTATGCCTGCTTATCGTGCATTAAAGCTCTCTGGGCAAATAGAAATGAAAACGTAGGGAAAGAAGGGTTGAAACTGGTGAAAAACAAGCACTATCCCAAATGTTTTTGTGAGATTATGGTCCACTGTGCCAGCTTCCTCTTATTCTACTGATAGTCATTCTTCTCTGAGTTTTCAATACTGTGTGAGGTCCAAGGACTAGAAGAGGTGGCCATTAAAATCCAAAGTAAACAAATGGGGTAGCTCATCTTTTTTTAAAGAACCTATCACCCTATTAAAACTATTATCCATGGTGAATCCTGGTATGAGCCTATTAAAGCTCTAAGATCATCCAGAAAGGTCCTTATCTCTGTCCTACCACCCTCTCAGTCTCATCCGGTTGGAACAGGAGAGAAGACCTTCTCAGTGGTTGCTCCCAGACTTTGAAGCTCCCTCGCTAGAGAAGCCAGAATGAGATTCCTGCTATTCTTTTGGTAGTAGTTAAAAACATTTTTGTGCTATCAGGGTTTTTCAAAGTAATGATGATTGGACTTTTAAATGTGGTGTGATTCAGATTTTAGGTTTATATATAGTTTTTAAATACATCTTGTTTTACAGTTTACTGTTTTTAATCTTTATAAATTGTTTAATTGCTTTTAAATGTTATATTTATACTTTTAAATGTTTTAGTATTGTTTTAATTTGTATTTTTTAAAATTTACTGTTAGTTGCCTTGAGACCCTATAGCAAAAGAAAGGTGAGAAATAACAACAACAGCAGCAACAACAATAGCAACAAGTAGTAGTGGTGGTGGTGGTGGTCATGGTCTTAATTGGTAGCTTTCACTGAATAGAGGAAAAACCCCAGCCTTCATTATGTTTAAAAATACAATCCTGCAAATAACATAAATCTGCTTTGAAGCTATAGTTTTGATTCTTTTGGGGTCCTAGGACGTTATCACACGTGGCCCAGAAACTGAAAATAAAGTGGAAATGAGGCATCCTGAAAATAAACGGGAAATAACCTTGTTTCCACAAATGTCATTACCTTAATTGCGAATTTACAGTAAGTGCATTGAACATCCACACACGAATTGAATCATTGAACGTCCATGTACTAGAAATGAGCCTCTTGCACATGCGCAGATAGAGGAATGCTCGCTGGAACCATGGCAACAGCAGGGAAATGCTCCCCAATGCGCATTTGGCGATCACATTACGGTAAATACGTAATTACCGTAATTACGTATTTGCATTTCCTCCAGACAACTGGATTACAAAAGATTGCGGTTAACACCAGTTTCTGTTCACTTTCTGTCCAGTTTCTGTGCGACGTCGTGTGAAAACACGGGGCACTAATTCAGTTTCGGTCTGGATTTTGTGTGGATCAACCAGCAGATTTGCCCCCGTGTGATAACGTCCCTATAGATGAGATCAGATAGATGCGAAAAGAGCCATAACATAGTAAAACATTTTGGGGAGCATCTTGGTAGTCCAGAATATGTGTTAGGCAGCTGTCATACTGTCTGCATCCATCACTTTCAACAAACAACAAGCAGCAGGGTCTTGTGAGATTTGTTTAAAAGTTTTAACATAGGGGGGAAACCCTCCTACCATCCTGTATATCATGAAAGTAGAGGCCACAATCCCCCATTCCCCTGAAGAACAGTGTATATAATGTTTCCTCCCTCACACCAACAAGTAATTAACTTACTTGAATTGGCAGGGGAAGCAACAAGTAACAGAATGGATTACTTTTCAAAGTACTGTATATACGCATGTATAAGTCTAGAAAATTTAGTTCAAAATTGACCCAAAAAATCTGAGTTGCCTTATCAACAGGTCAATGTAAGGATAGTACTTTAACTCTCAAAAAAGAAAGGAAACAATTCCCTGGTGAAAGGCAAGAGTATAATCTGTCCTGGAAGCACTGACACACCTCTGTTCTCTCATACAGAGTTTATGCCTGCAGGAATGTTTTAAGTTCTTCAGTATTGTTTTCCCTTGCTTCATCCTTTAGATCCTTTATTACACACCCCTATGTTTTACCCTCGACTTATCAAAATCCATAGTTTTGGCCCCAAAGCCTACTCTCAACTTATGCACGAGATTGTCTTATAGTTGAATATATGTAATATTTCAAATTCTTCATTTTATATACCATCAATCTTGGTTATATATCATTATATAGCCTCAGGGCATAGTGAACATAAAAAGTCCCTATATTAGACACCCCAATAGAAAATTACTGCTAATATCCAAAATATTTCCCAATTAATGTTGTTTTGTGTATACCACTATTAACAAGAAAAAGTATAGTCGGAAGGGGAAGGATTCTTACTAGAGGGCAGCTAAGGAGTGTGTGTGAAAGTGCTTCCTTTTTCATGAAAGAAGAGAACATTCAGAAAATTAGAGGGGAGAGGGATTTTGGTTCTTCTGTAACCAGGGATGGTAAATCTTGATTTCTCTCCACTGCAATGACAGGAAACTGCACAGCTTTTCCAAAAAAGCTACATAGCTTTCCCACAAAACCGTGTAGCTTTCCAGAAAACATGCAACTTTTCCTGAGAACTACATAGCCTTCCCTGAAATCTGCACAGCTTTTGTTATGGAAATATTGTACAACAAAATTCCATCCCTCTTTTGTGCAACATTGCTGGATTTTGCACCACATTTTTTTTGTGTAGAATTGCTGTTTTCAACATAAAAAGTAGCAATCTTACCAACAAAGCCATTGGTAGTTGTAGTTGCATTGGCCTGAGTTTCTTTTCTTCCTTCATAACATTTGGGTTCAACAACTTTCAAACTTTTAAACTAGCAAAGGCTGCAGCCATTAGGTTGAATCCTTTGCTGTGTTGTTTATATAAAGGTATAGTGTGCAATTAAGTTTTGCATTTTCCACACTTTTCCCAAGTACATTAAAAAAACCTACCAGTATAAGCAGATGTTGGGGTTTTTTTTTTTTTTTTAGAAAGCTGTGCAGTTTTCTGTATATAGTAAAAAGACTGAGGTCCCAAACACATTGCAGAAATAATCTAGTTTGACACCATTTTAACTGCCCTGGTTAAATGCTAGGGACTTCTGAGAACTGTAGTTTTGTGAGACATTTATGCTTCTCTGTCAGAGAGTTCTTGTGCCACAAGAAACTACAGTTTCCAGGATTCCCTAGCACTGAACTAGGGCAGTTAAAGTGGTCTTAAACTGGATTATTTCTGCAGTGTGTTTTGGACTTGAGAGTACATTTTTTACTGCAAAGCTGCACACTTGATCAAACTCTTATGCAGTTCTCAAAGAGTATGCAGTTAATGTTGTGCAGGACAAAAAAACAAACAAACAACCCACATTCCTACAATTTGTGAGAACTATTGACATGCCACTTTTCTTCCAGTATACATTTCTTAAGGGTTGGGAATTCGAAGTTCAACCCCAATCAGGAAATGGATATATTTCCATTCCATCCTTAGCAATAATGTAAACCTTTCAGACTTTGGCTGCAAAGCTTTAATCACTGAATGCTGATATGCAGTTGATCTGTGATGAGTTGAACAGTTTCAGTTGGAGGCTAGAAGTCAATCCACACTGGTTAAACCCACTTGCAGTCAGGTATAGTAATGCCTAGGGACAGGTATTCCAGCTCAGTGAGAACTAGGCCATGAATGTGTGACAAAAAGAGGATCAGAATTAAGAAGTTGCTGATTCAGACATCCAGCTTTCCCTTTAATACATTTCTTTAAAATTACTCTTAAAATAACCATGTAGCACAAAAGCTAATTAGTAAAAGGACTAGAACTTCAGACCACAGTACATCTGGTAATTGTCTCAAGACAAATTTTCCACTGCATTTTTCTTAAAGCTAAGCTTGGAGGGGTTTTTATTATTATTCTTGGGAACTGAGAACTGCTGCTTTTGTGAATGTTTTGCTCTCCTACTATTTATGTAAACACAAGGATCTGTGGGGTTGTTCCTATGCAATGGGTTGCTGGCAGACTGTTCAAGAGGGGGGCTTATTTGGTTTAGAAATGCCAATGAGTCATCTGTTTTCAGTATATATACACATTGCAAAGAATTCTGTGGACTATGGATAGAAAGAATTTTCTTGTCCTTGATGAGAAAGAATATCTGGACACACTGAGGCAACCTCATGAAGATACTGGTCATTTTTTTTTTTTTTTTTTTACATTTCAAGATTTCTTGTGAAAATTTCATTTTGGCAAAAAACAACAAGCTGGTCTGTAGCACTGAGAAGCAATTACAAAATGGATATCTGCCTGCACCATATATTACATGTTGCAGAGGAACATGCCTCTTGACATATGAGCAGGACTTTCAGCCTTGATAAATGTACTGGAATCTTGCCAAAGTTTCTGTAGTTTCCCTTATTTCATTTGAATTCCAGCTTCTATTAATGTATATGTTCTTCAGCTCATAATGAAGGAATGCCTCAGTTTTATCACCATCTGCCTAGTTTGCAGATCAACTCACATTCTCAGCCTATCATTTTGTATAATTAATTGTCCCTTGCTAAGCACTTTCCTACACAATACTCTGATCTCTGTGTTGCATACAGTTGGTCCACCCCATTTGCAGGCTAGTAGCTAGCCATCTGAGAACTGGAACATCTGCAGATGGTTCTGCTTCATTATCATCAATGGTGGCACGTGCATGCAGCTGTGCTGACACAAATGTGCACATGTCAGAGTCCATTAACAATAATAGAACTTAAGGCTCTGTGGTTTTTTGTATCCATGGTGGGGTCCAGAAGTGAACCCTTACAGATAGGGTGGGCCGAATATATTCTCATTCAGCTGCATCTTCATTTTATCTGGTGCATCAGGTGGACATTATTGATAGCTATCTTTCAGCAGATTTTTCATGCATTACTTTTACTGTTGGAAATGAGACAAACTGAATTTTTCAGTGGGTTAGTGCCTGTTGGATATGACCTGTGAATGGAAATCACATTTCCAGTCTGCAACTCCAAAATCGTCTTCAATTATATTTTTAAAATATCTGTGAATCAAGGCACATCTCAAATGGTTTAGAAGACTTATTCAATGACTACACATCCACCAAAAATATCAATGCATGTTTGCTTTGATGCTTATTTGTGTGATTTGCCTTTTCGAGTGGAGGTTGGAGTAGATAACATTTTTGTCCCATTCTGTTACTATAATTAGCTCAAGGTTTAATCAAATTATAGTAGTGAAGAGAGTACTGGCAAGCATGTTAAAAGCAGAAAACAGCAAGAAGATAAGCTCCATGTGCTCTGAGACTATCAACTGTTCATTTAGTTACACACACACACACATCCTAGCACATTTCGGCCTTAATGTGAAAAATCCTTCTTTAGTGGCCTTCAACAGAAATAACTGGAGTTGAGAACACTCTGCAAAGCACATTGAGTATAAAAAGAACAGATTTTACAGTATGTTGTTATATATATACATATTCCAGATAGTCCTTGAAAAGGAATCACTCCAGTGATTTTTGCTGAAGGTCCCTGAAGAAGATCTTTTCTCATTGTGGCCTAAATGCTTGTTGGGCTTTTTAAAAAATCAGTTAAATAGCTAACCATATCAGAACATGATCTTGTCTTCTTACTTTTTTCTGCTAAATAAAATCATAATTTAATCTTGTCAACTCCAGAATGTCCTGCATTGCAATTCCTTGATAGCAAAGACTGTTATATCTCTGTGCTGACAATCTGAGTTTGATTGATTAACCTTTATTATTTATTCATTTGTTTAGAGTATTTATACCCTGCTCTTCAGCCACAAAGGCTCTCAGAGAAGCTTAGAGATTGTTAATTTGACAGTTCCCTGCCCTCAGGTGTACAGTCTAAAACGATATGACACAAAAGAAGAAAATGGCAGTGGGGAAGGGGATCAGGTCCAGCAGGTACTGCCAGTTCTTCTCTTCCTCTCTCTAAGCCCATTCTGTACATCTATGTAGATTTCCCTACAGAGATCTAGAATAATTGTTTCCACCAGTATATGCCTGTTCAACATTTATGGAATCCTTCCATAGCAAAAACACATTTGTAAATAAAAGCCTTGTCAAAGAAACAGTGTCTTAACTGCAGGCAGTGAGCTGGAGAAATTATTGGAAATGTGAAATAGTTGTATGTAGAATTAATATGTGTTTTATAACACCCTGACTTTTGAAAGTTTGTCTTGTATTATAAGACTAAGCAAGCATATTTGCAAAGACATGATTTATTCTGAGGATAATTGCTATGGGTGAAGAGTTTCAATGCCAATGCCAATAAGTAGCCCCTGCAATGTACTGCATTGCTGAAATGCTTAAATTCTTTGTGGTCTCTGTACAGCACATATATGGGTTTTCCACCTGTGCGTATTCTCATTTGGGAACATTCCAGAGCTGAGCAAGTAGGCAAAAACCTGTCCATCCTTTAGGATGTTCATCCTCTCAAGGCATAATTATTCTATTCCTTTTTAACTACTGTAGTAGTTAAAATATAAAATGTTTAGAAATTTTCTTTGCCTTTCTTTGAGGAGAAAGCTCAGGGAGCTGAGATTTCTTGATTTTCTTTTATTTAATCTGTCTGTTTGTTTATTTTAAACAAATAAAATGTGTCCTTTTCATTTTTCATATATATTTTTTCTTTTAGGAAGCTGTATTTCTTTCCTTAAAGTTTATGACCTTGAAGTCCTTTTCTCAAAAATTAATGTGTTCCAACAACATGTTGCATCTATTTGATAAAAATTCTCCTTGCTTCTAGTGTTTCAGCAAAGGAACATTAGACTTGTGAAAAGTCAGCTAGGCATTAAGCAAGAAAGTCCCATACAGTTGTCCATCATGGTTGTATGCAATTATGTTTGAAAGGCACTGCCTCAGGTTTAAAAGCCAATCAGTTCTCTCTACTGCTATTTGCTCTGCTCAGATACTAGATGTGTCCATCTTGGTATTGGAGAGGAATGTAATGTTTAGTCTGTTTCCTTTAGTCTCCCATTAATGTCTTTGGTGCTCTGTTATTAATGTCTCTTCAGTACCTGACAATTTGTGTGGTTTGGTCCAAGACACCTCAGGTATGTTAGTGGTCTACTAAAATCCAATAATGTCTATAGGGGCAAAACCTAGGAAGATCAAATTGAAACACTGGGAATCTTCCGAGACTTTGTTGCAAAATATTTATTTTTATTCTAACCTGTTCTGGTCCATACATTTTAAACCTACAGATTAAACATATTTTTCCCTTATCTTTCAAGGAGAAATAAGTTGTCATAGTGGTCTTGCTTCTTGTGCCGGTCAGGATTTCAGGGCTTTAACAGTTCAATTCTGCACATGTAGACTCAGATGTATGGCCCACTTGGAGACAGCAGTAAATTGGCATAGGACTACAGCCTATGCCTCTCAAAATTGGGAACTTGGCTGCCAGTACCCTGTCACAACAAACAAACATGACACTCTATTTACATAACTAAATCCCTTCTGAATAAAAGTCTCCTTAAACAAAAGTTTTGCTCTCTAAAAGGAGGGAAGATGGGGAAATCGCAGTTTATTCTTGACGTGTGTGGAAATTTCAAGTTTCAATGAGGAAACTGCAGACGAGAACTAAATATTACATACAGATGCACATAAGTGTAATATGAAATTATATCAAAATTATTTTCTTTTGGTATGATCAAAGGAGAACAGAAAAATGGTGGAGCAAAGGGAACACAGCCCTTTCTTATGACCTATTTCTCTGCCTCGAACCTTCACACAGTTCCTCTCCCCTTACCTCCCATGATTTTTTTAACATCTCCAGAACACTTTCAGACACATATAAAGCCCTGGGAGAGATTTTACCCTTGGAGAAGTCAGGACAGCAAACAGGCCAGGAAAAAGTTTTGTCTACTTTCCATTCTTCCACATATTACTGTTCCCTTAGGAAGCAGCTTTTCTTGACTCAAATTATCTGCTTGGCTATGCTTGCATAAAGATGTATGCATTCTAGTTTGGGATCAAACTAACCTAAAATACAAATGCTAGATACTTAAGCAGGCTGTATAAAATCTGAGAATTTGGTGTGTTGAGAATGACAAAGGATCCCATAGTATGGGGGGAAGGACAGACATAAAGCTAGTTTAGTTCCCTCTCTTATAAATCAAGCCATGCTTTGTGTTTCTACATCAAGAGATTCTTTGACTGGACCACCAACAGTGTTACATGACAGATAATATCTTGCCTATCATAGAATGCCTTTTAATATATTCAGCTCTCAATAAATCAATGTGTTGCATATGTAAAGATAAAGAAGCCATAATGTCCCTCTAAGCCACTGTTAGCTAACCTTGTAGCCTTTGCATGTTTTGAACTATAATTCCTGCATTCCCAAACATTGCCCATGATAGCTGAGGTTCTTAGGAGTTGTAGTACCAAACATCTGACAGAATCAGGTCAGGGAAAGCTGTATATGTGTTAGGCTCTAAAGGGGTGGGCAAAATGCAGTCCTTCAGATATTGATGGATCACAGTTCCCATTGCTGTAACCAGGAGAGAGAGATGATGGAAACTACAGGCCAACAGAATCTGGAGAACTGTAATTTGCTTATTCCTGCTGTGATTTCTAGTGGCTAGTCTGAGTTCCTGGAGTATGTTATACTGAAATGCCTACATGGGGACTTAAAGGTCCAGTTTGTCTATTTGGGAATTTGACCAGAGGAAAATTAATTTGAGGTTGGCAAAGAGGTTACTAGAAGGAGATGCAGAATTTTAAGCTTTTGAGGTGCTAATATGCTGCTCTAGATTAATTTGGCTTTTTTATATGTTTATTTGCCTGCTAGATACTCATCTTGAAAATATGAAATACTAAGCTTCAGCTTAAGGTTGTGTACCATTTTCCAGGAGTATTCTTATCAGTGTTTAAAAAGTCATCTTCCCTTACCCTTCTATTAGCACATTTTACAGAAAAGTTCACCTGTTTCTTTATATTGCCCCTTCTCAATTAACCCATTTGTCCTCAGTGGTATCATACCTGGCTGACCACATATATACTGATTTCATCCAATTTAATGCTTGGTTGTAGTCATTCATTTTGACTAATTTGGGGAAAAGAAAAGGAGTTACACTAATGTAGTATTTGTTGTTGTAAAAATGTGAACATATTCACAGTGTTTTATGGGGAATACTTCTGTTCCTTAGAAATTACTGTTTTCAGCCCAAGAAATCAAAGTGGATATTATGTGACTTGGTGTGCATCAACACTGTGGAAATAATGCAGTTTGGCACCACTTTAACTGCCATGGCTGTATCATATAGAATCCTGGGATTTGTAGCTTTTTGAGGCACTAGCACTCTGAGAGAGATGGTTAAAGACCTTGTAAAACTACAAATCCTAGCATTCCATAGGACGGAGCTACAGCACTTAAAGTGGT
Source organism: Phrynosoma platyrhinos (assembly GCA_020142125.1). Lineage (NCBI taxonomy): Eukaryota > Metazoa > Chordata > Lepidosauria > Squamata > Phrynosomatidae > Phrynosoma > Phrynosoma platyrhinos. The sequence continues at coordinate 18,353,564 of JAIPUX010001880.1, forward strand.
GTCAAAGTGCATTATTTCTACCGTGTAGATGCACCCATAGCCTTATAAAACATAGCCTTATAAAAATAATTACAGTATACAGCTTACTTTCTCCTTCAAGGTAAACTGACCCTCTAAATCTGTCCTGGAACTTCCTATGTTACAAGTATGGCCCAGCCCAATATACTTGAGGCAGAGCAAGTGATACGTAACATCCAAAGCCATAACATCCAAAGCCAGACAGATTATTTTGTCACCTGAAGCAAAAAATTCCACCAACAGTTCTCCCAATTCCTAACAGTAAACATATACTAAAAGCACATTAAATAAATAATTTGCTACCTTTCATGATACCCAAAATCATCTGCTTGACTAGATAGCTGTCTCACTCTGTCTGATAGTAGGGGCATCCTTATCTAAACTACTACTACTATGGTTGTTTTTCTTACAATGATTTCACCTAGGCAGATTCAGTTAAGATGATGGACATATCAAAATGCTACAGCATCAGCCCCCAAAGAGATGCTTGGCCAGTGTGAGTGAACCTGCCTTAATACTACAATCACTGATTTTTCCATAATATGGATTTTGTCATTTCCTGTCCTCCATCCTTTCACATCCAAAGTTATCTCCTACCCTTCCTACCTAAAGTCAGAAAGAAATATAGTAAAGCTCCTGCCTCTGACAAGGATTGTTAGTTACTTCGGTAGGAAGCATTTCATTCCTGAATTAAGACAGATTAACTTTCAGCTGCTTGGATCAATCTTTGGCCGGCCCTCTAACACAATCTTTGGAGACAGTAGGGCCTGAGGATCTGCTGGGACCGGTATCTAAAGGGTGTCCTTAATGCACTGGTCAACAGGAAGAGCAGTGACGTTGCCCTCTTCCTCCTAGATCATTTTTCTGCCCAGCTGCCAGGACACATCTTTAACAGGAGCTCGCTCTATGTTAGGTCTAAAGCCCAGAGGGGGAGGGAGGAGTGAATGGAGAATGCTGTTGCTCCTGTTGGGAAGGACAGCTAAGAAGGCAAAGATGGTTAGGAAACATCATCTGGTAAACACATAACACTCCCAGCCCTCTTCCATTCCTCCTCTCCACACCACTGTGCTTAGGAACATTCAATCCTTTCTTTGATGGACGTCCAAGAAAATACCTCTTCCACATCCTAAACTTGTTAGCACCAGTTAATCATCTTAACCTTCTTCCCCTCCAAATATATGGACCAATGAGTTTCCCATCACCAACGGTCATGGAAGAACAGGCAATCCTTCTGAGGATGGGTTTAGTTTTAATGTTTAAAAGTAGCAGCAATTAATAACTAAGCTATTGCCTGCAACCTGAAGGAGATATGGGTTTTCTTATCACTGGCTTGGCTTGCGAAGTCATATTAAACACAGAGAAGAAAACACTCACTTTTATCACCTTGCAGAAGCAGTGGTTTGGGGATCCAGTTCTGGTACATCCTTGCACAATCATGAAAGCTGAATTTCTGAAGTAATAGACACCATGTTGAGCATTACCTCCAACAGCATATGTTATTTTCACAGAAACAGGTGCTTGGTTTTAATAAATCATTGACATGCTTTTCAACTCATACTTTTTTTCTCAGTGGGGAAAAAAAGGCATGGTGAAACGTGGTCATCTGTCTTATCTTACTAAGTCAGGACTTTATGAGTTTGGTGCAGCAATATGGTAAAATATGTGGCAGAATATGTGTTGAAATGGTTGACTGAATGGACTTTCAGAAGAGAATTAAATAAAGCAAAGGAACAAAAGCAATGTAGATTCCTTTTAAGGGTTCTAACTGTTGACTATAGAGAGAAAAGAATTTTTCTCTTTTAGACACACAAAAAGAGGAGCAATGCTGATTATCTTCTTCCATGTGGGGAAAAGGAAGCAAATGTACATTGTTTCAGAAAGCACATGTAAATAATTCAGACGAAAGCTCCATGATCCTTTTGAGTAACCCTTATAGAAATATATAACACTGTGTTCATACAGATGAGAAAACCAAGACAAACTTTCTCTTGACCAGGATTAGCCTGATCATTTCTAGCATCCTGCCAAGTGGTAAGGAGAATTTGTAGCACAGCCAATGCACATGCATAAGATTGACACCTCAACCCATCCACTGGGCCTTAATTAATCTGAATTAATCTGAATCTGAATAGAATTTTAGTGCAAGGAAGCTAAGACCTGAAGTCTGAATGAGTAGCAGGTGGACTGTGGACCCTCTCATCTATCAAGTGATGTGTAAAAGACAAATGAAGACAGCTAAAAGTAGATAAGCCTGGTTTCTAGGAGGTGACCCAACCCTCAGTACTGTCTCTGTTAAACATTAACTCTGTATACAAATCTACTATCTCTGCTGCATGCCAGAACACAAAAGACTTGGACATACTCTAGGCTGCCTAATGGAACATCTGAGTGGATCACACCTAGGAACATTCAGGGATTCTTTTCAAGCAAACTGGACCTGACTTTAGCTTCCTGGACTTCTATGCATATTACAATACACTTATCCTTTGTTCTCCTCAATTCTCTAAATTTTACAATAAAGTTATTTTATTTTTAAAAAATGTGCTCAAATGCATATAAAACTGTACTGTTAAGTTATAATGCATACAAAAAGATGGCATTTTAAGATAACATTTGTACAAAAGGGTATATTGGGGTTAACAGATATACAAATTTTGTGTTTTGTGAAAATCTATGATAAAAATAATGCAAATTTCATCATTTTAAAAATGTAGAAACATCTCAGAATCAGCTGATGAATAGGGATGTGAAAAAAAATCAGCTGATGCCTTGTTTATGGTTGAGGTAGGCTGAGTTGAGATGGCAAGAAGGCCCATTGAAGATCCTCAAGCCTGTACAAGGTATCTGGTTTCCAATACAAGAGGAAAAACGTCAAGCACTCCACCTTTTGTTGTGCTTTTTATGATTTGCCTCCAGATTTTTCTGGTGCTCTTTCTCTTTGCAAATTAAGCATGCACACTTAGCAACAGCGAAAAAGAGAGAGAAAAAAGAGGGAGGACAATCTGACTGCTAACAAACATGGAAATGGCCCATTCAGTTTTCTGCTTTTAAGTCTTAGATAATCTATGCAGCAGGGTAGCAGATAACATAGATTTATGATTTGTGCATTTAGAGAACTGGACAGAAGTCATTCTTGACAATTTTCTCCTTGAATTCCTTTTATTCTAATAAAATAGAATAAAAAAATAAAATTCAAATATCTCAGCTTCAGGTGTGGAGTCCTTTTTATTGGTACATCTTCTCATGTTGCATGGGAAAACATACAAGATGGTGATTTACATCTCTATTATTAAATGACCACTCATGGAACTGATGGAGCCAGTATGGTGTAGTGGTTTGAGTGTTGGACTATGACTCTGGAGACCAGGATTCAATTCCCCAATTGGCCATTGAACCTGCCAGGTGACCTTGGACAAGCCACACACTCTCACCCCCAGAAGACCCCATGATAGCTTTGCCTTAAGGTTGCCATAAGTTGGGAAAACTTGAAAGCACACAACAACAAGAACTGATGAGGGTTAAAAAGTGACCTGTTTACCTCTAGGCAGAATGAAGGCCTATCTGCTTCAATATCAGGTTTCTAGTAATGGTCAGTCAGGATGCTGCAAAAATCTCTAGATACCATAACCCATATACAGAGCATGGAAGTTACAAGTAAAGTAGCTACCTGTAATGAGTTTTCTTTGGGGTCAAGGAGTTCGGTTGAATTAAATCACACACTCTCAAGCCTCAGAGGATGGCAACAACAAACCCCCTCTGAAGAAATTTGCCAAGAACACCCCATGAGGCACCTTAGGATCACCATAAGTCAGAAATGACTTGAAGACACACAGCAACAACAAGGTGGTTTGAATGATGGAAAGTAGTTAGATTTCAAAAACAGCTTGGAAAAGTTGCTTTTTTGAATTGCAATTTCCAGAAACTCTCCAGTCAACATGGCTACTTTTTGGTGCTCTGTTCAAAAAGTGAACAACAAATAAGAACATTAAGTGTATAACTCTGTGTGTGTGTGATGTGTAGTATTTTCTAATGACTTTTAAATTATCTTTTGACCAAAATTTTAGAAACATGTTTACTTCAATTTTTCAAGTTTCATGCCCTTGTCTTACCAATCTTTTTAAACAAAAACCAACAAAAAGCAAAAAGAGCAATGTTGGTGGATTAATCTTTGACATTACTGCAATGAGAAATGTAGAGTAATAATTTCTGAATAGTAGCTTTCTAAGCTCTGAAAATATACTGTCTCTGGACATGGACTACCCTTCTCCTCTATGAAATTTCCATTGACTCTCACAACATTCCTGGAACTTTGTGGACCCCTGAAAGCAATGCTGCTTTCAGAGTATATGAAAATGACTTTTCAATCATCAAAATTTTAGCCATCAGTTGTGTTCTGCCAGAGCTTGCAACTTGCAGGTTTCTTAAAGCTCTCTTGATGCTGATCTTCAATTACAGCTACCTGCTTGGTTGTCAAGCATTTGGCAGGCCAGAACATACAGCTGGTGCATTGCGCTCACTCCATGTAGTAGCATTTAACATAAGATCCCTGGGGTGAAGGAGTGGAATTAAGTGGAGGGTCCCAGAATAAAATAAAGCAACACTGCTGGGTTCCTTTCCCACAATATTTGAAAACCATTTGCCTAGTGTTCTGTTTGTTGCTATTTATATATTGCATTTGGCTCCCATATCACAAAAACAGAAGGGTGTATCTCTCCGAGTCCACTGTATTTGGGGCGTCTGTGTGTGGTGGATGCTTAAATGTTTGAGGCTTGCTTGTAAAAATGGCCATAACCTCAAAGAGACACATAGTGCTGCTCTTGCAAAGCTATATGCATCTGTAGACACCCTTGCCAATAATGCTGTCCTAATCACAGGGTGATCTGTGAGAACCACACTCTCTGTGATACTTCAGGAATTTTGGTGGGAGAAAGAAAGCTCTGTATTAATGTGCAATCTACAAGTCTTTCTTGGATGTATGGTGAACAGTTCACATCTCATTTATGTTTTTGGGCCAACATGTTCTTTCCATATGTGCCCCCCCCCCCCGCTTAAGATTTGAGTAGGGGTGTGGGCAAGAGTGGCATCACAGTCTATTCCCATGTAGCTCAGAATGAGTTGGTTGGAACCTTTTTCTCCCAAGTAGCCAGAAAAGACTTAGGGTTGCCTTCTTTTGATATGATGTCATTATTGAGCTGCCTTAGCACCAGCCAGCTCAATGAGAACAATATAATTAAATCAATGTGTGGAGGGACAAGGAGGAAGTGCAGCATGGGAAGGAAGCTGGAGCTTATGCAGAACATTTTCTGTATAGACACTTTGCAAAAAGTTTTTGCCAGCAGGACTATTGCTCATACATTGTGTGCCCCTTCCTCCCTGCCCCCTGCCCCCTTTCTTCTGTTTTCTTTTTGCATTTTTCAAGTGAAAATGAAGATCTCAATGATCTAAGCAGAATTTTGAACTGACAAGGGTTGCACAGAGGGCTTGTTTATTGTGATTTGATATTGCTCCAGGCAACATGTGTAGTACAGAAGGGACCACCCAGAGAATTTCCACAGAGGCGACACAGACATTACTCCTCTTCTTTCCTAAGCACCACAGCTGTATGGGTCAGGAAGGGCCAGGTAGAGATGCAGTGGGAGACCAAGATGAGGTATGGAAGATGTTAGAAGACATATGGGTTATGTCTCTCATATAATTATGGTGACTGACAAAGTTAAACCCCCTTGGCGTTCCCATTCTTCTGAGAGTGCGTGTGTGTTTGGTTTTCACATAGGGTCATAGCAACAGCTGCTGGGAAATGTACCCATCTGGTAGATCTGATCAAATTGGGGGAAAATTCTTAATTTGGTTTTAAATATCCTTTATTAATTAAGGGCTTTATGCAATGATCATCAGGGACCGCTACTAGCTAAAGATTATTATCATTATTCTTAGCTTTTGGTTCAGGGACTAGTAGCAGGCCCTGGGGTATTTGTCTCCAAGATCACAATGAAAATAGTCAAGAAATAATTAGAACTGGATGCTATTTTGAAATTTTCACCATGTGTTTAAAAGGCAAACCACTTTTCCATTTTAAATATGATGGGACTTGTATATTCACCAGTATAAGCCATGATGCTGGAAACTTCATACCTATACCTGGAGCTGTGGATGAGTGTCCATTGTATATTTATATCAAATTGAAAACAGAGGACACATTTAACTTTTCAAACATATTTTCTTGTAGTGAAAAAATATAGTAATCCACAAAATCAATCATAAAATCATAGTGATCAATTAATAAGCTTGTGGTTGCCATAATAAAATAATGGCATGCTTGTATTCTACACCTGGTGCTTGGAGAGGAATTATTTGGTAGAGACAAAAATGCATGGAACAAATTTGTACTTCCACTAATTATGGAGGTTTGGAAGATACTAGTAGCCATTTTTATCTGGCTTTTGGGTGGAGAACTGCAGGCTCAGGGAGAAGCCAACTGACTATTTGAGGGAAGGAATTATGGTTGTTCTAAATTCAGTTATGCTAATTAGTAGTTATGGGAGATATAAATCATCCTGGATGGAGGGGAAGCAAGATTGGTTAGATCCCCTCCCATATGTTAAAATACCTCAGAAATATGTTAAACAAGAACTTGAAGAGATGACTACATGAATGGAGGGTTTAAACATTTCAGGAATAACTCTCTAAATTGTTCCAAACTAAATTGTAGTTTTAAAAGAGAAATAGCTTCATTCAGATTATCTGAAAGACTATGGAGTTTAGTGCACTAGGTTTTATTCTTATATTAGGCGCGGGAGGTAAATGCATGGAGAAGGAGTCTATTGCCCAGCTCTATCCCCAGGCAGTACTCATCCCATACCCGACCTGGGTATTTTCTGAACTTTTTAAAGAATGGGAAAATCCTGTTCTTTAAAATATCTGGGAGAAGCCTGGTTGGGTACAGGATGAGTTCTGCCTGTGGATGGAGCTGTGCAATAGAATCTGTTCCTGTGTGTTTACATACTGAGCCTAGCATGGGAATAAAAGCTGGTGCACTAATCTCCTATATCTTTCTATATGACCATCCCTGAATTTGTCCCATCACCATCACATGCATATTTGGCGAAGTCACTGGAGAGAACCTTCTCAGGAGCTGGTCCCAGGCTATGGATTTCCCTCCTACATGAGGCTAGGTTGTCCTCCTCTCTGTTGTCTGTTTGACAGCAGGCAAATACTTGTTTATTTATGCAGACTTTCCACTGTTAACTGGTTATTACAGAATGATCTTTTAAAGGATGAAGGGGGTTTGCTGTACCTTTATCTTTGTTGTGTGTGTATGCATGTGTACTGTCAAGTCACCTGCTTATGGTGACCTATGAATTTCATAGGGTTTTCTTATTACCATGTTTTAAATGCTTTTTAAATTGTTTTAAAATTAGTGTTATAATAGTATGGCTTTGCTTGCATTTTAACTTCCTTTAGTTATATTTTGTTTTAATTTATGATATAAGCTGCTTTGGGTCATCTATTGGGAGAAATTTGCTGTTAGCTGAGTTGACCTCGACTCATGGCAACCCTGTGAACGAGAAGTCTCCAAGCCCCTCTGTCATCTGCTTCTGTACTCAGGTCCTGTAGGCTCAGGGCCATGGTCTCCCTGATTGAGTCTATCCATCTGGCATGTGGTCTTCATCTCTTTCTGCTTCCCTCTACCTTTCCCAGCATCACTATCTTTTCTAATGAATCATGCCATCTCATGATGTGGCCAAAGTACAACAGCCTCAATTTAGTCATCTTGACTTCTAGGGAGAGTTCTGGCTTGATTTGCTGTATGACCCAATTGTTTGTCCTTTTGGCTGTCCATGGTATCCCCTGAACTCTTCTTTACCACCATATCTCAAATGAGTTTATTTTCTTTCTGTCAGCTTTCTTCACTGTCCAGCTATTACATCTGTGCACAGTGATGGGGAATACAGTGGCTTGGATGATTCTAACTTTAGTGTTCAACGGTAGAAAGGCAGCATAGAAATTAAATAAATAAATGAAATCTCAAAATATTGTGTAAGAAAAGGACAGTGGTTTATCTTTGTAATGAAAGATTATTTGGAAATTAGATATCACATCAAATCAAATTTATTATGAAAGGAAAATATTTTGGAAAAAATACAAAATTTATATCAAAATCAGTATTAACCATAGACTTTATGAAAATCCCACCTAGATATCCTGTAAACTGTCGTGCACAGTATATAATGTACATAAGTTGTTTTTTTCACAGACCTGAGAACTTTGGAACAACTGAATGATTCTGATATAAGCCGTGTATGAACACAGCATATCCAGCATTCAGGAAAATGAAAGTACTTATTTACACTACACATAAATGATTTTTGTGACATCAAAATTGAGTTAGACCAATTCATAGAAGGCAAGCCTCTTAGTGGTTATCTAGTATGACAGCTGACTGGAACCTGCAGGATTAGAGTATGTTTTAATGCAGAAATAATACATTCTAAGGAAAAAGACAACAGGCAAGGAAGCAAATTTGTCAAGCAAAAAATAACTTGCATCTTCAAGGGTTGTTTTATTTACATTCTGTCATTTATAATAATAAATTCTACTTATCTTTGGAGTTGGATAGCTATAGTTTTTTCTAGGAACACAGATAACCTTTGGTTAAGGGTTAATCCATATAATACCCCACATAGAGAAAATTCATGTGGAGCCTGGTCTTCTGAATGATATTCATTTGGGCAGAACTCCAGATGTTTGGTATTGAAGGTGTTATATAGACTTACTTTTAGGATTAGGATGTGTTTATAGAAGATTATAATTTATAGCATGCATGGCCAGTGGAGGGTCTAGCCAGTGGATGGAAACAAACTAGTTGTGTGAAGTTAACTTGCTGTGATTTTTGTGTGTATCAGCAGTAGCAAAATATGCCATATTTAAAAGTTTAAAACTTTTGTTCTTTGTTCTTACTAATCTCAAGTAGATCAATAATAATGAAGTATAAATGCCTTGGATGGGATGTGTTAATCTGCGCTGTCCCATTTATTGGTTCTGCATCTTCACAGAATCCCATTTGATAAATTTATATAACTAGATTAGAGTTTTGATGGGAATTCTATCTCTAACCCTCAAGACACACTCAAGAGACATGGGTGTCTTCTTCCAGTTTTCTTGTGGTTGCCACTAGCCACTACCTTCAAGGAACTTTAAACTAGAGAAAATAGAGGAGGGGGAAAATAGATTTTAACAATTTTCTTCTTCTTCTGTGGTTTGTTTTTCCTGTCTTCCTGATTTGGGTATATCAGGACTTGGACTTGTGTGGCCCTCCAGATGTTGTTGGCTAGCAACTCCTATAAGACCTAGCCTGTATAATTGGGGTGAGGGGAATTGTAATCCACTGCTTTGTGGGGTGCCACAAGTTGCCCACCCCTGTTCTACATGAGTGGTTTGCATTCTTATTTGTTATCTGCTTCAGTCATTTGTCTTCATGATGGATCTCTTAGGTTTTGTCTGCTCTGGCCAGGATACTCTGGGCCCCCAAAGTTGCCCCCCCCCCCATAGACCTCAGTTCTGACACTGGGCAGCTGTTTGCATGCATGTCCTGCTGAGCTGCCCAAGACATCTGCTGTGGGTCACTCACTTCTGAGGTCTGAAAAAAGTGCTCAGTGATGATCACATGGCTTGGTGCTTTGTTCTGACTTCAGATTGAGTGACTGGTGACAGCAGCAGATATGCAGGGTAGTTCTGCAGGATGTCTATGCATACATCTGCCCCAGTGCAGAAATGGAGAGCTCCAGATCTTCCCAGAAGATCCAGAGTAAAAGGAAAGTTTTTAAAATTTGTGTTAAGGGTGTTATATCCTGTTTCTGGTGATGAACATGCTGGACATCATCTGGAACTTTTGCATCATAACCAGGGTTTGGGCTGTGCATCATCTGAACAGGACACCACCAGAATGGGGGGAAAGTATGGGTCTTTTGGCCCATGCAGACAAGGCCTTAGGCCAGGGGTAGGCAACCTTTTTGAGCCGGGGGCCGGTCCTCTGAAGTCCTCCCCTCTGCTGGGCCGAGGGGGGGAGAGAAATGGTGGCGCGCGCACTCATGAGTCCCCTGCCGCTGCGTGCGACCTCCCCCCCACGCACTGCCGCCTCCGCCACAGCACATGCGGCCGCCGCCACTTCCACGCATGTCACGGCCACCATTTTGATTTCCACACGCCGGCCAAAACGTGTGGTGGCAGTGGTGTGCGGCAGTGGCAGGGGTTCGCCTGGCCCAGTAAGTGCAGGGACCTGGGCCGGAACCATCCTGTGGGCCGTAGGTTGCCGGCCTCTGCCTTAGGGTTATGGCTCAGGACTCCCTTCTTTTCACCATTGTTCTTCTTGCAGAAGTATATTTCCACATTCAGATGGTCATAATTTCTGTTTCCTTTGTTTGAGAGAGAGCCACGTGATCAAATCCTTTAAACATTGTCACACCTTGAGACAAACTAGGATGTAAAGTTTGGAAGGTGCTATCTATTATCATTACTAAGATCTGCGGGTGTACTCTCAGTACTTGAGCCAAAAGTACTCTGGTGCCATTTCACACTGCTGTTACTGGCAACACCCCTTTATTACTCATCTTAAAGGCCTGTGATCATCTGCCAACCTAATCTCAGTTGGGATTCTTTGAAGGGTAAGGAGAGTTAGTTAATCTAGGCTGCAAATGTTGTGGGGGAAGGCAAAGAAAAGAGAGATGCCAGAAAATTTCAAAGTAGATTTATGTTGTGTATGTAAATGTGAGCAAATGAGCAGAACAGCATTCTGCTACCAAATTCAGAGCTCTGCTACTTTTTCAGTGTAAAAGATTAGGTATTGTACGGGCAAGAGCCACTGTGACATAATGGTTTGAGTACTGGATGACAACTCTGGAGGCCAGGGTTCAAACACTCGCTCAGGTAGGGAAATGTATCGGGTGACTTTGGATTCTCACTCTTTCAATTTCAGAGGCAAAGGCAAAACCTCCTCTGATTAAATCTTTTCAAGAAAACCCCATGAAAGGCTCATGGTAAGTCAGAAACAACTTGAAGGCACACAACAATAACATTCCACTGATCCAGTGAAGTTTGGGTTCAAAATCCTATTTTTTCCATGAAGCTCTCTGCACGGCTGTGGGCACATCACTGTCTCTCGTACTTGCAGCCTAAGTATTTGCTAACTCTCCTTATCCTTCAAAGAATCCCAGCTAGATTAGATTGACAAATGTTAAGGGTTCATTCCCACTTACATTTAACCTGGTTTGTAATTCGCTTTTGCTCTGGGTTGGAAAATTGATTCCAATCGATGCGTCATTCCCACTATGGAAGTGGTTCTTTTCTTTATTTGCTTTTTTTTTTTGGCATGATCGTCATTCCCACTAGTTTGTGCTGCTTCAAAGTGCCTGTCAATCATCTACACATCATCGATGATGCAACTGGCAACACATTCAAGAAAACACAGGAGGGAGTCATGGGTGCCAGAAATATCCCCTGGGATGCATGCATCCAGGGGTGTCATGGAGGACTCTCCCCCAGGATGCATGCAATTTTTAAAATAATAACAGTATATGCACTCCATTGTTTTTGCAGTTACTTGTCCCACTGAGACTCAGTCAATCTACTCGCCTGGCTTGCTGCCTGCAAGTAATTGTAAATGCAAATAATTGGAAATACAATGGAGTGCATATACTGCATATATATATATATATATATATATATATATATATA
>JAIPUX010001880.1:18365448-18376983 GCA_020142125.1 Phrynosoma platyrhinos
GGTCCGTCATTCCCACTTGCTGAACACGCTTGCTAATCGCTTCTTTTCGAAAGGACCAGCAGAAAACTAGTATCTGTAAAGAGCAAATTTTTTTACATTTGTCTCACTTCAAAGTGAGTCCAAACGATTGAAGTCACATCTGAAACCATTTCAAATGGGGGCGAGGCACATTTAAAGTGATCAGCAAATTGATGTAAATCAGGGGTAGGCAACCTTTCCCCTTTAAGGGCCGAGGGACTTCAGCTTCCAGAAGCCTCAGCCATGTTGGCCAATAGTCCCATGTTGGCCAATAGCTCCTGGGATTCTGGGAGCTGAAGTCCCTCGGCCCTTAAAGAGGAAAGGTTGCCTACCCCTGATGTAAATCATAGTGGGAATGAGCCCCAAGATGAGTAATAAAGGGGTGTTGCCAATAACACCAGTATGAATTAACACCCGAGTACTTTTGGCTCAGGTACTGAGGTTATACCAGCAGGGTTACTGTGTGGATAAAATCGTGTGCCATCATATATTCTGCACTATGAGCCTTGGAAGAAAGTTGATGCTCCAATATGATAAATAAGGATGATTGAGGAATCTGAAACTTTCATATTCTTGTGTGAACTAATCTGAGCCCATAATTCCTAGACTAATATACAGATTAGGATATAACTTTCCAATTCATCCTTGTACAGATGAATAATGAAATAGCCCTACATTAGTGAAATATGGCTTACCCAAGTGGTGCATATCAGACCTCAGAGAGAGAACAATAAACCATCCAAAATCTAGACTTTGCCGAGCATTCTTCTCCATCATTTAATCATATTTCAGATAATGTTCAAAATAAAATAAGAACCATGTGAGTTCAGTCCATTTTATCACATCAGACTTACAAGCCATTATCAAGTAGCAAGTTTTTGGTAACATCAGCAGTGCATGTATCAAGGAAAAAGGTACATTTGAGTCATTTTTATTCTATGATACAGATTTTCACTCTTATGATACATTTAAATCCAGTCTGGAATCTAGGACCCACATAGTATTTATGGAATATGTCCACCTTTCTCATTCTCTCTTTCTTCTGTTCCATCTTCCTTAATTTGATTCTTTCTGCTATTGTCTTTCTTATTCTGTCTTCATTCATTAGCTCATGGATCTGACTCTCCAGAACAATGCACATCACAATTAGTCAGCACGATTTAGTAAATACAACTTTTTGACCATGGATCAATGGGTTTATATTGTCATCTCAAACTGTGAAATTAGTAGGTGACCTTTGGCTACTCAGTTTCTGTCAGCATAATCTACTCACAACTGTTATAAGAGGGGGAAAACTGAGACTTCATGTGAGCCAATTTGGGAGGATGGGTGTGACACAAATAAAACATGGAATTTCTTTCTGCTCCATAAAAATCTGAAACAAACAATAGAAGCAGTACTACTATTCATCCATATCCTGATCCAAGGGAACATTTTAAGAACAAGACCCAATCTAAATATGCTCCACAGCTGAAAAATTGAATATATACCCCCTCCCTGCTGAGTAAAGGTCAGCTTTAGGTTTGTTGACATTTTAATGAGCATTTTACAACTAATTGGCTTGCTGCTGCTGCTATCTTGTTATCAATTAACATAGCCCTGAATTTCTGAAAGAGTAATTGTATCTCTCCAGCCTGCGGTACCTTTGAAGAGTCTGTGAAGAGTCTAGATTTCCCCACAGGGGTTGTTTTCATTAGACATTTGCTGTTGGTATTCTTAGCTAGTGAGTGCAAGGAATGGCAATGAAAACTTTTGGGTGCTTTTTTTTTTACTACTTACACCAGTATAATGCATCTTGGGCGACAGGGATTTTGACATGTCTTGGTTTTGTATGACATAGCTTGTTGGAGACACTTTTCAAACCATGTCTTAAGCACACACTGATGCAGGTCTTAGTGAGAGATATATGTCTGCTTGCTAAGGTGCTGCAAACCAAATGGCTCTTAAGCTATCAGTGAAAAGATGCAGTGTAGCTATTCCATTTTAACATTTCTTGATAGATTATCTGTGGGAAGAAAAAGATAGCAGTGGAGAGATAACACTGGAAAGTTGGCAGTAGAAGACACCCCGTTAAAAATGTGAAAGAGGTGGGATGCCTGAATGAAATAAAATGGAAGCATCACAAGACTGACTCAAGATATTTTGCCACTTGAGGTGAACAGTGAGAGGATGCCTATCCATTCTACACACAGAAGCCAACCAGAATAGCAGTTGAATCTTCAGCCCTGCAAATGGAATAAATAGTGTTTGCTATTACAGCTGAGTCAGTTTGCTAAATTAAAACCAGAAGGCAAGTTATGTGGCGTATACAGGTCTGTCCTTCAACAATGATTAAAATGGATGAAGAGAAGTGATCAGGTGGTTCCTGCTGTCTCTTCCCACCACCCTAGCAAGAACCACCTAAAGTGGCCTCACTTCCCTCTGATGGATGGGAAGTCTGGCCTGAGAGTGTGCCAATACTGAAGCTCCAGAACAGCTCCTTGGTTTTTCTAGTTACCCAGTAGAAACTGTGTCATACCCTACAAATCTTACTCTGTCCTGCTGTCAGTTCTGCATGTTCCTAGAGAAGATGACCACTAGCCATGTCCCTTCTTTTTAATTTAATAAAATGAGTTTCTAGCTCTTACAGTTGCAGAGATTTGTTTGATTGCTTATTATGGTCTCAGTCTAGTTGTTGATCCACCTTGAGCAGACCCACAGCATCAGTGGAAACTCAGTAAGTCGACAGTTCTATAACTTTCACAGATTCCATGGTTCTATGCTTGTTGGGACTACCAAATGAATTTAGTGTATGGGTGATCTGGGATAATTCACACTCTCTCAGCCTCAGGGGAAGGCAATGCAAACCTCCTCTGAACAAATCTTGTCATGAAAACCCGATGATAGATTCACCTTAGGGTCATCATAAGTTGGAAACAACTTGAAGGCACACAATCAGCATCAAATGCACATCTGACCCTGCTATTATGTTGCATAAACAAGTTCCATATGTTTGAGTATTGTGCAAAGAAAGTGTGTTTATGTGTATATTATACAGAATATCTTTTATTAAAAAAATAAAGTTATGCTTCCTTTCCTGTTTTTAAAATTTATATTTAATGTTCTGCATACAAACCCATTTTTTATCAGAATTATTAATATATTTCATCATTTTGTGTGCCAGTTTAAGCTACATTATATTAAGCAACTATTATGCATCCTTTCCACATTACCCTTAATTTTACAGAGGGTGATAAAAAGTAAATGAATGTCAGAGATGCCTTTGATCTGTACATCCTAATGAGTATGAAGCCTCAGGCATTACTGGATTTACACAGCAACCCCTCTGGATTTACTGTGTAGCTCAGGATGTAAGTGCATTGCTGAGTGAAATTACTAAAGATGATGAAGGCATATGAACTTATTTAGGGAGATCAAGGGCAATTGTAATTCAGTGGTTTTGGCAGATAGTTCTCCAGGTTTGATACACTGAAATTTCCAACACTAAAGCAAATCATTGGAAAAAATATGAATTTCCTTTGACAAAAGAACTTTAGGGAAGATATATAAATTTTGTTTCTTGACCATCACTTCACTGTTCCTGAGCAATTCATATGTTTTTAAGGTGGTTTTTTAAAAAAAAATTGTACTTTTGATTCTGTAAAGTGTGAACATTTACTTGCAATACCATATAAGGTCTCATGTAGATTCTCAGTAAACTCTCATTTTTAAGAGCGGAAAAAAGGTAGAAAGGTACTCCAAAAGTAGAAGGGTACCTCACTACCCCAAAGTAATGCTCTACCAGTATTTGTGCCCTATTTTTTGGGTGGACACTTTCCACATCAACTTGAGACAATCAGAGAATTTCACAGCATTAGGACACTGGAAATACCTAATTACTTCAAAGAATTAAATTATTGTAAGCTGCCTTAAATTATTGTAAAGTACAATAACATTCAAATTCCACAAAAATACCTTTATTTGGTCTTTCAAAATGCACAAAATGCATGTTGCAAGCTTTCAAAGCTCCTCTGATTTCATTATCAGGGAAAGGTGTTAAGAGGGGAAAAATATGGGAGGGGAAAATTAAATTAAAATATTTAATTAAATTAAAAATCAAAATGTTAGTCACAGGCTTGCATTTTCTCATGGTGTTGTTGGTGTGTTCTTTGAAGGGATATCTCTGCAAGCAGGTCCCTCCTCCTTCTGGCCATGTGGTTCTGGGAACAAAACATTCCAAAGTCCAGGAGATAAAATTTCAATTCCATTAGCAATGCTTCTTCTTCTTCTTCTGAGATCATAGAATTGGAAGAAACCACAAGGGCCATCCAGTCTAACCCTGTGCCATGCAGGAACACACAATCAAAGCACCCCTGACAGATGACCATCCAGCCTCCATTTAAAAACCTTCAAAGAAGGAGACACCACCACACTCCAAGGGAGTGTGTTCCATAGTCGAACAGCTCTTACTGTCAGGAAGTTCCTCCTAATGTTGAGGTGGAATCTCTTTTCCCGTAGTTTGAATCCATTGCTCTGGGTCCTATTCTCTGGAACAGCAGAAAACAAGCTTGCTCCATCTCAATATGACACCCCTTCAAATATTAAACAGGGCTCTGTTATCACCTCTTAATCTTCTCCAGACCAAACATACCCAGCTCCTTAAGTCTCTTTTACTCCCATACTCTCCTCAGAGGGCATGGTTTACAGAAGAAGTACTTCTCATTCTTCTGAGTACTTCTTAGACAAAGTACATTTTTGCATTGTTAGTGGAATTCAAACTTATCTCCTGGACTTTGGAATGCTTTGTTCCCAGGATCACATGGCAGAAGGAGGAGGACCTGCTTGCATAAATATACCTCCAAAGAACAACACACCAACAACATGGGAAAAATGCAAGCCTGTGACTAGTGTAAAATTTACATGGGGTAAGTCCTGAGCTTTGACTAGGATTTAAAAACTGCAATTTCCAAAGGCTTTCTTGCCTTGGGGGAAAAAAATGGTAAAATTACTAATTGCTGCCTTCCTGAACAAAATTAATGATGGTTGGCGAGGAAGCACATCTCATGAGGATAGACATGTGAAGCAGCCCTGATGTTGTTAGCTGGGAGTTATTTTTATTTTCCTTTTACTTTCACATAATCTGGTCAAAGAACTTGATTTTTCCATACCTACTAATGAGGGTATGTGTGAGGGGGCAAGCACTGAATGATCTGAAAGAGGTTCTTCTATCTTCTAGCTTAAGTGAAGGTTCAAATTAGGAGGTGTTGAGATCATATAAAATGTCTTAATTCAATGTTAATCAATGATATGGGACATATGGGAATGACTCATGGTTTATGTTTCTCACCACTCATCCCAACCATCAAAAGAAACGTTGCTCTCATATCTGAGCTGCATCCAGTAAATGTTTCTCTCTCTCTCTCTCTCTCTCTCTCTGATTGTGGATGAGAGCTGAGAAAATAACACACTAAGCTTAAACACATGAATGTAAATCTGACCCAGTCATTCCAGAGGTTTCTGATTTAAAGCTCTCTGACTGTGGTTCACGTCCAGTTCTACAAGCTATAATGCAGTACAGATGTTGTCAGTGGGTAACTAACTGACGGATGCAATTAATTTCCATTTCTCCTTTGAGATAGAAAATTGAAGTCTGGTGAATGTATTTGCCATGGTCCATTGAATCTAGGAGAGAAAAAAAGTAACTTGATCTTTGACCTTCCATCATAAATTAATCAGTCTTTATAATCAGACTGTTATAGCTGAGCAGCCCCCTTAAACTACATTCTTGAGATTTGGACCAGTGGTTTATTATGGAATATTGGTTAAAGGGGATTTAAAAAATATCAATTTGACATTTTAAACTGAGGTCAAGAAGAGGCCATAAGTTGAATAAAAAAAATTTTTTTTTTTTAGAAGAATCATTCTGTCTTTCATCAGATAGAAAGCCTGGTGTAACTATTTACTGTCACAGATGGAGCATTAGACAATGGTGGTGGAACACAGGGTCAGTCCTACCATTAGGCAAAGAAAGGCAGCTGCCCTAGACAAGATATGCTGGGGAAATTAGTGGCATTTCACCAACCATTCCTCTGAGGTCCATCCAGAGAGCAGAGGCTGGAATATTATTTATAAAAGCATAAAGCATTTTGTTAACCACTACTGAGCTCAAAAGTTTAATCAAATCTTGGGTGGAAGAATTGTTTTATATCTTATATTATTGTAATTTTAGTGGTAAATCCTGGACATAGAGCTAATGATCAGCCTCTTAGTGTCTAGATGTCTGTGCTGCTACTATAGAGACTAAAGTGGTTGTAACAATAAAACTACTCAATGCAGAGCTTGGACAATTACTCTTAAGAACAAAAGAGGATATGGTATGGTACCAGCAACTTCAGAGGAAAATGATTGATATATCAATCATTTTCCTCTGAAGTTGCTGGTACCATACCATACCCTCTTTTGTTCTTAAGAGCAATTGTCCAAGCTCTGCATTGAGTAGTTTTATATATTGATTTGACAGCAGGTACAATTAGATGGTGCTGGTACTGTGGGACTTTTGCTCTTAGCTATTGGCCACTGTGGTCTCTCAAGTTTTTGGCCTGTTCTCCATGTACTTTAACATCTGTAAAGACCATTTGGGAGAAGTTAAAAGGGGATTTAGTATTGGATGTCACCAATATGCAGGCGATATCCTGCTTCATGTTCATCTGATGGCAGAAAAACAGTGGAAGTTTTGAATTGATGTCTGAATGCAGTTAGAAGTGATATAAACTGAGGCTTAATTTAGACAAGACAGTAGGATCAGTAGGACAACTGGACTCTTCTGGATTGGTTTAAAGACTCTGTGAAAGATCAAACCTGAAGGTTGGGATTGCTTCTTGTCCAGTCTTTCTTTTACATGTTTAGGTGGCAATTATATAACTAAGGGTGTTTCTACATAGGTTTAAGTAGTGTGCTTGCTATCACCTTCCCTGGATAAAGCAGATTTGGTCATTGTTACATGTCTCCTAGTAATATCCTAACTGGATTCCTGTAATTCATTTGGGCTACGTCTGAAAAAAATGCAAACATCAGTTGATGCAATATGTGGTGGCCAGATTGATTTCTGGAATTCGCCTCCCTTGCTGGTAGTAGCCAGCAAGTCATAGTCATGATAGGACAGTGGGGAAGTGGGAGAAAAATATAAAACTTATGAGGCTTTGTACATATATGTGCAGTCAGGTGTACAAAAACATATGTGCACAGAAGGATGCAACATTCCCACAGACATGAACATAACTCAGTATTTGGCTCAGATATTAGATATAATAAGCAAACAATTATATTGTGAAATAATCACAGCAACATGACCATGAGTTATATACTAACAATCTCAACATCCATGCATATTTTATATTCTCAGTCTTGCCAAAAGCAGAGGGCCATAGCATTTAGCCTAAGACTGCTTGGAAATACCATAATATTTTTATTTTGTTTCAAAATTTAGGAACGTCATAATTTTTTGGCAGTGTTATTCCATTACTGGCAGTGACAGATGAATCATTTGTGTTTGTAATACTATTTTGCTACCAACTGACACTGAATTCAAGTAGCAAAAATAGCACAGTACATACATCCACCTTGGATCATATATGTAGATGGGAGAAAGGCAGCATATAAATTAAATAAGACATACATACATTTGCAGGTACTTGTCTCACCTCTCTGCTACATTTGCTGTCACCTATAGTTTAATAGACCAATTCTCCTTTAGCTCTTGTGTTGTACTAGTGAGTCTAATTTGTGGCCTCTTGCCTTTAATAAAAAGTCTAGAATATATGAAAGGCACTTACAATTTTGACAGTTGTATTAAGTATCCCATTTCCCCTTCTTGAAAGGAAACCACAAAAAGGCATTCAAATACGCTTTCTACAAGCAATATCCGTAGACGTTTGGAGGCAAAACCTGATGAAACACGCTTGTCAGCTTAAGACCCAGATATTTTTGCACAGTTAATAAAATATTTCAGTACATGTACTCTTCAGTTGTACACACTGGCTGTTTTCAAAGGGTGTTTCAAAAGGTATAGCCATGACAGTACAAAGAAAATGACCTCTGAGAGGATTGACTGGTCTTCTGGGATCAGAGTCAGAAAGAAAATATGAACATTATTAGCACACAGTAAAATGAAAGCAATCAGGAACATTGTGAAACCTTTAAGACTGACAAATATATTGGGACATAAGTATTTAGTCTTTTAAGTACCACAAGAGTCAAAAGCTCTTCCTGGTTTTCCTGTAGCAGACAGCTATTAGCGCTCTGGAATTTGTTGTAAAATGAAGAGTTATCCTGTAGATTTGATAGCACAAGGAGTGTATTTCCATCACCGGCAGCCAAGCAATTTTATCTGTCAAGAATGTTTGACCCCAGGCTTGAAAAAAATAACCTCTTTCTGTCACTATCACATAATCAGGCCTCCTCCCAACAACCTCTAAGGAAAAGTATACTTCCTGCTTTCTTTCCTGCTAACATCACAGGCCAAAGAAGAAACCTGTTGCCTATCTAGCAAGGTCCAAATTATATTGCAAAAGTGCATTTGAGATAATCAAGTCCCACAGTCTAAAATATATTGTATGGCCTATTTTATTGAGTCAAGGCTAGATTATTTCAATACTGACCGGCTGTTTTCTGTGAGTCAGAACAATTCAGTTCCCACAGTTCCCTTTACGTATGGGGACATGTGCTTGGCTGGTATGAGGCCATCAGTTGCTGGAGAGGATCAATGTCATTCTTGAAAAGCAGCTCACCACCACCATCCAGGGGTAAGTTGGTATTGCCACTTCTTCATGAAATTCATGCAGAGATATGCTGACTTCAGGATTCTGAGAATTATTGTTCAAAAAAGTAACTTTGCTAGACTTTGAGTAGGACCACCAGGCACCAGTTGGAGTTGCTTTGATCTCCTGTTTTTTCCATACTGGAGATTGGGCAAATACTACAAAGTCGCTACTTATTTTTGATGGACTGGTCCAATCACTGACATAGAAGATAGTGGACAAATTTAAATAACCCACAGAAATGGGCAGGCACCATACATGTGTTAGTGGATTTACTGAGACTGTAACCCTATGAGTCCAACTATTAGTGAACTCAGGTGGTGAATTTGGATAGCTTTGGGTGGAAAGTGGGCTACTGTGAAAAAAGAGGCAAATATCCACATGCTTGGGGAAATGTTGGGCTTTACAGAAGTACAAATGATGTTTATAAAGCAAAACCGAAAGGGCACTCTGCCTCTAAAATACAGCCAGTTGGTGCTGAGCATGCTTAATAGCAACAGAATGTTGAATGACATTTGAGAAAACTGGGATGGTGAGGAAACAGAGTTTACTAGAGGATGTCACAGCTTTAACTGGATGAACACCCCAGTTAGGAAGTAAGAATATTCTGTATCATTCTGTAACATATCACACAGTACTTACAGTACTTATTTCAGAGTAACTTCCAATATTTTGTGCTTCAACAAAGCAGTATACAAGACACATACCCTCCAGTGTTTCACAGATGAAAATTGGGATGTGTGTGACCAAGCAACTTCAGAGTATGGTCACAATGGCAAAAGTTATAAGGAGGAATAGGCAAGCTAGCAGAGGCTGCAGAAGTTTGCTTTTGGCTGAGACTACTGGGAAGGGCAATATTCTGTCCCCTCTTTTCCCCCTGATCAATTAATTAATTGAGTACAAATCACTTTTGTACTTCAAAGACAGTTTCCAGCAGTTGAAGTAAGCTACGGCAAAAGGAGGAAAGTGGGAAGAAGAAAGAGAAACAGAGACATGTTAAAAGCAGCTGAAAGTGAGACAACAGAGGATTAATTAAGACTGTTCCTGCCAAATCAGGACAGTTGGAGTTTATGGATAGACTGTATAATTGCATCTGATGAACAGAAACAAATGATTGTCTGTTACTGCATGCTTGAAGAATTAGGACCTGTTTCAGGTATGTTTAAGGACTGCTACTTTCTAGAAGACATAGTAGACAAATGCTAATGTCATATAACTTTTTATCTGGTACATATAAAGTATATCTATATGTCATCTTCATCATTGGCAGTAGTTGGGAAATGTGCGTTGTTGTTGTTTACTGCCCTTGAGTTGATCTTGACCCATGGCGATCCTATGGATGAGACATCTCCAAGACTCTCTGTCTTCTACTGCTCTGCTTAATTCCTGTAAACCCATATCCTTGTTCTCCTTTATAGAGTCCATCCATCTAGCATGCAGCTTTCCTAAACACAAAATGAAATATCTTATTCAAGGATTGTCTTCTGCTAGGGCTTAGGGTACTACTATTGTTGTATTGTGGGACAGGGTGACCTAACATTAGGGAAAGTGAAGCAGTCACTTCAGGCAGTATTGTTATTTTTCTTGTTTTTGTTTTATTTTTATTGCCAAGAATGGGAAGAAGGAACTGAAGTTTTTTTTCTGCTTCAGATGGCAAAATAACTTGGCTGGCTTTTGGGCCTTAAATTGAGTGAATTGTACTGTCTCATGCAGCAGAATATCTTGGGGCAGCATTGGTTGAGCAGTCATTCTTGTATTCATAATAATTGTCTGTAGGGGCTGGTTTCATACACAAAGAAGAATTTGTGTACATGCCCACATGCACATATGGCAAGCAGGTGATCAGTTTGATTTAGAAAAGTGATCACCTGCAGATGTGTTCACATTGAAGCACCCAAATGCACATTCTTCAACATTAAGTTCTGTCTCAGGATTTGACATGATAGAGATATATGTGTGAATGATGTCATTTGGAAGCCCAAAGGTACAATAGGTATTCAGCAATAGCTGTGGGAACTTAGAATTTTGGAGGGAAGAAATTATAAAAGAAAACAGAACCAACTACTTGTAATTGCCAGCAATTTCTGTCTGATAGCCTAAATCAGTGGTTCTCAAATGGTGGGGTGGTACTCCCAGCGTGTGAGAGAGAGTTGCCTGAAAATTCTGATCCTCTCCTCCTCCTCCTCCTCCTCCTCCTCAACTTTTTCATGTTACTTGGATGCAGGCCCTCCCAGTCGGGTATGCTGTCAGTGAGCAGGTAAGGGGAAGTGGGCTGGGGGGTGGAGTGGCTCTAGTTCATAAGAACAACCTGATCTTAAACAGTATACCTGTCCTGAACACAGTCCACTTCGAGTGCATGTACCTGAGCCTGAGGACCAGGGATAGTTTGGGGATTTTGCTAGTATACCAAAGGGGTGGGAGGGTTGTGGGATCTTGGATTGTATTTTAATATTGCATGGAGTTTTAAACTGCTGTGAGCCGCCCCGATTGTTTGACAGAGGGGCGGGATATAAATAACATTTATTATTATTATTAGTATTATTATTAGTATTATTATTATCCTGACCACCTCGTTGTCTAGCACACTCCCTAACCGAGCTGACACAGCTGGTCTCAGAGTTGCTGCTGCTGCTGCATTTATCAAATTTAACAGGTGCGGCTCGGGAGTTCATGGGCCTATCCCAATTGGCCGTTGGGCCCACTCATTCTGCGGGTCATACAC
>JAIPUX010001880.1:18382560-18417224 GCA_020142125.1 Phrynosoma platyrhinos
ATTAACACACCACTTTAACAGCTATAGCTCAGTGCTATGGGATTCTGGGAATTGTCATTTTGTGAAATACATAGCCTTCTCTGTCAGATAGCTCTGGTGCCACAACAAATTACAAATCTCAGGATTCCATAGTGTGGCAGTTAAAGCAGTGTCAAACTGCATTATTTCTGCAGTGCAGATGCAGCTCCAGTCTGAAACCTTCCTGAGCTTACCTTAATTAATTCATTAATTAATTATAAAACCCACTGGAGATCTAAAACAAAAATGTCAGACAACAAGACACCTACCTTGGCTTGTCTTTTTGGCCCACCCCATCCTGTGTTCTTGTGAAGGTGATGCAGCAAAGGAGTACTACCTGCCCAAATGACTGGTGCTAATAATAGCACTGAGTACTAGTTTATTATGACACCAGAGCTCTCTGACAGAGAACGCTCAATGTCTCAGAAAAAAAATACAATTCCCATGATTCCCTAGCACTGAGCCAGGACAGTTAAAGTAGACTCAATTTGCACTATTTCTGGCAGTCTGCAAAGGCCCTAAGTGGGGGTTAGGATCCAGCACCGTTGAGAGTTCTTTTAACATTGGTCTAATCTGCACCGCAGAAATAATGCAGTTTGACACTGCCATGGCTCAATGCTATGGAATTCTGAGATTTGTAGCTTTGTGAGATATTTAGCCTTCCCTGTCAGAGAGCTCTGGTGCCACAGCAAACTACAGATCCCAGAATACCATTGCATTAAGCCATGTCAGCTAAAGTGATGTGAAACAGCATTCTTTTTGCAGTGCAGATTAGACCATTCAGATTACAACCTGGTGTAGAGTCATCATCTCACTGATGTGGAAATCACCAGCCACCATCAATTGGGCTCCCTGGTCAGCATCAGGGAGGTCAAGTAAGTCCAGACTTGCTACCCTTTTTGCTCCACTACCTGAAACAGGACCCTTGCACTGCCCAATGGGAAGACTAGCCCAAGTGCTGGGAGGAAACATTTTGTCGTAACCCACTATTGTTTAAAAACATTGTAGCTCTACATGTATTCATTTGTACATGAGCACAGCTCTTTCACACTGATACCAAATTAGTAGCTGGCAAAGGGCATGGCTACATTGCATATTGTGTGATGGTAGGTGCAATCTGTTCCACATTCAAGTATTTATGAACACAATAAAAGACTCCCCTACCCTACTGAATTTGGCCATTGATTCATCTCCTGATCCAGTTGCTTTCTGGTTCAACTGATAACAGTCCCAGGTAGCTTTGCTCCCTTATTCCTTTTGTGAGGAATTCAAAGAACAGATTACAGAAACTTCTGCAGCCAAAGTATGTGCTCTGCCTCACTGAATTATCAAGAGAAAATTAGTAAGACAGAAAGTCACATTACATATATCTGGGTTTTGTGTGTGCACCCACTCTTGAATTAAGAACGCTCTTCTTGGAAGAATGCTGTATAAAACTTATCAACTAATTGTTGTAGGAGCTTAAAATAATGAGCTTAAATTCACTATTCGATAGTAAGCAGAGAGTTTAATGTTGTGTTGTGAATTATAGCAATTATTTTGCAATAGTTATGCCTGTGTTGGATGGTGGTTTAGGTTGAGCATTAAGAGTGTTCCCAGATCAAGCTTCTATGACTTTGCCTTGTTTGTAGATTTTTATTTATTTGTTTGCTTAATATTATCTTCTAACTGTCCCATGTTCTCCCACCACTCCTTTCATCTTTCTTTTTCTTAACCACAGAAAATACAGAAAGATAGCTACAGAATGGCCTTTAATTGTTTAGAAGTTTTCTGTCTGGAAGCAATCTTAATTGGTGCTGTTACTTATTTTCTTAGTTTTTAAAAAACGTATTGTGCATTTTGATATATCTACAGTAGCCCTCCTAATTTGCAGGAGATCCATTCCGGACCCCTTCGCAAAAATGGCAACTCACAAATATTCGAGCCCCATAAGAAATAATGGAGCAAGCACCTGTGATGCTTGGCGGCGTAAAGGGGTGGGCTGCCATCGTAGCTGTACCCATTTGTCCCTCCCATGGAGAGCAAGACCGCAGATTCCAAGTCCATGAAAAGGGAGGGACAACTGTATTTTATTTTATTTACCATTTAATAAATTACTTGATTAGAGATATATTTTAACATTTTATCTATTTAATTTATTTTTAGCTGCCTTTCAAGACTGTGGGTTTCCTACTGTGTTCTATAATGCAAAACAGTAAAATTCAATATTAATAAATTATAGACCCCTTTAAATTTAACCAATTTCAGTTTTAATTTCATTTTTATTTATTTTATATCTCACCTTTCTTACCACACTGCACCCAAGACTCCAGTTAAAATACAGCACAGTACAATATGAATCCAGTTTGAATACAAACAAACAAAAAATAATACAATGAAAACCTTTTCAGTTAAAAGCCAATGATAACATGAATGTTTTTAAAGTCTCTTAAAAGCTGCCATGGGCAGAGGCTGTATCTGGATAGTAGAAAGAATGCAGTTTCCCACTGTTTTAACCGCCATGGCTCAATGCAATGGAATTCTGGGATTCATAGTTTTGTGAGATATTTATCCTTCTCTGCCAGAGTGCTCTGGTGCCATAACAAACTACAAATCATAGGATTCCATAGCACTGAGCCATGACAGTTAAAGCAGTGTCATACTGAATTATTTCTGCAATACAGATGCAGACAAAATAAGATATATGTCTTCTGGGAAAGAATTCTCTAGGGCAGGATCATACAGTTATGGATAGTCCTGCAGATAACCTGGGCCCAACTTATCTAAGGTTTTAAGACTGATACCCAGAACCTTGAACTGGGCCTAGAAGTGCAGTGGCAACTAGTGCAACAGCTACAAGTGTGTTGTAGTATCTGTAGAACATATGATATATTATCTGTAGGAAACTAATAACCATCAAATCCTTGAGGATGCTTGGTACAATAACTTCTGTCAGGAAAAAAATTATTACTTCTGAGAGCCAGACTTCCCACTCTGCCCTGGTAGATATTGAAGTCAGCATGAGGAAGGAATTTTAATGCCGGTGGTGGGACTCAGAGTTTCAAGAAGTATATAAACAGCTTCAGATTGTACAAGCTGCCAAATATCCATGGCAGTAGGACCAGACAATGCTTTAGCTGCATCCTTTTTTGATTGTTAAAATATGTTTTAATAATAAAATGTATTTATACCCCGCCCCTCTGACAAACAATCAGGGCGACTTACAATTAAAATACTGTATCATATAATTCAAGTACACAATAACCTGAAATCCCCAAACCCACCCACCCCTTAAGACAATATTAAACAATTAAATATTAAAACATATTAAAAATATACATCAAAAAGAACCAATAAAACAGGCAAACCAGAGGTGAAAATAGCAGCGGCTACTAACACAGTTGGGGGGGGGGGGCAATTAACACAGTTGGGGGCAGGGCCCATGAGGCTGGGAGATCTAGTCAGGAAAGGCCTGCCAGAAGAGATCTGTCTTTACTGCTTTTTTAATGCTAGTTAGAGTCGTGATCTGACGGATCTCATCTGGCAGGCCATTCATAGTCTGGGAGCGGTTACCAAAAAGGCCCTCTGGGAGGTTGTGGACAGCCTTGTTTTTATTGGCTGCAGAAAATTTCTCCCAGAGGACCAGAGTGTGCGGGGAGGATTGTATGGGAAGAGGCAGTCTCGAAGGTAGGATGGACCCAAGCCATTTAGGGCTTTAAAGGTAATAACCAACACCTTATACTGGGTCCGGAAACTAATAGGCAGCTAGTGGAGAGACTTTAATATAGGTGTAATATGGTCTCTCCTTGATGTTCCCAAAATCAATCTGGCTGCCATGTTCTGTACTAATTGCAGTTTCCGGGCCAAGCACAAGGGTAGTCCCATGTAGAGCACATTACAGAAATACAGACGAGAGGTTACCAGCACGTGCACCACAGTCTCAAGATCCCTTACTTCCAGGAAAGGGCACAGCTGGCTTATCAACCGAAGCTGATAACAGGCACTCCTGACCGTTGCATTTACCTGATTGATCATCAAGAGCAATGAGTCAAGGAGCACCCCCAGACTGCGAACACAGTCCTTTACAGAGAGTGTGACCCTGTCCAGGACTGAAGGTTGCAACCCTATTCCTGGTTTCGGGGCCACTACCGTGAGCACCTCCATTTTGTCTGGATTTAATCTCAATCTGTTTTTCCTCATCCAGCCCATTACTGCCTTAAGACAGTCATTGAGAGGAGAGATGCCATCAGAATTTGAGGCTGACGACTGAGACATGGAGAAATAGATCTGTTTGTCATCAGCGTACTGATAACACCCAGCCCAATAACTCTGAATGATCTCACCCAGGAGCTTCATATAGATGTTAAAGCAAAGCAAAGCAGCTTCATTTATATACCACTTCATATTGCGCTATGGGATGTCTAAGCGGTTTACAACTGGAAGCTCATTGCCCCCCAACAGTTGGGTACTTATTTTAGCAACGTCGGAAGGATGCAGGCCTGAGTCTAGCCTGAGCCCTGGCTAGTATTGAACTCACAACCTTGTGGTCTATCTTTATTTGCCAAACTTTATAAGACCTTTACTTGCCAAACAACTGTGTAGTCCCTCTGGAACCTGCCCGAGAGGAAGGAATGGAACCACTGCAATGCAGTGCCTCTAATTCCTAGCCCACTCAGGCAATCCAAGAGGGTGCCATGATCTATAGTATCAAAAGCCGCAGGTCATTGATCAAGGCAACTATGGAGGTCTCAACTCCAAATCCAGTCCTAAAGCCAGTTTGAAATGGGTCTAGATAATCGGTTTCATCCAAGACTGCTTGGAGTTGAAGAGCAACCACCCTCTTGATCACTTTGCTCAATGGTAACATAATACTTCTATTAGTTGCTTTTTTTGTTTCATGTTGGCTTACAAAGCCCCTCACTCCTGGCTTCTGAGTATCTTAGACTTCTGAAATGTTTCAGGATCCAAACCAAACTAAAAGTCTCTCAGTCTGACAAGCTAAATCCAATTTTATTCTCAAGTAGAGAAAATTAAAAATTAAACACAAACATAAGTCTCATTGACTTCAATGGGTCTGCTTTAGCTGAGATTGAAATTAGATACAGTCAAATAACTTGAAAGGCAAGGCAGATGTTCAAATCAAGAAGCATGTCAGATTTGTCAGTGCTGGTCCGTTTACACTATCAGGAAGAGTCTGACACTTGTATTTTAAAATTATGGGGTTTCTTTCTTTAAACCAGGTTTCCCTTGTCCAATGCTATATTTATTTAACTGATTTATTGATCATTTAATAGACCTGTTTGTTTTTTAAATCTCAGCGAGTTTAACTATATAAGTTCAAAAAGCCAATAATAATAATAATAATAATAATAATAATAATAATAATAATAATAATATGACAATGTATACCAATCCTTAACAACTAAAAAAAAATTAGAAATGCAGCAGTTCACAAACCAGCAGCACAACCAGCCATGGCATGCCTGGGCAAGAGACAGATCTTTAACCAGTACTTAAAGTATGATACAGTTGGTGCCTCCTTAGTACCAGAGGGAGGGCATTCCATATGGGTGGATAAGGCCTACTTCTGGTTTGCCACCAGTTGGCAGTCTTCAGGCATAGTGAACACAGTGATTGCACAGGTTGGTATCAGGGACAGAAATCCATCAGGTAACCCACTGGCAATAACAATTTGAACGTGACTAAGTACATAATAAACAGTGACTATGGGCCAATGTAGATGGCCCCTAAGGGGCGGTTCTGTGCTACCCCTGGGAGCACCAGATAGGGGCTGCAGCAACCACATGCTGCAGCCCCGATCCGCCTTTTTGCTGCTCCCAAAAGAGCTGGCAAATGCCGCTCCTTTTTGGGGCAGCAAAAAGCCACCCTTAGAGCTGCTGCCATGGCTCTTTTGCACCCCTGTGGCACAGCATGTGTACACGCTGTGCCAACAGGGCACCCTGATGTTGCATGTCGTGCGGTTGGGCATGCAGCGTTGGGGTGGAGTTGCGGTGGCTGGCATGCAGTTGCCTCAGCCCCAACTCCATCCCCAGGCCAGCCCTTTAGGCTGGTCTGCATCAGACCTATAACACAGAGAGGTGAAGAATTACTTTTGAATCCTGAGTAAGTTTAAAATAGATTTGAACTCAAGCTTTTTGAGTTCAAATTTTGAGCTTTTTGAGCTTTAGAAGAGGAAGGTGAATTGTTCAATGAAATTGCACCCTCTCAATTTTTTCACAGTCATAGCCACCATTGCTCACATGGTGTTCTGATGGTGTTGATAGAGGTACATGGCTTCATTATGAAACCACTTCAGAGGCCAAAACCAGGACACTTTGCTTTCTGTCCTCACTATGTCATTGTCTGGCTAGTAGGAAGCACTGAAGAAACATTGCTAGGTAGAAGCCAGGGAACATAAAACCTGTTGGCAGTTAGTGAGGCAAAGATTTTACAACTGTTTGCACTTTCCCAAATCTTCTAAATAGCCCCCAACTTTGTAGCCTTTGGTAAAGGAGAGAGAGGACTCTGTGAGACATTTGTGCTCAACAGTAGAACTGGGTTGATGTACTTTTGCATTTCATTTTTTGGATGCGATGGCTTAGAGATTAAGATGCTTATTGATCAGAAGATCAGCAGGTTGGCAATTCAAGGCCTGGGTGCTACATGTTGGGGTGAGCTCCTGTCATTAGTCCCAGATTCTGCCAACCTAGCAGTTGGAAAGCATGCAAATGCAAGTAGATAAATAGGCACCATTTCAGTGGTAAGGTAACTGCGTTCAGTGGAGTCATGCTGGCCACATGAGCACCAGAGCAGTTCTTGGACAATGCTGGCTCTTCAGCTTAGTAATGGAGATGAGCACTGCCCCCTTCAGTCAGTTACAACTAGACATTCATGTCAAGGGACTACCTTTACCTTTGACCTTTTCCCCCAAAGGCTGTTTGTGTGTGTCTGCATGAATGTGTGAACACATGCAGAAAAGAAAAGAGAGAGGAATCTATAGCTCCCTATTTTGTTGTAAGCTTTCTTTGTTTTCTTTGAGAAATCAGGCAACATATCTGAACAATAAGACGTTTTGAAAGACTGCATTATATTGCTACAAATAAATGCCATTTATCAAGTGACTTCTCATTAATGCAGTATGTGTGCAGTTGATAATGGTCACTATATAAAACTGCCCTAGTCAAGGGGCAATCTACAGAGATGTAATAGATGAGTGGAAATATGACTGATGGACAAGGAGTGTGATAAAATAACTGGTAGCCTTCAAATCAGTGACAGGTGGGGGTAGTCAGATGAGAAACTTATGTAGATGAGACAGAGAAAGTTAGAGAATCAGAGGAAAGTTAGAGGAGAAAGGGTTTAGGAAAGAAGGAGGAGAGAGATTGGAAGGACAAGGTAAAAGCCTGATGGTTAGAATAGCTGCTAAAGATGGGAATCAGATTAGGTGAGGAGATTAGGACTAATTTCTTATCCTGTATCAAATGATTATTTATTTTGGCTGTTATTTTCCACAGTAGATATACTTACAGATTTTAATTCATGAATGTGTTCTGGTCTGGGTGGATTCCGGGAAGACTGTATCTCACCCCACATGCAGGTTTTGGATTTCAAAGCTAAGTATATGAAAAGGAGAACCCTATTGCTCTTTGTAAATGAATAGATGGTGTCAGCAGGTTATTTTGGGTAATATTAGGGGAAGTTAGGATTCAATAGACAGACTGAATTACTTGCATAATAATATCTAGGCCAGGGTGAGGGTTCATAGGGGGCCTTAGAATGTGATTGTGGCATACCAGTGCCAGTTACTTCTCACCTAGAAGCACTCTTTGAGAATATAGCTGAGAGACCAAATAGTAACAGTGGGTATACAGCAAATCTATGTCCTATTTATTCTGGAAAAAGCTCTTCCAGACCCAAGTCTTCCTCTAGGATGCATAGAGCAGACTATGCTGAGTCAATTCATCAATCTATCTGGCCTGGTATTATCTATTTTAACTGGTGACAATTTAACAGAGTGTTTAACAATTCTCAACCTTCATTTCTTTGGTTGTTTAATTGGAGATGCCAGGGACTGAACCTAAGACGTTATGGCTAGCATCCTGTTAGCATCATACACAAGCGTAAGTCCACATTATGCTTGTGTATGTCTTTTTTTTTTTTTTTTGTCATTGCAGAGAATACAGTTTTCTTCACCATCTGCAGTGACTAAAGACACCCCAGGATCCATGATGTTGCTGCAATAGCCCTTCCTGATCTGCCATTCCATAGCAGCAAGGAGATCAGAGAATTGTCTGGCTGTGCCGCCTAGCCAGATCTGGAGTGATGACATCATCTGCCAATATCTTGATGGAAGATGTTATTGGTCTGCATCTGGCTGTGGGGCATAGCCAAATATTTCACCAATGCACTTCCTGCTCTCCACCAGCCATAGAAGGCCATTCAGAGGAGCTATCATAACAAACTTGTGATTCCCCAGGTGATGAATACTGAGCTGTAGCAGAGCCCACTGTGCTGGGTAATGTATGATCTGGTCTATGTGTGCAAATTAAATGGTCTGCTACCATTGGAGAGTGACATTCTCCACATCCAACATTCAATTATCCTATATTTTGATTGTTTCTCAGTGCCAGACTAATCCCTATGTTCTTTGTGCCAACATCTCCTCTGCTGTGTTTCTTTTCAGGGTCCTACAGGAAGACCTGGGCTTCCGGTAAATATTCCCTTACTCCTGTGTTTTTCCCCTTTCTCTTTTTTTACTAGTTGCAGTCTAGGGCACTTTGAAATAAGGCTTTTATATTTCAGTCTCTCTTCTGCAGTCACAGAATTTTGCAAAGGATCCAGAACATAACTTCTTACTTGCAATCCTCCTGAGTCTCCCCAGCACTTAAAGGGTTAAAGAGGAAAATATTAAATAGCTACATAATGGCTTTTAACTGATAGTGCTTAGAACTCTTGGCCTGAAAGCACCTAGAAGGCAGCCCTAAAGGCTATGAATACTGAGGGGGAGGTAGCCAACAATATTATAAGAGAACATGTTGTAAAGAGATTCAGATTTCATTGAGATGAGCAAGCTGGTTCAATGCTGGAACAAAGATTTCAGGTCTAGAGTGATCCAAGCTCCTCTTACATTGGGAATCATGCATTTTTTCTCCAATTATTTTTTATATAAACTCTTTTTGTTCAGGACAGAAGAAGTCTGTGGACCAAGGGGTGAGGAATTCCCCATCCCAAAATGTTTAGGTAGAGTACACCTCTGCTCTAATCATGAGCTGCCTATGGTTCACCACATAGCCTTTCCCATTTAATTATAAGTATTTCCTATATTATTTCAGTCACTGAAATTGTCTGGAGGCACAAATGAACATTCACCATCATTTGGAGACAGACACTTATAGGATTATACACAAAACAAAAGAAGCCATACTAGTCCGTTAGGTGGGAAAAATCCCCAAACCAGTGTCAGACAGTACTTTTATTGGGACTACACAAAACTGTGGATAAACTTTCAAGTTCTGTCAGTTTTTTTATTAGGCAAAATGTTAACAAAAAAGCACATGGAAATGGGAAAGGAAAAGTTTATGTTGAAGTCATGAAGTCTACATAGTCAAAGTCTTAAGATGCAGTGGAGGAAGAGTTGCAAGTACAATGGGCTCTTCTAGATGTCATGCAGGTTACATGTTACATCTAAGACTCATTTTTTTCTGGAAAAATAAACACATAATAAGGATAGCTTGCTTACCTGTAACTGTAGTTCAGATGGTCACCTGTGAATTCACACAATTGGGTATTTCTGCACCTGCGCAGAACTACCCAATTGTGTAATTCACAGAGACTACGAAGAATAATGGTTGTGCTCCCAGTCTTTGAATGTAAAAAATCCTGTTGTTATTCAGGGTTGTCTTTAATACACAAGTTCCTTGGTAAGCAGAGAATGGGAAGTAAAGAGATACAGCTTATTACTTATAGACATAGAGATTAATTTGGGGTGGTACAATAAAAAAAATTAATATAATCAAAATTGATAACTGGTACATATGGCCAGAGGGACAAAATCCAACCAAGCAACCAAATAAAAACCAACAACCCATAGGCTAAAGTCCCTTTTTCAAATGTAAAGTCAAATGATCTACCAGTTGTAGAATGTGACTCCTAAATGGCTAAATTAGGAATTTTACAAATTACACATGAAACCAAATATCTAATGTTGGTCCATAAGAGATATTGAAAAATTCATAATCAGGCAAGACCTTTATTTGCACCAACCACACAGAGCTTGGAAGTAAAATATGCTGAGGCCATCTATAATTGTGAAGTGATAGGATGATGTTTTGGGACACACAGTATCATTCTACTAATATAGATGTCAGAATGTCATTATATTCCTTCTTCACGCTCTGAAACCAAATGTGTATTTAAAAAATGGGTAAAGAGGTGAACAAGAGAAAAGATTGATTTGATGTTCAAGTCAAGAGATCTGAATAGTCATAGTCTTAAAACAGAGTAGAGGAAGGGACACAGATTTCAATTATTAAATTCTACAAGGTGCCATTCTAGTTACAGTTGGCAAGTTCTGTGCAAGTGTTGTGTGGATTTTGATTATACAATATTTTACAGTGGTCTGGGTTAAATCCTCAAGGAATTTGCTGCATAAAATTCATCTCACAAAAGGCATCCATTTTCTGATTTGGGTTTAGCCTAAGCCAAGGAGTGGAATATAACATAATGATAGGGAAAGGACATCCGTCCTGTCCCCATTCACACACTGACATTGCACCAAGCTGTTGGTTGTATTTATAGGACATTTAGGAATTTGCAAAACTGCCTTGTATTGGTCATCCCTATGGTTTGTATTGGGTCAGTAACTCATGGCTATCGTGGCCTTCCAGATGTTCTTAGAAGTCCTACAATCCACAATCTCTTAATAGACATGGTCTTTCATTGTTGTGACACTACTAATTTGTAATAATGAGTCAGCTGTCTCTATTTACTTTTTGTTTCTGATGTTGTTGTTTAGTGCTGGACCAAACCATTTTGCAGGCAAAGCAGAAAACATATGTGGATCTCACTGTACTGTTTATTAATAAGCCCCTAGACTCTCTAAAATTTAAAATCTAGCTTTAATGCTTTAGTTACAGTGATAGCCCAAAGAATCAACACACAGAGTTTGTAATTGGCAAAAATTTCTTGTAGCACTAGTAAGAGAGAAAAAAAGTTTGAATGGTGTAGGCTTTATATTAATAAAAACCCAAGTGTAGGGGCACCTTTTCCCTTCCATTTTTTGCCCTATTCATACTTTTTTGTTGTTGTTATTGTTCTCAGTTAGGATGTGAGGGATTTCTTCCAGAAAAAAGATGGAAGTTATCTTCTGTTGCTCATTGCTTCAACCAGAAAGTGGCCCCTCACTCTCACCAAAGCTTTGCTTCTGCATAAGCTATATTTGTCTGGTTTTGATTTTTTTTCTATTTAATTTGAAGAGCTCTTTTGGAACCTATATGTACCTGGTGAAGAGAAGGTTAAGGGGTGACATGACAGCCATATTTAAATATTTGAAGGGATGTCATACTGAGGATAGAGTAAGATTTACTGCTGCTCCAGATACTAGGACCTGGAACAATGGATGCAAGCTACAGGAAAAGAGATTCCACCTAAACATTAAGAACTTTCTGACAGTAAGAGCTGTTCAATGGTGAAATGTGCTACTTTAGAGTGTGGTGGAATCTCCTTCTTTGGAAGTTTTTAAAAAGAGTCTATGGACCTAAGCAGACGGCGTAAAGCGCCATCTTCTAGGCCAAGAAGGGGAGGGGCAGCCTCACGCTGGGCGCCCCAACTCCTTCCTGAAAACGTCGTCGGAGTGGCTGTCCCTCCACACGGTCAGTGCTCTGATGACGCACTTCTGCTGCAGCGTCCACACACGCTGCAGCGGAAGAGGCACCAAAGGTGCGCCAGAGGCCTTTTGCAGCACACCTTCAGCGTCTTGCGGAAGGAGCGCTATTTTAGTGCTCCTTCCTGGGCCTGGGATGCTGTACTGCGGGGCCAAGGAGTGCAGCTACCTTAGCCCCAATCCGCAGCTTCCCGGGGCGGCCCAGTGCCGCCCTTCTGCTTCCTCCCTATGTCTATCTGTCAGGAGTGCTTTGATTGTGTATGGCAGCAGGCTGGACTGAATGGCCCTGTGGTCTCTTCCAGCTTTAAAATTCTGTGTACTTCATGGAAAACTTTCTTGGTTCTTCAACACCTGGGCTGACTTAAGATCATTAGAAGAACTATGTTTGATTTGAATGAGGAAATATCTAGTCCAACATTCTGCTGGCACAGTGGCCAAACAGTTGTCTATAGGAAACTAATAGAAACTTTTAATCTTGTGTACTCCAGTAACTGATACACAGAATGGTGTTATGCCATTGATATTGGAGGTGGAATACAGACATCCTCTCTTGTAGCCATTAGTGAGTCCATCCTCCATTAATTTATCTAATTAACTCTTGAAAGCCATAGAATCTGACAGACATCACTATGGGTCGATGCCAACAGCCCCTAAGGGGCGGCTCTGTGCTGCCTCTGGGAGTGCCAGATCGTGGCCATGGCAACCACATGCCATGGCCCTGATCATCCTTTTTGCCACTCCAGAAAGAGCTAGCAAATTCCGCACCTTTTTGGGGCGGCAAAAAGTCACCTTTAGAGCCGCCACCATGGCTCTTTTGTGCCCCTTTGGCACAGCATGTGAGCACACTGCAGCAATGGGGAGCCCTGATGCTGCGCACTGTTCGGTCGGGCGCATGGCATGATGGCAGCGTCGGGGTGGCTGGCATGTGGTCACCCCACTCCACCCCCAGGCTGGCCGTTTAGGCCAGTCTGCATCGGCCCTATATCTTCTGGGCATTAATTCCACACTAACTCTGCTTTGTGTATTTTTATCTCTACTGAATATCTCAACATTCAGTTTCCATAGATGACCCTGCAGTCTAGGATTATGGTATGATTTAGTATATCTCTTACTTGCCTTTTCCATAAGCTAAACAGCTGCAGACATTGCAACCTGTCCTTGCAGGCAAGTTGCTCCAGTCTTTGGTCATTTTGCTTCCATTTTTCTGCACATTTCCATTTCTACAACATCCCGTTTAAGGACAGTAACCAGAACTGTATAGAACTCTTGTCCATTTTATTACAACTCCTTTTTTGCTCCCCCCAACATTCTACTACATTCTGTGAACTCCCTCCATAATTCATATGGTTGATTACTCACCTTGACTTTAGGCAATACCTTTCCTCCCACTTTTGTCCCCCAATGACCAATAGCAAGTTCAGGTGACTAAACTTGTCACCTCATCACCATACCCACAAATTTTACATTTCTGTTACTATTCACATACACACCTGTTCATTCATGGGTATAAATGTCAGCCCAAAAGCATTTCACTACATATGATGAGTAGACTCAGTCTATGAAAACTTGTGCTACAAACGTCTTTCAGTTAGTATCAAAAGTGTTACAATATCTCTTTGCATACAGAACTGTACACAGCATTCTGGTTGTGGTCACACCATGGACATGGGCAGTATAATATTGTTATTTCTGATTCCTTTTCTAATTATGCCCAACTTGGAAAAAATCAGCAGTCACATACTCGATTGGCATTTTTGTAAGGATCTCAGCCAAGACTCCCAGATACCTTGGTTACTTGCTGCCAGCTCACATCCCATCAGTCTATTTATGAAATTGGCATTCCCACCCACCCCCCATGCCCCCCAAAATTTGTTTTCATTTAATTTTCACTTACCATTTTAAAGTCCATTCTCCCACTTTAGAGATCCATTTGGAACTCTACAATTTCTAAATACATTTGACCTTCTGTATCTACAGATTCCACATCCATGTATTCAACCTCCATGTCTAGAAAATATATATTTTTAAAAATTCCAAAAAGCAGACCTTGATTTTGCTATTTTATATAAAGGACACCATTTTACTAGCTCATGTATATAATGGCACTTGAGCACCCACAGATTTTCTACAAAGGGTCCTGGAACCAAACCCCAGTGGACACCAAGGTCCCACTGTAATTTATTGTCTACAGCAATGTGGCCACTTTTCTATACACCCCTAACTCCAGGTTTTGCATCAGGATATTCTCTAGATTTTATGCTTGGTAGAAGTACATGTCCTGCATTTTCTTTTGAGAGCATTGGGTGTGCAAACCTGTACCTTCCAATGTATCTCCACCGTTCATGCTTTTAAAATAGTGTAATGGACAGTAGATATGACAGGAGACCTTATAGGCTCCTTTGCTTCCACTTAATAGGTTCTTACATATTTCCCCCTTTACCCGAGATATCAAATGAATTTCTTATTTACTCAATTCTTGAATATTTCATTGACTTATTCCTGCCACTGCTTTCATGGTAATCATATTCTTTCCTGTTTCATGTGGTAGTAGTTGTTGTATTAATGCAGTATATTCTATTATTAATGATACAGCCACACTTCCTATTTGTAGATCCTTTTAATGAACAACAAGAAAGGATGCAAAACCTCTTGCCATCTTGTGGCAGCCAGCATACTTTTTTTACCCCTAAGCTTGTTTATATGTCTAGTCTTATTAGGCAAGATTAAAAGCTAAACCAACATGGTGCCAGTCACTTTGTAATAACAAACCTAATACTTATCCATATGAAAACCAGGTATTAGTGATTGTCAGTAGATATGATGGGTCATGAGGAGTATTAAAGGAAAATGTTATGCTCTAGGGTTGGCACTTCTAAAAAAATATTACATTATTGACATGAGAATCTAGTCTACACTTCTCCCAATGAAAATCCAAAGGACCTTATTGGATGAGTTATTATTAAAATAAACATACAACTCTCTCTCTCTCTCTTTTTTTTTTTTTTTTTTTTTTTTTTAGGTAAAGAAATCACAGGTCCAAAACAAACTGCAGAAATAATCCAGTTTGAGACCACTTTAACTGCCCTGGCTCAGTGCTAGAGAAACCAGCAAATTGCAGTTTATTGTGGCATCAGAGCTCTCTGACAGAGAAGGCTCAATGTCTCACAAAACTGCAGTTCTCAGAATTCCCTAGCATTGAGCCAGGGAAGTTAAAGCAGTGTTAAACTGGATTATTTCTACAGTGTGTTTTAGACCTAACATTTAAAGACAGTATCAAAGTATCTTCATATCAAAGGAACTTTTCTCTGCATAGAAAAAAGACATGAGAACAACTGGTGGCCCTCCAGGTAGACTTTGGGCTCATTCCCACTTACATTTACAGTGGTTTGAGAATTGTATTGACACTGGGTTGCAGAATTGATTGAGGCCATTGCGTAGTTCCCACTATGAAAGTGATTTATGTCCATGTAGTTCCCACTAGTGTCTTTGTGCCACAGCTCAAGGAGGGACTAGGTGATGCAAGAAGGCCGCCATGATGGGAGTCTGTCTTGGCCGAAGGATTGCAGCAGAGGAACGCGGAGAACTCAGCTCACTGGTGGCAGAGTGGGGCAAGGAATGGGCAAAAGGGCCCCTTGACTCTGGGGGAAATCCTCCACCGGGATCTGCCCCAGAAGGCTGTGTGGGGCTGTGTGGGGCTCCTTCAGATGGGGGGAAGATGGGGGGAAGATGGGGAGGCAGAGGGGGGGCAGCCCCCCTGGCACTCTCTGTGGCTCCAATCCTGCTTGGCCCGCACACAGAGGCGCCCTGAGGTGGAGGCAGAGGCAGAAGCAGCCATGCCAGCAAGGAGGGAGGCAGGCAGGCAGGGAGGGAAGTGGAGTCAGCGGGACCCTCCCCACTAATCACCCCACCATAAATCACCCAGGAACACACCCCCACCCTGCTCCAGGAAGCGCCCCACACAGCCCTCCCTCCAGGCTCTCCTCCTCCCTAGCCCAGGTCAGCAGAGAGGCTCCCAAGGCTATCTGCGGGGCAGGGGCAATCAGGAGGGAGCCATTGGGGACCCCTTGCTGGGCCTTCCACCCTCTTTGGGCCACTGGGCACTGGCTGAGTCCCCAAGGGAAGGAAGGAGGGTACCCTGCAGCATGCTTCCTGCAGTGCTCACCTGGTCGGTGAAGTCCTTAGTGGAGCTCATGAGGTTGCTTTGCCCCATGGCTGAGGCAGCTGTGGATATGGGTGAGCAGGCAAGCGATTGGTCAATGGGGGTGTGAGGGCTCCTGCTGGGGGGGGGCAGTGGCTGACTGTCACCCAGAGGCAGGACCAGGGATCCCACCCACATCCTAATCCTAACTCTCAACCTCAGGGAACATGACTTTGGCGAGATGCGACTCAGATCACTCGTTCCCACTAATTGAACACTTCTCTGAATTTATTTTTTTTCCAAAAGAACCGCAAAAAAAAACTAGTGTCTGAAAAGAATGATTTTTTGCATTTGTCTCTTTTCAAAGCAAGTCAGAATGATTGCATCAGAAACCATTTCCAATGGGGACAAATGACATATACAGTGATGTACTGTATGTACTGGTAATATACTGGTATATTTCTGGTATATTAAATACATTAATATATTAGCAGCCAATAAAGTGGAGAAAAGGGGGAGAAGCATCCAGATGATCATGATACTGGTATATGTACTGGTATATGATATATATGAGCCAGGATAGTGTCATGGTTTGACCGTAGGACTAGGATTCTGGAGATCAGGGTTCAATTCTCCACTTGGCCATGGAAACCCACTGGGTAATCTTGATGAGTCACACACTCTAAGCCCCAGAAAACCCTGCTTCATCTTAGGGTTACCATAAGTTGGAAATGACTTAAAGGCACACATCAACAACACACATACACATATATACTGGTAATACACTGGTATATTTCTGGTACAGGGTGATTTAAAAGAATGGTGCAAAACTGAATAAGAACAGCTTTACTTTTGCACCATTCTTTTTGAATCACCTGGTATTAAATTTCTTGGTATATTAATGGTATGATACTGGTAAAAATATCTAAACATTGCAGCAAGAAATGGGGATGCTGGACTATCTTCCCCTTCTCCCCCAGCAGCCTTGTATACAAGCTGTAGTTCTTGTCTTGCTGTAATCTTTTGTTTTGTAGTTCTGCTCTCACTCAGGTATGGATAACCCAAGCTCAAAATACATGTGCCTCCCATCAATTCCAAAGGGCACATACATATGCACAAAACTACATGTAAAATACATTACAGTTAAAGAAAAGAATGGGGGAATATGGCAATCAAATCAGCCATGTCCAAATTATGGTATATGTATGTGAGTGTCTATACAACTGTATGGCTGTCTGTCTCCCTTGTACTTGGGTATCTGTATCGCAATATAATATGTTAAGTGATAAGCTGTACTACTAATTATTTCTTGGTTCCAGTTTTTATTAATATGTGTGCTCTAGAACAAGCCTGCCTCATAGTGAGCAAAATACAACAAAATCTAAAATCTACAAAGCATTGATATCTTTATTTGAACCAATATTGAGCAAGGTAGTGCCGTTTGAATAAGTGGAGAGATTTTGGATAACTGAAGAGATTTAGAGTTCTTGAGTTCCAAGAGGAAACTGCTTTCAGTTTCAGGAAGCCAATTTGGAGGTTTCCTGCTTGAAAAGATCAGAGAAAGATTTGATGGAATTGAAGACAAAGCTTAGTCTACACAAAGAAAAGACTGGAGAGCTTTGGGTGAAATATCACTCATTTGTGACTTCCAAACAAACAACCTAGGGCCTGAACATACTCTCTGAAACCTTAAGGGAGAATCTGAAAATGCAGTGCCGCCTTTTCATGCCATTGTGTTGTGTTTGGCTGCTTTGGTGATAAATACGTTAGAAACATGGTAGGCAGTCAGCCAGGCCAGCAGTGCTTATTTATTAAACTATGAAGACTGCAGCAGTGCACTGTGTGGGGTGAAAGCATTAGCCAGATGTCAGTGTATTTCTTGGCATTACATTATAGGCATTGTGCTATCATACGTATCCATCTTTTATTCTCAGCACCATAGGAGGGCTGTATGTACTGTAGGATATGATACCACCAGAATATAGAATGCAGTATTAATTATGGAATTCAATTTATTTTTTTGAAAAAAGATGTGCTTGAATGCCAACACAGAGGCTACTACACTGCACAATTACTGCAGTTTGACACTGCTTTAACTGCCATGGCTCAGTGCTATTGAATCCTGGAATTTGTAATTTTGTGTTCAGCCTTCTCTGTCACAACAAACTACAAATCTCATGATTCCATAGGACGGAGCCACGACAGAGGTATGAAACTGCATTAATTCTGCAATATGGCAGCAGTCAGAGTTAGGCTTGGATGAGTGCAATCCTGAATCATTTTTCTTAGCTTGGAAAGATTGAATTCAGCACAAGTTCAGATGGTCTGGCCAACAGACTCGCCCCTCTTTAACCAATTGGTATTGCATAGTAGGTCCCTAACCTCTTACATGCTTAGGAGCACCAATGGAAAGGTAGACTTCTACCCATGTGCCTTGTAGAAAACTGGAAGATGCATCCCTTGCTTCTTATTTGATGTAAGAAGGATATCTTGTTTCACCATCCAGTATTGTGGCCAGAGCCAGCAAAGACAGTGCTAACAAGCTCATTGATATGTCAGTTTTAATGTTACTTAGCATTTTACATAATTAGCATTATATGGCAGATAATGAGTAATTTATATTTAAGTTACTTTTATTTTGCCTTGATCTGTGATCACTCCCAGAATATCCCTGGCCATCTACAGACCACTATCATCACCACAGTACCCCTGTTGTTACTTTCATAGCAGACAAAATGGCATGAACACAGTTCTTTGGACAGACAACTATGGGGGGTTGCAGACTGCCAGAAATAGTGCAAATTGAGTCCACTTTTAGGGTTAGGGTTAGGGTTAGGGTTAGGGTTAGGGTTAGGGAATCATGGGAACTGTATTTTATTGTGGCACCAGAGCTCTCTGACAGAGAAGGCTCAATGTCTCAGGCAAAAAAAACAATTCCCATTATTCACTAGCACTAATCCTAACCCTAAAAGTGGACTCAATTTGCACTATTTCTGGCAGTCTGCAACCCCCCTATATCTATGATTCAGTGTTTTGTACTGCCTTACTGAAAGCATTAAGTATTTCTCAAACTATTTATATTATGATAGTGACATATTGCATGGTACAGTGTTCAAAAGGGGATTCCACAATTAAAACATTGGTAAACACTAAAACACAGCTGCAAGCCTTTTTACTGGGAATAAGTTGCATGGAACTCAGTAGAGCTCCCTTTTACTAGATAAGTGTGGGATTACTATTAGCTTCTTAAATTATCAACAATAGGTTGGTGGTGGAGGCTTAGCTTACAAGAAAGTCTCATATTAGGTTATATTTGTGTCTCTCAGTGATATTTTGAGCAAAAATATGAAAAGCAATAAAGGTCATTTCTCCATATTAAGTAATAAAAAGCTGTCATCCAAAGTTCCCCATTAACTGCACTATATTTTTCAGAGGGCCTCTTGATTAGGGATGTAAATCTATATTTATT
The DNA here is from genome assembly GCA_020142125.1 of Phrynosoma platyrhinos. Lineage (NCBI taxonomy): Eukaryota > Metazoa > Chordata > Lepidosauria > Squamata > Phrynosomatidae > Phrynosoma > Phrynosoma platyrhinos. The sequence continues at coordinate 18,402,046 of JAIPUX010001880.1, forward strand.
TCCTTCTTGTATATAAAAATGAATAATTTCAAAAGTTTTCTCCCTACTGGACAAAATTGTGATATTTTGTGTATATTTCAATTTCACACTTCCCAGTTGTTGTTTTTATGTAAAAAAAGATTATTTGCATAACAACTTTTTTTTTATCCAAAATCAACATGTTGTCAGAAAACAGTAATTTGAACAAAATACAGTTTTCGGTGCAAAAATATTGGTTTGTGCAACCCTTCCATACAGTAAGCACACTATATATATATATATATATATATATATATATATATATATATATATATATGCAAAAAAGGTTCCAAAACATGGAGGAAGAGTCTTGATTACAGTCAACCATTTACTTGATGGGTTATTTCATTGTTTCAAGTCATCCTTTATGAATTGATAATTAGCAAATTTGTCAGTACTTTCTACATCCCTACTCTTGATAACTCAATGAAAATAAGAAGGAAAAATGCAGTAGGGCTATAGATCCCTTTGCTGTTTCCACTATGTGCTGAAGAAGCAGCAGACTGAATAATTGATTGTTTCAACAGCTGAAATTTCAAATAAACAGCTAGATATCTGCATAGTTCTTCACTACATATACTGATATGTTGGGTTATGACCATAGAGGGAAAGTGAAGCAGTTGATTTGTAATTAGTTGTTCTTACATGGTGACACACACACACAAAAAGAAAAGTATGATGATTCACAAAAAGAACAAGCAAAGTGGATTCAAAATATAATAAAATTTCAAAACACCTGGACTAGTTCATAAGTAAAGAAATGATAAAACAGAATGTGTATCAGGACTACTGAATGCAAAATCTTTTATAATAGTGCAATGATGGGTTAGTATACATTTCCTACACAGCTGCATTTGGATGTTTATAGATGTGTTAAAATGTGTGCAAACACCACATTTGTACACCGACTACATGGATATGAATATATAAAACATAACACATAGATCTTTCCCCCTTTTTCTTTTTAAAGTTATAACTACAAAATGTATTATATACAAAACTACAAAATGTATTATATATTATTTATTATAAATATAACTACAAAATGAATTGTATGCAAAATGTTTATAACTACAAAATGCATTATAATTAGTAAGCTGTACAGGAAATTCACTGAATAATACAAGAAAAGTAAAAAGTAGAAAAACCCATTATTTTGTTTCTAACAATGAATATGATTGTATCACAGCCTGTCATTATAGTACATCATGAGTGGGAAATCTTTCACACTTCAAATATTGTTGATGTCCACTTCCATTTAGCTCAGTGGTTCCCAAACTTTGGTCTTCAAGATGTTAACTGATAAAGTGAATGGTGAAACATTATGTAGAGTAGTACTTTATTAATATCTGAAGGCACAATGATTCCCTACCACTGTAATACATAACAAATAAGCTCCATCTTTCAGTAAACCCCTAACTCTCATTAAAGTGGTAAGTATAAGCATATAAGCCATGTCTTATATTTTCATGTACCAGTCCTTCTCTATTGAAGGATTAATATTTTCCCCATTCCTTACTTACAATCGTTATATGCTGCCCTTAAGAAACAGGCAACCATTTCAATACCAAATGCACGCAATGAGATTTTATACACTACCACATGTAAGGTACTCTTAGCATATCACTTTAAAGGATTTCATAAAATGCACATAACTTCATGTAATCATACACAAAATCTAATAATTGTTGTTGCATAAACCCTCTTGTGAAAGGTCACTTGTATCACAGTATATAGCATCACATATGATCAAATTCCAACTGCCCTCTGATTTTGCATTAATTGTTAGGGAGACAAAGGCGCCATGGGGATCCGTGGACTACCGGTGAGTCTTAAACCTTTTATAACTGTGTGGCACACTTGCTTCCAAACCTTACGCTAACTAGGACCCATTTGAGTGTCGGAGTTATATAGTCATTATCTTGGAGAAATAAATACTTTTCTAGGATCTAGTTTGACTGGGGAAGAGTGCAGTCAGGAGCAGATATTATTTAAAAGTTTAAAGGCTGGTTTAAATGCTGCAACAGCCTAAGCAAAAGACACAAGAAATCTGCAATCCTACACATGTCAACTTAGAACTAAGGCTGAATCTACAATACTAAATTAATGTAGTTTGGCACTGCTTTAACTGCCATGGCTCAATGCTATGGAATTCTTGGATTTGTAGTTTAGTGAGATATTTAGCATTCTCTGTCAGAGAGCTCTCGTGCCACTACAAAATACAAATCCCAAGATTCCATAGGATGGAGCCATGACAGTTAAAATGGTGTCAAACTGCATTCATTCTGCAATGTGGCAACAGCCTAAAAGCCAATGAACTAAATGGTATTTACTCTCATGTTGACTAGTATAGGATTTTAGTTGTAATCTTTCACACATTCTCTTACACACACAAGTAACTTGTGAATAAATCTAACATGGAATTTTTAATATGGAAACTTGGTGAATAGAAATTTATGATTGTGAGTAAATTCTGAACTGGTTGGAGGAGTAATTTGTGCATTTATGAAAGGAAAAGTTATTTCTAAAATGTACTGATTCCTTAGGCCTTTCTAATATTTGAGAAAAGCTGCACAGAAAAATATATCTTTGTCTAAGAATGAGCATTGCTTGAAGGGAGAAAAAAAGAAGTATCAACACACCATAAAGTTAGAACATAGTTGCATAGTTGAACTAACAACTGGCATCTGATATGATCACATTGCCTCCAAAGAAACTTCTTCCACCTGTTCTTAAGCTCTTTTCCACACTTTAAACATTTTTTCAAGGAACTTTATATGCCTGGCAGTTTCACTGAGCTTCTTTTTAGTTTCCAAAGTTCAATAAGGATTGAGTATGAGCTTTGGTACCTTACTGCAACTAAAAACTGCTCTGCAAGAAAAGATCTGCATGCTTGCTTACTTTGAAATGTTTTGTCTCCCACAGTAAATGTAAATGTTCTGTACAGTGATGAGATGGGTCTCTTTCATTCACATGTACAGGGAAATAAAACTAAAAGGTGTCCCCTTACTGTTGTTGTACAGGGATATAATTCTTTGCTTATTTTGTTCTCGCATGTAAGAAAGGAAAACATTCATTTTTTTTCTCCCCATTAGACAAGTTCAAAATATTTTTCTGCATTTTCTGATTTTTCACATTTCAGGACTTCTTACAAAAAAAAAAACCCTATGAGACAACAAAAATACTGGGTATTACACAAGAAATGTTTTGCACATGTTATATTTTGCATAAAATATAGGGTTTTTAGCTAACAATAGATTGGATGAAGGATGTTGCAATAAACGTATTGCAGAAGTGTTGAAGTGTTCAGTGTTCTCTACACCCTCTGAAACACTAAAGAGAACAGTAAACACTTCAACAGTTCTGCAATAAATCTCTCATCCAATCTATTGTGTTTAATGTTCTCTGGGAGAGCCAGCATGGTGTAGTGGTTTGAATGTTAGACTATTCCCGCTCAGCCAAAGAAACTCACTGGCTGACCTTGGGCAAGTGTTCTAAGAGAAAACACCAAATTTTGGTACTAATGGGGATTTACATCAAAATTCCATAGTGGTTGTGTCTGAGGAAAACTCTTCAAATTCATATCAACATTTGCTTTCAGAGAAACATGACAACTACTAGAGATGTGGGGGAACTTTTTCCAGCAAAATTCAAGAAGTAGTTTGAATTGCTTTGAAATATTCCAGAGGTGCTCCCTTCTTAGGAGGACCCTTCAGTTTCAGATGAAGTAAAACATTTGAGGTCCCTTTATTACATAGATACTGAAACCATAGATATTGAACTTGTGGATGCCAAGCCATCATTTTCCTTAGAGGTTCTGTAACAGTCTGTGCTGTTATCTATAAGCCCTCTCAAAACTGGTATCCTTTCACCACTGTCTTTTGGGTTGGTTAAATGCTTTTAGGTGAAGTGGCCTGTTATATTTTAACCACCGGTTATGTTGCTTTCATTCATCTATCTCAGAATGATGTCTTTATTTTGGTTATCACAGCGTTGAATAAAACGAAATAAATTACTTATACAATGAGTTTCAAATTTGATCTTCTAAACATTCAGACTTTTGTGACAGTGGTGGGTTGAAGGATACTTGACAGATCTATTGCTATTTCTGCATTACTAACTTGTGGCCTGAGCTCAAACATACACTAGCCCACCTAACCCTGTGAGCTTCGTGTTAATATCATACCTTTGGTTTTTTTGGCCCGCTTTTAAACTCAATATGCTTCCTTGCTTCACTACTTTTTATCTCCCACTTTTGTCAACTGCACAAGAGTCTTAGGTAAACAGATAATCACAAGAACAAGAAAAACAGTCCATGGACACACCATTTCATAGAGTAGGTGGACTACTGCATGGCTACATACTCCCCCCCTCCACACACACACAATTATTAAACAGCAACATATCAGTGAGAAAATGTGGGCTAGACTGCCCTTTTCAAGATATACTAGTGTTGTTGTTTTTTACATGCAGAGATTCTTTCTGTCTGACTGCCTATCTAGACATTGCTAGATAGGTAGACAGACAGACAGAAATACAGATGGACAGATGAACAATTACATAATACCCTATTTATAATATGAAGAGGTAAGTTTCGAAAACAATGTTCACTGTAGGATGAGCTGTTTATCTAGAGAACATCTGGATTTCTCTGTTACTAAGACAGTGAGCTGAAATTCTGAGAAGGTGGCTTGTATCAGAGGAAGAAACAAAATCACCAGTCGCTATGCTTGTTTGTGAGCATAAAGCAAAGCATGTTTCTCTGTGTGTCCCATTGAGTTTTTGTGCCTCTATGTGTATTTATGTTGTTTGGGGGCTTAGTGTGCCTTAACACTGACTCCTGTGTTTGTGTCTCTCTTTCTCTTCCCTTCATCCTCTTGCATGTGGCTGCGACTGATGTAAATGGTGGCCCAGGGACTAAAGGGGCAACCTGGAGAGAAGGTGAGTCAGCCCTTTCTAACTCATCACTTCACACCAGGTTTGTCAATAGCTGCTGCTTGTATTCATTAGGAATATTGCCATTGTGGAATAAATTCTTAGTTGTAACATATCTCACTAACCCTGAAATGTTTACCTAAAAAGTGGGCTTGCCATGTGATTAAACTGAAATCAGTTGGAGTTATTCCACTTCTCCATTTATCCACACATAGCCATATTCTGAAGGAAGGAAGGAAGGAAGGAAGGAAGGAAGGAAGGAAGGAAGGAAGGAAGGAAGGAAGGAAGGAAGGAGAAAGCAAGCAGGCAGGCAGGCTGACAGACCTAAGTGTAAGTTGAAGGCCAATTTTAAAATTCCATACTTTACAAAATTATGGGAACAAGAATAGATGGGCTCATTTCCCCCCTATATTTGGTTGAAAGAGCCCACACATGTTCCAAGGCTGCAGATTTTGATTTGTTTACTATAATTTAAACTAACATTGTAGGAGCTTATTTATAGGGATGGTCTGACAAACTCAACATTTGCAGCTGGACTTTTCTAGGGGTTTTTGGAACCATTTTCTGTTTCATTGCTGACAGCTGTGCTTGGTGTGTCCAGGAAAGATACACGCGGACATATGGTTTTACTGCACCAGCTGCATTCTAGACAGCCCCATCCAGATGCAGTCTGCTGGGCCAACTCCGTAGTTCCTAATTGCAAACCTTGGTTCAACCCCTGTATTAACTGAGGGGAAAGCCTCACAAAAATAATTGAAGAAAGCAGGTAAGAGGAAAGTCTCAAACATTTACTCTAATCTGTAACAGTGGTTTCCTTTACTCCCTTCAAAATGATAAACATTATATTAGTTCCTTCCTCATTGAGGCTGAGGTATATAATAGCCTAAAATATCTTGCAATGCAAAGGTCAAATCTTTTGTTCCATTTTGACTCTAACAAAACCTGCTTCTTCTGATGTGCCAAAAGAACATTATGTACTTATTAGTGGCACGTTTTTAGATGATGTTGTGCCTCAGCAAAGTAAAGTGGGAGGATAGGTGCTGCAGATCTCTAGATTCCCACCCCCACCCCCACCCCCACCCCCTGCATAAACTATTTCATTATATTAAGATATTTAGTAACACTGTCAACATGATGTAAAGAGGAAAGCAAGCTGCATGGCACACTGTATTATGAAGTGAGTCAAACAATTAAGTAATTTTTGGTTGTAAGCTTTTGTTTCCTTCAGGTCATACAACATGATAAACTTTTTAAAATGCCATTACCAGTTGGTTCTTGAGTACAGGGGCATTTTTTTTAAGGTAATTAAATTAATATTTCATTTGGAACATAATGGATGAGTTGCAGACTGAGTCAAAGTTAAACTAGACCCACTGAATTCAGTGACCTTATATTTCAACCCATTCTATTTTGCTGCTGGAGACAATGGAGAGCAGACACTTTCATTCTGTATATAGAAGGTGACTGGTACCTGTTGAATCTAATCAACAGTGACAACAGGACAGCATCCATTGTCATATCTCAGGGGAGCTAGCTAGTTTAGGACTAAATATAAACTCTGTCCACTCACAAACATGAACACCTAGGATGTCAGAAAGAACAGATAGATGACTGCTGCTCCATCCTACCATCTGCCACCTGAGGTGGTTGCCTTGCTCTTAATCAAATGGATTTACTATAACTAACTCTGAATCCAATCCAATATTTTTCTATGTTTTCATCATCCAACAGTAGAGCTGTTGTTTAGTGTTCTTCCAACTAGACAAGCAGTTCTAGTAGAGGTAGTTATTCTCCTCAAACCCCCCCCCCCATACCCAGCATCCCCCTAGGTTTTGCATGTATCTCTTCCAAGTGATATCAACATTGGAGGACTGAGCTGGTGTATGTGCATGTGCATGTGTGCACGTGGACCTTTGATCCCTTGGGCCTTTTTAAAACAGTGATGTATTTTTACATAGCTCAACATTCACTCAAGCATGCTGATCCCCTTGTTTCTTCTTAGCCCTATTCTGTGCTAACACCCTTTACACTCAATCACCAGAGATTCCTATTAGAGCAGGGGTAGGCAAACTGTACCCTTTAAGGGCCGAGGGAATTCAGGTACCAGAATCCCAGACTATTGGCCAACATCCCAGACTATTGGCCAACATGTCTGAGGCTTCTGGGAGCTGAAGTCCCTCGGCCCTTAAAGGGGACAGTTTGCCTAGAGTGATGATGCAGGTCCTCTAGCCCATTCCCTACCCAAATGGCTGCATGTAAGATTGGAACCATTTTGATTCTTGATACCTAACATTTTGGCTTTTCTTGTGTTCTTCACTGATATCTATTTGCTAGTCTATAATAAAGTGAACTATTGAATTAATGTTGACACTGAATGTTGACTTACCATTCACCAATTGGCTTAGGGCCTGAACAGATAGGCAAGATACCATGGGCCAAGCTAGGTCAGTCCCTCGGCCAATGCGGTGATGGGCAGGTGTTTACACAAGGCCTGCCATTACACTATGGCCCCACCCCCATTGCACACCCCTTACCTGCTGCCACCATCACATTCTCTCTGAAGACCCCCCACTACAGTCTGTAAGGGTGGAAAGGATACCCTTAGCTACACCCACATGGCCAGGCACCCCTTTCTGACATCAGAGGCTGTGGCGGAGGCCTTCAGGGAAGACACAACAATGGAAGCAGGTAAAGAGCACCCAGAGTCATCTGTTCTGCCAGCTGTTGCTGAGGAGTTTCTTGGAAACTTCATGGCAAACAGCTGATCTTTTTGGACTGGATTAAGGCCCCTTTGAGCCAGGATCAATCCAGGACAACTGGACTGGCATCTAGACTGGCGGATCCCAGCCTGGGATTAATGGCATGTGTTGCAAGATGTAGGGGAACACAGGACTTCTGGTCTATGCATACAGGCCTATCCTGAGTCAATTGTAGCTGAATCTGATCTTGAGTGAGCTACAAGATTCTGATGTTTGGCTGGAAGGAACTAGCATGGCTCTTCCTTTGAAAGTTGGTTAATAGACACTCATTACACCACATGTTTGTTTTTTTTAAAAAAAGTTAGGTGCATTGGCAGGAGTTGGGCTAGATAACCATTGGGATCCTTTCCAATTCTACAATTTTGTGATACTTTAATTGGATTTAAGCCCTTGCATATGGTCCCACTGATATAATGAGTGACTATCTAACCCAAAATTTGGGGTTAAATTTGGGTAGAAATGGGGCAGCTCTAAATGCACTGGAATTTTTTTCATATGGTCTGTCCTTCTGTGAAATTGCAGAGATCTTTCTTCATTGCACTTCATTAATATCAGGCATCTAGATGTAGAAATACAAAGAACTGCATCCCTTTGATCAGTGGGAAGTCTAGGGTAGTCTTTAAAGTGGTAATTTTCTTTGGAAGAGATTACAATAGGGATTTGTGGTGTTTTTGTAATAAAAATGTGTTTACAAATGTGCAAAGTGAGCAGGCAATTAGGAGGGCACTGAAGCAAGCATGCATTTTTTGACGATTTCACAGCACTGTTAACATTGTAGAATCTTCAGAAAGCATCCTTGCTTCCCGAAACTCACTTCACGTCTCCCTAGACTCTCATTTAAACCAAAATTAAGTGATTTTCCAAGGTCAGCAGTGCAGACGCAAGTGAATCACATCATACATACTTGGAAGAGTGAGTCCATTTGAGTGAGCCAGCCACTTAGAGATGAAGAAGGACTGCATATTAGGAAAATATAGATCAATGACATGAATCAGGATAATGCTAGGAAGAAGACTCACTCTCCCACCTTTGTATCAAATATAGTTCCCCTTCAACATTTAATACCGCCATCTAGTTGAACAGTCAGTCCTCACATTTACTTGATATCTGGCAAGCCTCTTCTAACTCTTTCATGTTATTCGTTATTATTCCTTTTGATCATGAACAAGATAGCCTGCTGAAATGTTTAGCTCAATGCTATAAACAAATCCATTTAAATGTTAGGTCTTTGCTACTAGAGAATGGATTCTTCAACTAAACAATAGCAGCATGAGCTTTGGAGGATCAAGCTTTTCACTTTTATTCATGTGAGAGTGTACAAAAATGATAAGTATCTGACATGTGCAATGTTATATACCTCCCCTCATTAAAAAAACAAACAAACAAGGATTAAGGCTTCTTTCAGAATATGGACTTTAAATATTTGAAGTTATGTTTCTCGGGAATTTAAGAGATTTCTATTTGTTCAACATCTGTCCAACTAGCCACTTCCTAAATATTATGTTTAACTTCATTTAAGGATTTGAATGGTAAATCTCAGTTGAGATTTGCCACCAGTGTCAAAAGAAAATAACAAATAGTTGATATAAAGTTCTCAAAATATGGTAAAGTACAATTAGAGTTATTTCCAGTACTGAAGAAAATGAGCGAGGTGGTGGGAAATTCTTACAGTTCTGTCTGTGGCAGAACTGCTGTTAGAACAGATGTAGAAAATGACCAGGACTGTGGGTTGAGAAAGTTTCAAGGAAGTATTAGGTCTGATCACATTTGCCACCCACACCCCCCAGAGAGCTCCTCTTGCTTTATAAACCATGTCATCACACTGTGATGGTACCAAAGGCCAATATACAAGTTCTTTGCTGTTCTGCATCTCTGCAATTCTGGAAGCAACCAGGCCCTATGAGATTGTAATACATTTGCCAGTGAAAATGACATTTCCAGAATCCAAAACAGATTCCAGAAAGGTCTGCAGAAATTGATTTAGATGGAAAAATTCAGGTCTGCCAAACTTTCCCCCAAAATGAAATCCAATCTGTCTATCTCTCAATATTCATGTCTAATATTCACCCAGTGCCCCAGTTTTTATTGTGAAATCACACTAGTTTATTCATGGGATTTTACAGGATTGAGAGGGACAATATTATTTAAACTTGTAGCTTTCTCATGCTTCTTTCATCTTCTTTTTCTTACCATAAAAACGGAGGAAGAAATGAAATAACTATATCAAGCATTGTCCTTTTACAGTGGTAGGAGTGGCTCTTTGAAGTGGCTCTTTTGGAACCAACCCTGAACCAGTGTTGATTTTTACATATTGTTCCTTTACACTACTACTCTCCTTCCAAAACAACCTATAGAATTTCATTGTCTGAACTTTGACATGTATAAGTGTTTGCAACCCCTGGTGTATGAGATGTGTAGCCTAGGTAGACACCAGGTGCAGGAGCAGATGTAAAGATTATTATCATCAATTAACATTCCAAAAGAATTTCATGAAGACAGGAAGAGGAGGAGAGCCGGTGATATCAGGGTTTGGGGGTGAACTGGAAAGCAGGAAGCTGAGTCAGGAATTGGACCAGAAGCCTAATAAACTTAGCAAAACAAGCCAAATGGCCATCATTGCATTTCTGCTGAAACTTCGGGTATTGTGATCACCCAGAAACATATTGTTTGAACTCTTTCAAATTGACTACTCTTCTAAGTAAATATACTTCTTCTAACACCTGCCCTCTTCTCATACTGCTCTGCAGCATCAAAAGGTAAGGCAAAAGGAAATGTGCTTCTTAAAAACTTGGGCAAAACTAGTGTGAGGAGGCGCTGCAATCTAGCCTCTGCTTCAATCTAGGCTAATATCTACTCACACAGCATGAGAGGGAGCTCTCCACACTGTGGGGAGAATGTTAAAATGCCAACTATCTACTCTGCCAATGTAGAAGGAAATGAAGTTTCTAATCAAGAGATGTTGGGTTGTAGAGACTGTGGCTCTGAAAACTCAGGATTTCTAACCAAGAATTCACATCAGTCTTGGGATGGTAGCATCTCCATGTTTCTGTGGGAAAGACATGGCTGCTAAGACAGTTTCAAAGCAATTCAAAATGTCTAGAGCAGAGACTGGGCATGAGTGGCCTCCAAGATGTTGCTGGGCTGCAGCTTCCATCATCCCTCATAAATGGCTATACTAGTTAGAGCTGATGAGAACTGCAGTCTAACTGTATCTAAAGGGACAAATATTCCCCATCTCTGGTGTAGAGCAATTCTGATCTTGTTATTCCTGCATAATTAGTTAGCTAGTTAACTGGTCACAGGAACTGAAAGTCTTCAAAAACATGCAGACTTTTTATAAATAACAGCTAGCACCAAGGGTTAACCTAGAAGTTCATTATAGGCAGAAATAAATTAAGTGCATTAGATATATATAACTATAACTCTGTATAGTTATTCCATTATATAGGCACACACGCACTCATACACACCCCAATAATAAATATACCTGTCAAAATTAGAGCCCCTGCATAGCAACTTGTACCAAAACCAAACAATTTTTTTAAAAATCCATGTGGATGTATTTATATGTGCAACTCCCACACTGCCAAACAAGATGTAATAGTTTAACTCTTGATCATATTAAAACCCACAGTTTTGGGAAGAAAGGTCCCAATGGACAAACATGATAACTGGGCATGAGACAAATCTGGCATAGGATAATAATATATGTAGCTACATGGTAAGATTACACTTTCCATTTGGAATGAGACCAAAGTAGTTCTTTGATCTGATTTCAAGAATAGAGTAAAAATGGCTCCCTGTCTTGGTTGGAAAAGGCTCAGAGACTTGTTTTTTTTCATTTGGAAGAAACATGTTTTTAATCTTTATCTCCCAAGAGTCTATATATATATTGTTCAGTTTAATCCCCTTTATAAACATTCCTCCAGCCTATGTTGTTTCCTTGGCCACACTTTTAGCCCTCTATTTTTCTTCGCTTTAACCTTTTATTATAATTATTCACTTTGGCTATATTGCTTATATCCAAAATTCTTTCTTCTGTTTTTTTTACCTGTTAACCCCTTTCCCAAAATGACTATGTTCCTTTCTTTCTTTAGGGAGCCCCCGGAGAAGCTGGCATGTCCATTATTGGTCCCCGTGGTCCTCCAGTAAGTCTGTGTGTTTTCTGCTTTTCTCCCTTAATGTTTAAATGTTACAGGGTGTGGATGAGTTACAAAAAATAAAATAAAATAGGGGGTTGGAAGATGCCATACAAGGATGTGTTCTTCTCAGGGGGCTGTAACTTTATGTGATGTGGTTTCCACCAGTGGCCAAGTTTGTTTTTATACTGCAATTACAGAGCATATTGGTTAGTGAACACATCACTTTCAGCACAACATTTCATATTGGTATTACCAGTGTTTTTCTCTCCTGTGTTTAAAAGGAAAAGAAATATTTCTAGTCTAAACACAGAAGGCCAATACAAGCATGACAAACTTTGTTTGTTTGAATAATGCTGCTATTCTCTACAGATGCCACCTAGCCACTGATTTCAAATGTAACATACTCAAAAGAAATTTTGAAGTTATAGTCAGCCCTTCATATCCAAGGATTTTTTATCCACGGATTCAAGCATCCATAGTTGAAAATATTTTTAAAATGTATACATTCCAAAAGTCAAACCTTCATTTTGCTATTTTATATAAGGGGCACCATTTTACTATGTCATTGTATTTAATGGGACTTGAGCATCCATGAAGTTTTTTATCCACAGGTGTGGTGGTGGTGGTCGTCGTCATCCTGGAACCAAAGCCCAGCAGATATTAAGGGATCACTGTATTTATTTTCTAGAAACCATCCCCCTTTCTATTAATTTTGTAAAGACAAAACTCATGGTTGTGGTAAACAGAGACCTTTGGCTTCACAGCAGGTTTATGTCAACTACTGAGAACTATGTGGCCTGAGCTGTTTGCTACAACCAACTTCACAGTTAATTATTGTAGGTCCCCTAAAAAATACCTTTATTATAGGAGTGAGCAGGTTCCAAGGCCTAAGGGCCAATTTTTCAACCACAGGACCCAGTATGAACCACATCAACTCCCAAATGGAGAGAGAGAGAGAGAGAGAGATCTGGATGTGGTTGGGCATCCATTTGCTTTTTCTCTGGAGGGGAACAAGGTTGAAGACAAAATAAGCACAGGGGTCCCTGCCTTGTTTCATGTAAAATTGCTACTCCTTGAAGCTACCAGGAGTGAAAATTGACATTTTTTGGAATCATATTTTTTGTGGGTGAGCATGTGGAGGTCCAGAAGGGATCATAAAAATCACCTTGGGAACTTCCAGCAGTTGGGGGATCCCATTTTTCTTTTTTAAAAAGATTATCATGGTGGGATATTAAGGGGAGACCCCTGGCAGCCACAAAAATGGCTTTGGGTGCTGCCTTGCAGCCCATGGGTCATCCTTTGTCCATTCCTGGTTGAAGTTTATTTACTAAAGGGTACAGTCGTGGCCTGCATTATTTTTCCAAATAAACAACTCTGCATTCTAAATATTTTCCTTTTGCCTCTCACTTTACCTAGCATTATCATCTTTTCTAACAAGTCATTTCATCTCATTTTATAGCCAAAGTACAATTGCTGTAGTTTAATCATTTGGGCATCTAGAGAGTTCATTCTCGATTTGCTCTTGTACCTGTTCATTTGTCTTTTTAACAGTCCATGATATACTTAGAACTCCCCTCCACATTTCATCACATTTCAAATAATTTATTTTCTTCCTGTCAGCTTTCTTCACTGTTCAGCTTTCACAACCATACACAGAAAGCAAGCTTCTCTTGAAATGTTACAGAAATGCAAATGGAACCCTCGAGATGTAATGTCTGATGAGAAAATTATTTCTCTGGTAGAAATCATCCTCTTTACAGTCCCTTTTATAAAAGGGGAAAATCTGATTTTAACTTTAATGTTTTAACGTATGAGGAAAATGGGACCATTTTCTGAAGAACCACAAGGTTCTCCTGCATACAGTGATGGAAATCTACCATGAGTAGATTGTGTGAACATGCTGCCAGAAGTGGAATAGAGACATACTTCCAGCTTTACATGAATATGCAGCCCTGTCCAGTCAACCCATCTGTTGCAGCTTTGAGCTAAAAAAAGGAGAACTGAGGACTGGCTCTATTTAAGTATCAGACCTGGATCTGCTTAAGTATTGGATGGAATCAGTGCTTGGCAGTGTCTGAAAAGTTACTTTTTAAAACTTACTTGTTCTTGTTGTAATTAAACCTTCTAAGGAGTAATTTGTCACCTTTATGTCTTACAATACTGAAAAAATAGCATTTCTTTTACTTGTGGCATTGTTTGGTACTTTTCCTCTTTTGTTTGGTGGTTGTAGGGTTGCCATCAGTCGAAGTAGACTTGACAGCAGTTAACACCAACAAAGCAGTGGTTTGTAGCCTTAGGATTGATAACAGAAAGGCATAAAACCTAGGAGGTAAATCTATTAAAATGCCTCTAAAATGTATCTTAAAATGCCATTTGAAGGTAACTTTTAAAATGTATTTCAGACATTACTTATCTCATCAAGGTGCTAAAGTTGGGCACACTGATCTGCCCTATCCAACCAAGAGCCCTCATGCTCTCACTTTATTTTATTTATTTTTTCCAACTGAAAAGGGCTCCTCACACTCTCTGGAGGCTCTGGTGAAAATTTTGCTACATCTCCTCTGAATTTAGATCTAAGGGGGGTTGCAGACTGCCAGAAATAGTGCAAACTGACTCCACTTTTGGGGTTAGGGTTAGTGCTAGGGAATCATGGGAATTGTTTTTTTTCCCCTGAGACATTGAGCCTTCTCTGTCAGAGAGCTCTGGTGCCACAATAAAATACAGTTCCCATGATTCCCTAACCCTAATCCTAACCCTAAAAGTGGACTCAATTTGCACTATTTCTGGCAGTCTGCAACCCCCCTAAATCACCAAGACAGGAAAGAATCTAATAAAATCACCCCCCCAAGACCTCTAGAGGATACAAGGGGCTTATTTTCATTAAAAAGAGAATTTTGAATATGTGGAGGATCTCTTCTAAATGGGAAAGATGTGTTGGAAGCTGTCAATATTTCTTGCAGTACATCTTCTGCAATATTTCTTGCAGTACATTAAAAAAAGAAGATCCAAATGGCATTTTGCTAATCACATGATGTTTCAGGCTATTTCTCTTTCTTTTCTGCAGTTTTCATAATATTCTGTTTCTTAAAGGAAGGGGTTTTGTGTGTATTTTTTATGCCAACCCCATGAATGAGATACCTTCAAGACTTCTGCTTCTTAACTATCCTGCTCAGGTTTTGCAAACTCAGGACTGTGATTTCCTTGATTGAGTCTAGCCCTTTCCCCCTTGAGGCAGTTTTCTCTTTTTCTAGTGCCTTAATTTTTTCTGGGTGTTATTGTCATTTCAAATGAGCCATGTCTTCGCATGATATGTCCAAACTATGAT
>JAIPUX010001880.1:18448640-18471498 GCA_020142125.1 Phrynosoma platyrhinos
CCCCCCCCCCCCCGTGATTCAATGGCTTTCCCCCCTCAACTCGATGGCCTTTCCCCCTGTATGGTCTTTGGAACTGCAGTTAATTGTGGCCTTCTTAATCCAAGCCTTGCTCTTTCAATTTTACAACCATAACATGTTCTCTCTAATTTTAACAGCCCAGAATGACTGGGTTGCAATGCTGCAATATTGTGATGACATTTCAGTTTGCAACAAGATTGGAACTTGGCTTGCACTCAACAGCAAAGAGCCATAAATAAGGGAAGGAAAATGTACTTTCTGAAGTGTTCACAGTCACTGTCATGGGAGACCTGCAGGCACACCTCTTAGCCCCTAAACAAATCTTAGAGACACCTATGTTTCTGAACATTAACAAAACTTTATTGTTTCTGTGCTGGAACTGATGAAAGTTAGGAGTGACTCTAATTGTGGAAATAACATTCACTGAGAATAAGCTTTTGAATGCTACAGAGATGAATTCTGATAATAATCTCCTATAACTGCACTTGGCAGTGAGTGAAACTTCTACAATTTCTATGTAGAGATGTATCTCTTGTTGAAGATAGTCCTTTATATTATTCAGCTATTAAAAACCCTCTTCAGGCATCAAAAAGTGTTGTCTTATTCATTCTCACAGATATTTTTTAAAGTAAGCACACATTTTTGATGATGATTGAACAGTCTTATCTAATAAAGAGCGAAACTGTATCAGTACTAAAAATTAGAACCTTTCTAAGGATGAAAAACGATTTACTGTTAAATCCTTGCTGTAATAAGACTTAATAATGATGAAAGTTACTCTTTAGATAGTAAGGGATGAGGAGCAAACTATCAGTAGCATTAAGAAAAGCAAAAACAGAGCCAGAAAGGAATAAAATATAAATGGGGATACAAGAAACACAGAAAAATGTAAAGAACAAGTGAAGAAGTAAATTGAGTGTAGCCCTACTTTTGGTAGAACTGAGGTGGGAGGGAGAACAATAAGACATAGTATCATCAATTCTTTAGTTTTAATTTGAAGTATTCAAGACCATATAACTAAAATACTTTAAAGCATAAATCCTGAAGAGCAAACCCAAAGCAATTCCTGGTGCTCCAGATACTTAATGTGCATCATATGACTAAAATATAATGTAGAAATGCTCAGAGGCTTGCCAGGAGGTACCCAATGACAAATGCATTTCCTGATGCTCTGCATTCTTGTCTCTGAACTGTGATTCACTTTCATGACATCCTTTCATGGTTTTCCTTTTCCCCCCCCCTGTCCATTTTCTTTATTGGCTTTTCTCTATGACTTTTGATGTCCTACTGACCTCCTTTGCCTTGTGACTTTTGGCCTTGCCCTGTGACCTTCTCGTTCGGTCTTCTTCAGCTGTTGCCTCTTCTCAATTCAGTGCGGCTGGCTCCACCCCCAGTCATAAAGAGACGCACGTTCCAGGTATCCTCCTCTTTGTCCTCTTTTTCTGGTTTATGCTTTCTTTCATTTCCAAAACTGGTGAATCAGCTTCCTTTCTTCCCCAGAGAGGATGTCATTAAACCTAGAGAAAGCAGGGCTCTCCCAAGATATTCAGTAACATCCATTTTGCATGCCTTTGTATTACAATTGCCAGTGTAAAATAGTTTCAGCTTCCATGACATGCTTAGCCTCTCATTTTAACAGCTAAGTATGAAAAGAGATATTATGGCTGTTGATCTTATTTCAAGGCCATATAAGATGTCAGAGGAAAAGATGTCATGGAAGGAAAACCAGATTGTCACAGAAAATACTGAAGAAAGGATTTACTTTCTTCTTTTCAGGAGAAAGCAACTGAATGACTTCCTTAAAGTCCAGGACTATCAGCAGGGGAATAGAATCCACAAGTTATACCACAATAGAGTTTCCTATGTGTTTGTACTTTGTCATTATGCATATGTGTCATGTAATAAATTAAACATGTAAAGCAAGTGTGACCCACCAAGAAGAATGCAGTTCACTAGCATGTTTGGTGATCTACTACAGAATCATCAAACTAAAAACAAGGGGGTTGTTAAATATCTAGCAGACCACCACACATGACAGAACAGATGTTTTTAAACTTGCTGGGACATATTTTGACTGGTCTGAAAGATTGTGAAGAATGGATACCTGTCTCTAAACACTAGGGGACACATATCCCAAAGACCAGATTGATCATGGCTACCATAAAATTCTTAGAGATGTACAGCTGCAATTCTACTCAGAAATAAGTCCCATGCACTCAAGAGGACTTATTCCTGGATCACTAGGTATAGCACTGCAACCTTAATGTCTTAATATGAGAAGTATTGGTTGTTTTAGGATACTGCAGTCTTAGTAAATATAAAAGTCAAAACTTGACTCCATTCACTGAAACATTGACTTCTTAGAGAGATTACACCAATAACAGTATGGGACCTTTATTGGCAACCTGTACCATCCTTCAGAGATAGCTAAGTCAGGGGCTATGCAGACAGGCAGGAAAAGGTGACCTGAAGCTACCTTTTCCCTAAGCTGCAGCAACTGCACCGCCTACCCCAAAGATGCCCTGAATGGGGATGGAGCAACCGCACTGGGGAGAGTCAATGCAGCTTTTCTGAGGCTGTATTGAAGTCCCAGCAACCATACTGCCAGCCCCAAGGATACCGCAAAGAGAGATGGAGCAACCACATGGGCTAGCAGCAACTGCTTTAATTTTTTTTCGTTCTCTCAAATGCATGTGCACGTGCACAGGAACACATCTTTGCACACCTGCACACTTGCGCTGGAAAACATCTCTGTGCACCTGGACAGGACCTGTCATAACCTAGTATACAGTCTGTCACTGTGTACAAGGTGACTGAAGTTCATCATTCCTGTGCACCTGCACAGGACCTGTTATAGGGTGGTATACAGTCTGTTATTTTGTCTGTACAAAGGTGATTGAAGTTTGGCATCCCTGTGTACCTGCGCAGGAACTGTCATACACCCACAGATCATGCAAGGATTCACTGACATCGGCTTCCCCCAAGTAGTGGGTGCAGTAGACAGGTGCCACTGTCTGATTGTGCCACCCTTGGGGTGAAGGAATGAATTTATCAACTGAAAAGATGCCTACTCCATTGTCCTCCACAAAATATGTCCCACATAGATCTGGGGGAGGGGAGAAGTACATGCAAGGGAGGTTTGTGTGGACAGACTTGATACATGCAGCTGGTGGTCATGCAAGGGACATGGTCAACAGGACACACGGACAAATGTTACTCCAGGAGCCCCCCCCCCATCATGCCAGGAAGTGATGTGCAGGTCTTATGTACACCTGCACAGAAGAGGTCACAAAAGCTTCTTTCATGCAAATTGCTGTGCATGCTGACAGCAAGCATATATGCAACAGAATGCATTTATTGTCATAACAAAGGACAGTTGCTAGGGTACATGTGTAGGGTTATAGTTAGGGTTCTAATATTCAAGTGCACCTGTGTCAGTGCATCCATACCTGGAAGCATGGGGCACTTTAAATTAAAGCCTGCATCATAGGGTGCATGCTATGGATTGCTGAGTCAATTTTCATTGCACATACGGCGGTGCATTTATACAACCATTTTCTGATGCACCAGTGTCGCTGCATACATACGCACATGCAGAGCTGTGCATCTTCGCCAAAGGATCAGAAAAAAGCAGCTCCTTTTTGAAGCGGCTTTTTTCAGCATACTACAATTAGAGAGCACTTTCCTGGTGACTTTTAGTGTTGTCTAAATGCCACGCTTACAGGTCACCCTCAAAGCACCTCTTTTTGCCTGTCTGAATAGCCCCTCAGTGTGTTTTAAGTCTCTAGGTTGACCTGGCTTGTACATCCACAGAGATTTATAGGTATGTATTTGGCAAACAATAGCCCAGCTGTTTACAGCATCCTTCAGAGAATACAAGTGCACATAGCATTCCATTATGTGCCCTTGGCTTGTTTGGGCACAGCATTGTGTGTGTTTCTGTAGATGAGTGCAGATGGTTCATCTCAGCAAGGGTACTTATAGTGAGATGCCAACCCACACAAAGCGTCTTGTTACAGTGGCATTCTGAAATGTTTATGAATACTTTTAGCATGGAATGCCCCTACAGGATTCATGTGGAATGTAACTGGATGGAGGGAGTCAGACAGAGATCAAACACCATGCTTATCAGATGTCACCTGCTATTTTTAACCATTAATTGGTGCTATATGTTTTCTGAAAATTTTGCTAAGCACCAAGTGGCTTCTTTGTGTGTGGGTTTAATCTTCTGCTAGGGTTCACCAAAGGTTGTCTCACACATCAGTTTTGGCAGTGTGTATAAAGCAAAATAAAACAAACCTACGCAGAAATAAACAAAGTTGACTAGAGAGAGTTAGCTAAGCTTGAGTCCCACTGAAATATATGAAACTAGTTAATCATTGGCTTTACCTTGAAACATTGATTTCTTTAAGAGTGATTAATTTATCTATTTTTAAACTATAGAAAATGCATCTGTTTTAAACTGGTGGGTAGATAGATGCTCTACCATTATTGTAATTTGGCTTTCTCAGCTTAGTGCCTACTATATGTGTTAGACCACAATTCCCATAATCTCCATTCACCATAGCTCTACTGATTGGAGCTGATGGAAAATGTAATCCAGCACTGGAAATGTCTCATCCATAGGGCCGCCATGATTCGAGATTGACTCGAGGGCAGTTAAAAACAACAATATCTGGAATTCAATCTAGCTATAATTATTAGCTGATTAGCAGAATCCAACATAGCAGCTAAGATCCTTGACTGCTTTTTCCCCCCTCCAATGTACTCTATATCCTCTTCTAGGATGGAAATAATATTCACTGTTATTTATTTCATGGTCAAAAAATGGGTTTCCTGACATTTGGAAAACCTGGTTAGGAAGAATAATATGCAGGTGAGAATTCTGCACAGTTTTTACCCAGTATTTACAGATCTAAAAGTGGGTTGGGAAAAACATTCAGCACAAAAAAGTGGGTTGGGAAAAACATTCAGCACAAAAAAACAGGGAGATCTTACAAAAACATCACAATTTTCCTACAAAACCCAACTATTTTCAGATATAGTTGGCCCTCCGTATCCACAGCTTTTCTATCCACATATTCAACTATCCACCACTTGAAAATATTCCCCAAATATATAAATTTCAAAAAGCAAACCTTGATTTTGCCATTTTATATAAGGGACACCATTTTACTGTGCCACTGTATATAATAGGACCTCAGCATCCACAGATTTTGATACCCACGGGAGGTCCTGGAACCCAACCCCAGTGGATACCAAGAACCCACTGTACTTTCTTTTTGGAGCAAAATTAGATTTTTACATAGTGTTCATGCACAAAAACAATACATCCAGGGGTCTCAGAACAGCATTTTTGTGAAGATTATAGTTTTTGTGTAAAAAACACATTTTTGAAAGAAAAATTCCATTGTCTGCAGAAAACTGCACAATTTTGTTCACAGTTAGGATTTCTGTGTGCAAAAACATGATTTTTTGCACAAAATCCACATGGGCTCCTAGAAACACATGGGTTTCTGGAAATTTTTATACAAAAATGCGTTTTTCACAAAACCCACAATTTTCACCCAGTATGTATTTCTGCACAGAATAATTCCCAAAAATACTTCAACATGTGCAAATACTGGGTGAAAACTGTACAGAACTGCAGAAATTATTCACCATGGAATGTGAAGATGAAATAGTCAAATATGTAAACTCCTAGTCCTTTTGACTCTTAATTGGGGTCAGTAATGAAAGAAAATGCATCTGATAAAGCCTGAGAGAAAATCTAAGTTTAAAGAAGTATTTTGAATGTGTGTGGGGGGGCATTAATAGAATGAACACCAGAATAAGATGGTTCCAAAGACAAGGCCAGCCAAATATCAGTGGAAAAATGACTATGAGAATTGAATACAAAATTGAATACAGAATTAAGCTGTATTGGTTTTAGGTGTCATTCATTACAGCAGAGGTGTAGAAGATGGTTGTGGATGGTAGCTCTCAGTTCCCTAGCTGGCATAGCCAATAGTGGAGATGTGGTAAGCTGGAGTCCAACAACATATGGAGAGGTTGAACTTCTAATGTTGGCATCTCAGAGACATCTCTAAAGAATTCACACTTAAAGTGGTATGGCACAAACTGTGTGAGATCTATAGTTGGTAGCTCTGGAAGAAAGCACTTCCAGAGAGGAGAGGTGCTTAATCTTTTTGCTCCCCAGTTTACCCATTCTAAATCAAATCCACATAGCATTTACCACTAGGATGTCACTAGTTCCCTACAGTTTCTCCACTCCTGGGTCCCTGGAACTATCCTTTCCTCTTTAAAAATTAGGCTACAACAACATACCCATATATATTATATGTAGCTTGTCCTTTAGAATGCAAGGGTTTATTGGTTGATGTTTAAAATTTGCCCACACCTTACCATGTTAAGATCTGATTGCAGTATTCAATGGGAGCTTTCAAAATTAAGAAATCCATAGAGGAAGCCCATCCACAGTTGCTTTTTGCCTGAATTTTGGAAACAATCTTCAAGTACTTAACTAACAATGCTTGGCTTTGCTTGGCTGTTCGTCCTTTGCTCAGATTCTGTTTGCTATATGTCACATGCATTATGCTACACTTGGGATAACACTGCTTTCTGTAACAACTTAGGGTGAACAAGGACAGGCAGGAATCCAAGGGCCTCCAGGACCACCTGGACCACCAGGCCTCCCAGGAACTCCAGGACTACCTGGCCCAGCGGGCCCAGCTGTAAGTCTCTTTCAAATTCCTTATGCATCTCCTGCTTTTCCTCTTCTCTCAGAATAAGATGTGACTGTTCTCTTACTTCCTTGGCTATCCTCTGGTGATGATGCATCAAAGCCCTTCTTATCTTTTCTCATAAGTCTGTGAAAGCATTATATGCAAACGCTATTTCTCTCCCCCATGGCAAAGTGCCATGGTGAGGAAAGCAACACTCTGACTGCAATTGTCTCAATGGAAGTCAAAGTTTACAAAGCAATTGAAATCTGAAGTCGTAGGCTTTCACGGCCGGCATCCATAGTTTTTTGTGGGTTTTTCGGGCTGTGTGGCCATGTTCTAGAAGAGTTTGTTTCTGATGTTTCGCCCGCATCTGTGGCTGAAGATGCCATCCACAGATGCGGGCGAAACGTCAGAAAGAAACTCTTCTAGAACATGGCCATACAGTCCGAAAACCCCACAAAAAAACAATTGAAATCTGTTTGATGATCTGCTCATTGTCCCATCCCCAGGAGCAGTAACACTTTTCAAAGAGTAAATCATTCCATTAAAATAAGACCACAGAGCTGGGATCTCTAAAGGATATGTTTCTTTTTTGCCCTAGGGGAGAGCAGGAGAACCAGGGAAGCCAGGCAGAGATGGAAAGGTATCTATTTAATTGTATGCACACCAAATTTGTTTGCATTGAAGTTATTAATTTTTCAGTGCCTGAGAGAATAACATTATTTAATACATGTTTATTCAGCAGTCCCAGTATTGAGGGAAAGATGAGATATAAATGATGATGATGATATCTGGGTGGATTAATCCCAGATTAATGGATTCACTGTAAAATATGATGTTTTGTTGCTGAGGTATCATACAATAAAAATCTGTGAGCTCAGTTAAGATTGTTGATTTCTTTGTTTCATTGCACTGAAGGAGATAAAACAACTCCTTGCAAGAGCAAAGGCTGCATCCAGATTTAGGACCTCTGCAGACGGGTGGCAAAGAGCCACCCTGGGAAGCGGCGGATCAGGGCCACAGCAACCCCACACTGCAGCTCCAATCATCCTTTTTGCCTCCCCAAAAAGAGCGGCAAAGTGCCACTCCTTTTAGGGGTGGCAAAAGGCTGCCCTAAAAGCCAGTGCTGCGGCTCTTCCTCACCCTTTCAGTGCAGCGTGTTTAAACACTGCGCAGGAAGGGTGTCCTGATGCCGCGCACCATGTGTGATGGCGCACAGTGTCAGGATGGCAACAGCATGGGGTTGGGGCAGCCAGCTGCCCCACCCTAACTCTACCCCCCCCCCTTTTGGGCCAGTCTGCAGAAGCCCTTAGTCAAGTTAAAAGTGTCGACTTTAAGTCCTGTTGATTTCATTCACTTTACTTGGATGTATCCAACCTATGGGTTCTTAACTCACCTTGCTTTAATTTTGGCATGAGTACTCATGTGCACACTAGCAGGATTGTGCAAGATTACACATTCACTTGTATGTACTTCATAAAATGGTTTGCAATAATAAGCTAATAATCCCATCACCCTAGAATTCTTTGTGGGGATAGGAGTTGTTATTGCAAGATGCATCCATCATGTGGATACCTCAAAGTTGTGATTATACATCATAATTTATTGGTAAATAAGTTTTCTTTACATTTGAAATTGGACAGAACTTCCAAATTAAAAAGAAACTGGTGGGAAAGTGGCACATCCCATGGCAATAGAAGAGTAGTTAAAAATGATACATTTTGCTGACTTTCTACCAGTTCCCATAAGAATTGGATAACAGTAGTCTAGTGGTTTGAGTGTGTGTGTGGGGAAAACAATTGTATATCAATTGGCTGCCATTTACTTACCTGGGCAATTTGCAACCTCTAAATGAGAAATCACAAAATGTGGAAGATTGATTATATTACATTTAAAATGAACTACCATTGCTCACAAAAGTAGACATAAACACATGCATTTACTTACTACTGAGGACAGTAGACAATAAAAGCTAAATTATATGATGGTGTATAAACAGAAATAATGTAGTGTAGTATATTCCTTAATGTTGTAAAGAGTGGGACTTTCAACTTTTACTGCTTTTATAATGTCATGCTTTTATCTTTAGGGCTTGCCAGGACCTCCTGGACCAAAGGTGAGCAAGCAATTCAGAATGAATGTCAGATATTCTAACTGCCCTACAAAATTTCACATGGTTTGTGAATAAAAATGTGAAATACTGCAAAACCACAGAATATAGTTATGAACTGGGTTCCCAAGAGGAGGGCAAATGCTCTAATTAAAAAGGAATTAGTCTGTAATGTTTTGCAAATCCATAGGGAAGAACATAGTACTGTTTTCCCCCAGAAACTGAGATCTGACTCTAATATATATCAAAACCACAAGCCTGAGTCTACAACAAAGGTACAGAGCCTGGGCTCTATGCCTTCAAAGGTTCTAGGGCTGGGCAACTTAAAATATGTATACAGAACCTAAATTTATTTCATTATGTAGCAGTGTTTCTTCATGTGAACTGCCTCAATATATGGAGAGCTTGTGGTGGTCTCATTCATATCCCTCCTGCTACATAAGACTTTCTCCCAGTCCCCCATAAGCCTTACTTTCTGAAGATTTGCTGTAGATGTAAGCAGAGATCAAATTTGAAGTGATTGGGCAGTTTGTGAGAGTGACACTCACAAAACAACATTCTGCTATAGGGAACTACTTTCTCCACTCTTCCAATGAGAGGCAGTTAAACCAATGAATGATTTATACATAGTTTCCTGTAGCTGAAAAAGTTGTGTGGGACGGGAATGTACCAGAGCTCTTGATTCCTCCATATACTTCTTTAGAATCTGGATTATGTTGATGTGTGTTCATTTTCTAAAGGGGAAAGAGGTTTTGGTCTCCATGCAGTCGTGTTCATGCCTTGTTTTTATTTTTCTTTCACTTGACTTTTAACAGGGAGAACCTGGAGTGCAGGGATACCATGGAAGAAAGGTATGAACAAAACATTTGGGAAGCACAGAACTAGAAAATAAAATATGTACAGTAACATTTTAAATGCATTAAAGTGGACTTGAGCCATCTGGGAATGTGTTGGCAAAGATACACCATCTTTGCCTTGTTTAGGCACATGTACACAAGCCATAGCACTTCCGTCATTTCCTACCTTGTGTAGCTTCGGCTGGGAATGACTAGGATTAAAGTAAGTGTGACTTCCCCTTTAGCCATCACAATCTCTGTCATTCCTCATGGGTAGCATCTATTATGAAAGGGTGTGATTGAAGATATTTCCAATTTCTCAAGTGCTGTTGAAGTTTCTTAGTTACGTAAAAAACTTTCTGCCATGAGAAACTGGGTATGAGAAAACAGGAATTCTCATAATGTTCACATTTGTGTGGGAAATATGCTGTATTCTCTCCCCACCGACCCAGAATAAAATGGGATTAAATGTTTAGAGGTGCACATTAACACCACCCTGTGTATGCAAAGATTGTTAGCTAGTTGATTAATAAATCATGCTGTCTGCATACTAGGTATGCAGAGCAATTTACAATAAATAAATAGAATTAAAGTGAGTGCAAAAACAAAAACAAGACCAAAAAACCCACTATGAAATATGAGAATTACATTAAAATTGAAGATCAGTGACAATTATGAAGCATTAAAATACCAACAAAACACCATAGTCCTCCAGAATCTGGAAGTGTTAGCTTTTTGGACTGTGTCTCCCAAAATCTTCCAGGCAGTATGGTTAGTAGCTTTCAAGGCTTTTAAGATTTTATGCATTTGTAAAAGGTATGTAAGGAAAGGATAACAACACTTCCAATGATTATGATAATTTCTCTGAAGATGCCAGCCACAGCTGCTGGAGAAACATCAGGAATAAACTCTTCTAGAATATGACTTCATAGCCCAAAAAAACCCACAAAAAACTATGGATGCCGGCTGTGAAAGCCTTTAATAAAGTGTGGGTAAATAGAGATGGGCATCTGCCAGTGGTTAGGAGGACACTGTGTAACTTTCAAGCTGAAATAACACAGTCCTGTTAGAGGACTGTATCATATATCCCCCTCAAATAATTAAATAATCTCTTATCTACTAGCCTTAGGCTGGTAATCTTGACTATCTCTGCCATAAAGTGTTTAGTAATAATTGATGCTTCTGCTGTTTTTACTGTAATTAATTTTTGTTGTAATTTCCTTGTTTTATTAAGCTGAAAATTGTTTTTTTTGTTGTTTTTTTTACTGATTGATTATGTTACATTTTGGTAGTTATGTTATATTATGGGATTCCAGTACTCCTGACATTTTGCTTCTTTGCCTTATTATCCACTGCTTTGCTCATAGAGCTTGATTCTTATGTTAAACATTGGGGCATGCTTCTTTAACTGTGAGTGTAGTTCAAAACAAGAAGCTGTCAGGTTTTTTTATATGAATGGTAAAAGTTAGTCTGTGCCCCATAAGTATTTGACCTAAGTATCCAGTATCTTTAATAGCTAAAGTCTTTGCCACCATAACTGAGTGAGTACACCTCCCTCTCCAGTCCACTGAGACTGGCCACTATTGTTTCTGTTTAGCAAATGGAAAACTGAGATTGATCTAGTGATTTGTGCAAGGCCACACAGTAAACCCAAGACAGAGAATGAGCTTGAACCTAAGTCTCTAAGATGCAGGGCCAACACTCCATTCCATGGGACACACGAGATCTCATAGATCTCATATGCAGAGTAGCTAGATTCATGAAGCTGAA
The DNA here is from genome assembly GCA_020142125.1 of Phrynosoma platyrhinos. Taxonomy (NCBI): domain Eukaryota; kingdom Metazoa; phylum Chordata; class Lepidosauria; order Squamata; family Phrynosomatidae; genus Phrynosoma; species Phrynosoma platyrhinos. The sequence goes on from JAIPUX010001880.1 coordinate 18,460,100, forward strand.
GGTTTTCCCTCAATACACATAAGGCCCCAGATTCCATCTGATCTTGGAATCTCAGCAGGCTCAGCCCTGCTTAGAATTTGGATGGGAGATTGCCAATGAATACCAAGTGCTGACAAAATTACTTCTGAGTATTTCTTGCCTAAGAAAACCCTATGAAACTTCATGGGATGGCCATAAGTCAACAGGTGACTTGAAGGCACATAAACACACACTTATACACATTGCACAGAGGGAAACAATGCTAAGTTTACACTCCACAAGAAAGTCCAACCAATTAGGAGTGCTTCCTGAAAGTGCAAGTGTTTATATGAGTATGTGATGAGTGAACAATTTTGACCCTCCTCTTCAACCACAAATGGCTTCCAAAGCAGCTTACAAAAAATAGTACTTTAGACAAGTTGTTTGCACGAGTATCTGTCATTGCCACTGGAAAGCTAAACTTGTATCCATAAAGAGCCATGCAACCATGGACTAAGAAGGGACCATGGAACTTATATAGTTCAATCTCATAGAATCATAGAATCACAGAGTTGGAAGAGACCTCAAGGGCCATCCAGTCCAACCCCCTGCCATGTAGGAACACAGTATCAGAGCACCTCCGAAAGATGACCATCCAGTCTCTGTTTAAAACCTCCAAAGAAGGAGACTCCACCACACTCCAAGGGAATGTGTTCCACTGTCAAACAGCTCTTACTGTCAGGACGTTCTTCCTAATGTCGAGGTGGAATCTCTTTTCCTGTAGTTTGAATCCATTGCTCCAGGTCTATCCTCTGGAGCAGCAGAAAACAAGCTTGCTCCATCCTCAACATGACACCCATTCAAATATTTAAACAGGGTTTAACCAGGGCACCCTTTAACCTTCTCTTTTTCCAGGCTAAACATACCCAGCTGTCTAAGGGCCAATGTACACGGCCCGTAAGGGACAGCTCTGTGCCACCCCTGGGAGTAGCGGACCATGGATATTTTTCACCCTTTTGGCAGAGCGACAGGCACATGGCATCAGGGTGGAGTCGGGGCAGAGTCAGGGTGGCTGGCATGCAGTCGCCCCACCCCCAGGCCAGCCCTTTAGACCAGTCTACATCAGGCCATAGTCTCCCCTCATAGGGCATGGTTTCATGCCCAATAGAGCATCTGTGGTGCAGGACACAGCTTCAACACCCCTAACAAATGGGTGCCCACCTTTTGCTTAAATGCCTCCACCACTTCTCAATTCAGACAGTTCCACTATGAACAGTTTTTATCATTAGGAATTTTCTCATATTTAACTGAAGTCTGTTTCTAAGCAATTTCTACCATATGGTTCTTCCTGACTACATGTAATATTCCCTATGAAAACCTCTTCTGATCCCATTTTGAGGATGTTTTATGCAAACAATTACTATTATAGTCTAATAATGTGTTCAAACAAGATTAAGAAGAATGGTGAAATTGGACCAAGTAGATTGGTGCAGGTAGACAGATGGAATGTTAATAAAGAGGAGAGGAGAGAGAGAAAAATCAAAAGTGAAACCTACAAACAGAAATTAATGTTTTCTATAACCTGTGTTTTCTATAGCCAGTGCTGCTGTGCTCAACTCTCTGGTTGAAATAAACAAAACCATTTCATTAGGCCTGCATAAAATGAGAAGTCTATATTTTGAAAAGAAGTGAAAATCATAGGCCCTGCTCCCATTAGACCTGCATAATCTGAGAAGTTTGGTTTCCGTGAGGAAGTGTAAACCATAGTCCCTGTGGCCCCAGGCTCTTTCTCTTTTTGGTATGTGTTTGGACAATTTATAGCCTTTTTTTCCAAGGAAAATAGTGGTTTCTTCATTAGATGCCCTTCCCATGCAATATTTACAGGCTTCATAACTCTCAGAAGACTAAGCAAATCACTGATATGGGCCTGTGTGGGTGTGTGCCAACAGATGGGTTATGCTTTCTTACAGATGGTGATTCATCCACCTTTTTTAAAATTAATAGAAAATATGAATTTATTTCCTCCTGTATGAAGGGAATCTTAGAATGGGCATCTGTTGAAAGAGGATGGGGTTGGAAAGCTGGGGTGGAAACCACACTGAGATGGAAGTTCTTTCTAAATGGGCAGAAACACTGACAGCGCTCTAGAAATAAACTTTAATAATAATAATAATAATAATAATAATAATAATAATAATAATAATAAACATCTTGGGAGTTGATAAATTTCTGTACCTTTAGTAACTAATGGACGGATGTTTACTGTTATTCCATTATAGACGTCATCCTTTATAGACGTCATCCGTCTTCACATATGAGACTTAAAGTGGATGTATCACAAAATCTTACAGTGGACTTTGTAATGAGTCCTGAATATAAAATCCACCTTGACCAGAATTTCCATTTAAACTGCAGGTGCCACTTTCTGCTTTGATATTATGCATTAATGGTGCTCACAAAAGTGGAAGAGATGGATTCAAGGGAGTTTTAAAGGCTCCTGTATGTGAAAACAATATCATAGATTTTTAAACTGGACAATACAAAAGGGTCGGGAGGAAGCAGATAGTGTTTTAGTTTGTTGTGTAATGGAGGATCCCATGTATTACAAAATTATAGGAATCAATGCTGAAATCATTTCTATTTTGTGAATGAGAGGTTACTTTTAGGTATCTTTCTCCTGTGCTTTTCAGACTTTTGCTTTCTGTTTTCTAATGCTTAGCTCCAGTCACCCAGAGAGCACAGCAAGTGTGTTATGGGATTTCTGTACATCATCACATCTCTAATAACATTTCTTCCTATCTAGAACACTTAAAATAGCTCTATATTTGCTGCTTCTTCTGTTTGCTTGCATCTTTTCCTCAGGGTGAGGCAGGTGAGGCTGGCTTACCAGGACCCCCTGGCCTTCCTGGTCCTACTGGCCCCAAGGTAACATTTGTATTGCACTAACAACTTACTATGTTTTGAATCTGTCTAATTCGTTGTATTGTATTCATAGAAAAAACCCTTCATACACTGGTGGAGTAAATAGGATGACATCCAACAACTACGAATCCCACTACAGGTGCATGCATCATACATCAGAGTGAGCTAGCCACATTCAATCACCATATGATGGCCCTCCACAAAGGTCCAAAACACATTGCAGGAATAATCCAGTTTGAGACCGCTTTAACTGCCCTGGCTCAGTGCTAGGAATCCTGGAAATTGTAGTTTATTGTGGCACCAGAACCCTCTGACAAAGAAGGCTAATTGTCTCACAAAACTACAGTTCCCAGAATTCCCTGGCATTGAGCCTGGGCAGCTAAAGCAGTCTCAAACTGGATTATTTCTGCAGTGTGTTTAGGACCAGAGAAAACCATTTTACATAAGGAGGACTCTGGCCCAGTCAGGGTTGCCCATGCTTGGGAGTGCTCTAGCCATGTAGGCAATTGTATGAATAAGACCACATTTCATAATAACTGCAGTGGCAGTTAGTGGCTTCCATGTCAATGTGGTGGCCAATCTTTAGCCTGAACTTTAAGGGAACCATCCAAGGTGGTGTTCCTATTTTGGGTTCAGTAACATGGAAACTGCAGTCTGCCAATGGCTAAACAAAGGTGTGGCTGGCAGGGAAATGTGACTGGCACAAATGTAAAAATTGGGGGATATTTGCTGGTGAAGGTTGTGGCTTGTAAATACGACCCTACTGCCCAGGTACTCATATAAAGTCTCAATCAATGCCCCTATTTATGTACTGATCTGCAGGACATGAAATGTAGATGCTTAAATTAATGGTGCTTGAGAGATGTGTTTTAGCAGGTACCAAAGAGGATTGATTATCTGTACTTTTTAAAAAAAGGAAATTTTAGAAAGGTTGTTATTCAGCAATGAGAAAAGCTGCAACAGCTAAAGTTCACACTGAAGAAATACTTCCTTGTTTTGCATCTTTTTGCCCTATCTGCAAAAGTATCTTGCTTCATTCATATGCCACATAATGGTTGACATTCTGTTAAGCAGTTATGAATGCATAAGTTAAACTCATGCATTCATAACTGCTTGGTATTAATATTTACAATGTGGCACTATTGTCATGATAACAAATACTCCCCCAAACCTACCTTAACAGCCAGCAGATACACCAAGTTGTAGAGGTCAGTTCAGCTGAGGAGTGGGGCAGAGGCAGGAGTGTCATCAGAGGGGTATGTAGACCTCACTAGGTAACACCACTGGTCCCCTAACACTTGCCTTTTGGCAGAAATGGGTTGTCGCGTTTGCCCGTGCCATTTTAACAGGCTGAAGAAATTGTGTGAGTGGGGTGAGGCTCCGTGGGAGGAGAAAGGAGAGCCCCCAGTCTTTTTGAAAAGAAATTTTAAAATTATGGTTTTTAAAAATATATATTCTTTTAAAATTTTGTTTGAAAACATCACATTTAAACAAATTTTCACTTTAACCACATGAAAAAATGTACATGTAAATACACTGAGGCTGCATGTGTGATATTGTTATTTAAAGGTATAATTTTAATTTTGCTAATTGTTTATGACACAACTATTGTCATTACATTCAGTGATATATGGGAATTATGGTTTATGAATAACATTAGTACAGGAAGAATTACTAAGGATTCTGTATGGTGTGGTATGGGAGCAGGTCAATTGTGAGGGTGACACCATGAGTTACCGCACCAGGTGACACTAACCCTAGTGATGCCACTGGACAGAGGGGGGTATGATATTTCCAGCCTCCTCCTCCTAGCAATCTTCAGTATGACAATCAGAAACAAGTCCTGTTGCCATTCCTTGTCACACTGCAACTCACTGGCAGGAGGGGCTGGAAATGTAATCCTGCTGCACCCCGATCCATTGCTCAGTGTGGCTGCTGGCTGTTAATACATAGTTATGCATTTGTAACTACATCTGTGATGTGGGATCTCAGCCATCATGATTATTATGGAATCTGAAGCACTGTTTAGAGTATTTCTTATTAAAACATAGCTTTCTCTTGACTGTGCATAAAAGAAAAAAATATTTAGGGAATCATCTGAGGATTGTCTCAAATGAAAAATCTGCAGTTTATGTTGAGGGACATGCTTTGTTTACATGTCAGTATGAAAATCAAAGTTTATCACACGGGGAAAATTGGTAGTTTAAATGGTAATTAACCTGTCAAAATTGCACAATCATAATTAAAAGGTGATTAGCATTTTCAAAAACAAGAGCCATTATCCCAGGAATAACTAGGGAGTAACCAGGCAATAAACAGCAAAAAAAAAAAAAAAAATTCATGGGAAAATCCCATGAATTATTTGTTGCTGTTTATTGCCTGGTTATTCATGGGATAATGGCACTAATCACTTTTCATCACAATGTTGTGTGAAAATCATTAGTGCAATTGTGCGATATTTCCATGATATTCCCAGGATAATCGAGCTTTGAGTGTGACATCATGTGAAAATCTTAATTGTGAATGGACAATTTTGATGGGTTAATCACTGTTTATACTTCCAAATGTCCCCATGTGATAAACTCCTATTGGGACAAGATTCTGTGCCCCACTTGGGAATGTCCACAAAAATGGTACTTACCCATTATCCTCAGTTTTGTGATGCTTTTTGTTGATGTGTGTCTTCAAGTCGTTTTCGATTATGGCAACCCTACGGCAACCCTATCAACAAGGTTTTCTTAGTTAGATTTGTTCAGAGGGGGTTTGCCTTTGCCTTCTATTAAAGCTGAGAGAGTATGACCTTCTCAAGTTTACCCAGTGGATTTCCATGGCTGAGCAGGGATTTGAACCCTAGTCTCCTGAGTCGTAATTTAACATTCAGACTAACATTGTACTAACATACAGATATGTGTGGTACATTACTACATTAAGTCTAATTTTAATCTTCCTCACCATATTGCAATCCTTGGGAAGAGGTCATGATCATTAAAATGTTATCAGGCAATGTAAGAATACATTTTTTTTTTCTGTTGACTGAGTATTGGCTACTTCTGCCTTAATATTTAACCAAATGTGTAATTTACTGTCCTCTGATTTTGCATTGTAAAAAAAAAGTAATCTTTTCTTTCTCTTCATAATCAGAATTCTAGGACTTGTAGGCTATATTGTCTTTTATTGCAGAGTAAATTATTTGCAAAAGCCAACATGGTGTAGTGCAGGGGTAGGCAACCTTTCCCCTTTAAGGGCCGAGGGACTTCAGCTCCCAGAAGCCTCAGCCATGTTGGCCAATAGTCCCATGTTGGCCAATAGCTCCTGGGCTTCTGGGAGCTGAAGTCCCTCGGCCCTTAAAGGGGAAAGGTTGCCTACCCCTGGTGTAGTGGTTTGGGGTGTTGGACTTGGACTCTGGAGACCAGGGTTTGATTCCCAGCTCAGCCATGAAACCCACTGGGTGATTTTGGGGAAGTCACATGCTGTCAGCCTCAGGGGAAGGCAATGGCAAACCTCCTCTGAACAGATCTTGCCAAGAAAGCCCCATCATAGGTTTGCCTTAGGGTTGCTATAAGTCTGTCCATAAGACTCAAGACAAAATAAAAATCCCCAAAGGTGACTTGAAGGGAATATGATAAGAACTGTTATTGCAGGTAAATAGTAGGAATACAGTTTGTTTTTTTCTGTCTCGCTATTACAGCACTTAACATGCAGACATATGCAAATGTAAACACCCCTCTCTCATCTGGAATGTCTTCCTGCCATTTCTAGTTGAGCCAAGGCATTCTGTCATAACCCAGATGATGGGGAGGAGAATATACTTCCTCATTACTTTGTCGTTACTTTGGGAAACCTCTATTCTGTTCCGATCTCATGTCTTCCAAAATTGTATGCTAGGGCTGAAAATATATGCCAGGGCTACATCTTGGCACAAATTACATGTTGTGCCCCCCCATCCTCTGGTCAGCCAGCTTTTATGGGGCTTCATAGTGCTTGGAAAACCTCATGAAACTTGTTAGACCAGTGACAGGAGCAAAATGGAGGGTTTAAATAGAGGAACAAAATAAAAATGCTGTGGGCACTGTGCATAAAGGGATGCCTCTTATACCATCTTCAATCTTTTTTAAAAAATAGAGTATCTACCTCAACTTATATATTTATCAAGAATGAACCTCTTTCACTTTTCATTCCTTTGCCATTGACAGCTTATCTACTAAAGCTTCCTAAGTTCTTATTTCTGTATTTCTTCTCTTTCTGCATTTTCCCTCATGCACAGGGTGAAAAGGGAGAACATAGCATGAAGGTAGGAATAGAAATACTTTTGTGTCAATTTGGTATAGCAGACGTTGTTACTCTGAACTATGTATTGTTATAAAAATCTTGGCCAAAGACAGACCTGTGGCCTATTTAATGGCATATACATCTGGGTTGGGATAGGATTAACCATAAGCAGACACTGCATGTCCCAGCTCCACAACGCACACACAGAGACATATATCTTTATAACCTTGTTGGAATCTGACTTTTAGAAAAGCCGTATCTTTAACTACTCAAACTGGCTTATGATTTCTTGTCCTTCTGTATCTTGTGATATGGGGTTGGGGTTTCTTCACAATGTCTGGTTAGCTGACACATCAAATGTGTTCAAAAGTCAGCAGATCCTGATGCTGATCTTTGGCATGCTCCTTCCTCTTCTCCTGCTGCTCAGGGCTTTGTGGAAAGCTAACATGATTTCATGCCCATATGTTATCGGTTCAATTAAAATATATATTGAACCTATAAATTTTAAATATATTGCTGTGTCTTTCTTGTAAAAAAGGACAGAATTACAACTTTGGCCAAGATCCAAAAAAGACAAAGGAAACTGCGCCAGCCCATGTAGTTTAAGTGATGGAGGAGCTGGATCTAAAATTTCAATCCCAAAAACTACCTATTCAAAACTTACTTATATCAAGTAACAAAAGGCTGTATAATTGTCTCCAATCTAAAGTTGAATCATGATTTGTTTTACATTATGTTAATACTGTACTCAACTTTGCAATCTGCAGAGTGCATAGGTTTGCAATATGTTGGATCTACACTGAGCAACCAGCCTTGGTCAGAGATGAGATCTTGATACAGTTGCCCCACCAATATTTGTGAAGTATCAGAGTGACATAGGTAGTACATTCTCCATACCACAAACTCTTGATTTAAGAGTTACAGAATTCTGTGATTTCTTTTTGAAACCCATATAAGTGGCAGTCATAGGATTCACTGCTACATGGATGCTTGTTAAAACTTTCAAAAGAATCAAAAAACTTCAGAAAGATTCTTTTTTCATTCTTTTTCACCTGTCCTGCTTATAATATTCCTAGAGCCAGAGAGTTGTGTCATAATTTGACCTTTTTAATACATGGAGAGAGACTATTTTCCCTTGTTTGCCCATAGTAACAAATACTATTTTGTTTGTTTTAATGGGAAAGTATCACAGTATTCTTTAAATGTTGAGTAAAATCTGAGTTACTGACTTTGAGCACAGGCCATATCCATTTGATTTTGTTACCAGACCAGTAAATGTAAAGTGTTGATCTTGCATTAATTTCAGTGATTGGCACACAGACACATACTTTATTTTAATTAAATGAAGAAGAAACTAAAATTGCAGATGAGCAATAAAGAAATATACAGTAGATGGAAAGAAAATCACTCCACTGTCTTTAGAGACTGCCTGTTTCCTTGAATTGTATAGGGTTCTTTAGTTAACACATTTTTCAGGCCAGAGTTACACAGATATATACTAACCTATACTAGATCCTAATTTTAGTTAATTTAAAGGTGCAGCTCATATAACATGTCCAAAGGGCATAGAGAGAGAGTACAATTTGCAAGGGAAGAGTGGTAATCAGATGGAGGACGCTTAATCTCTCCCCAGTTTGTCATTTCTCCCTCCTTCAAGCTTGAAAACATTGCTGAAAAGGCTAATCTCTTAGCATTACTTTAAGTGGGAGGTTAATTCATCAGCTGTTGCTCATTATCTGAAAATAACATGTAATATTCCTTGCAAATCTTGTACTACAAATCTATTACTTTTTAATATTTTTTTAAAAAAAAACACGTCATTTTAGAAATGCAGAAGAATGACCCCAAACACCCCAAAAAGACTGTCCCAAAAGAAGCATTTCAAAGAATCGAGTAATCATTATTTGTTAGGGGGGAGGAAATCCCAAAGCTCAAAGATCCAAAAATTACTTAGTTCCTGTTCAATGGCATAAAAGTAACAATGTTGACCCATTATAAAAAATGTAGCAAGCAATGCCATTATTTCTACTTTGTTACTTCACAGTATTGCTCCCCTCCACCCTCTCTTTCCACCTGCTTTTCTCCAACCCAAAATTCCAGATGAGTTTTCCATCTTAGAGAAAAATGTGGTGATGATTTAGAGAAACTTCAGGGAATAAGTAGAAGGGGCAATAAACCCTAATCATTTGAGACCTTCCCTGCCAATTGGCACCTAAAGGGCAAGGCACCACACATCTTTTTGTGGACATCTCTTGATAGCCAAAAAGGCAAGAAGTGATTGGAGTTGTTCAGCATCCTATATACCTGTTCATAAGGACTCCAGAATATGAATAAGTAACATGCGTCCTCACCTTAATAACCATATAGCTATTGAATGGAAGATGGGTAATTGTTAGCAAGTAGATCCAGTGTGGTGTGGTGATTTGAATGTTGGACTACCACTCAGGAGACCAAGGTTTGATTCCCAGCTTGGCCATGAAATTCACTGAGTGATCTTAGGCAAATTACAGTCTCTTACTTCAGGGGAAGGCAATGGCAAACTTCCTCTGAACAAATCTTTCCAAGAAAATCTCATGACATGTTCGTGTTAGGGTTGCTGTAAGTCAGAAATGACTTGAAGGCACACAACAACAACAACAACAACAACAACAACAACAACAATAGAAACAACAATGTAATTATTATGCAACATATTTTAGTATCATCCACACTTACCTAGTCATTACCTGTTATTTTCCACCTGTGTTTCATGCAACTGAACAAAAGGCATTGCATGTAAGGTATCTGTCAGAGATGAAAGAGATGATTTGTTGAGAGTTTTACACCTTGAGCAGTGGGCTTGTTAAGTTTCAGATATGTATGCTTCTTGATCCAAAATATCCAGTTGGCAGTGATCAGAAGGAGGTGTCACATTTCACAGTTAAGAAAATCAAAGACTATAAAATATGTCTGCTGAAGAGGATACCAGTGAGACACTCTCCTGGTGGGCACTTCTTTTCTTCTTTTCTGAGCTTTGAAATAAGGTCCTAGACTGCCCTCTGGCGATTTATTGGAATATGTCAAATTCACATTACATATGAATATTTCAAAGTGCAGAAATTATTTTCCTAGTTTCATATCCACTTTGATGTGTTTTGGTGATTTTTGACATTTTTTGCCAACTCATTTGCTTTGTTTCGATGCTGCTGAGATGGCTCATTCCTCTAGCTAAGATGCCTAGTCAGTTAGTCTTTCATATTCATATTCTTTGCTTTCAATTACTTTATCTTTATCTGCCCTTGTTGTCACTGAATCCCATTTTGTTAGTGACAGCATGACACTACACACGAAGTGAAGTTGTTATTGTTGTATGTTAACAAATTGATTTGGATTACATTAGCTGAAATAATTCAATATTAATGAGTGTAAGTCAAACTGAGGACAATTAGAGCAAAAGTGATTAAATATAGTGTGGAGAAGAAGGAACCGGGGGATAAAAGGATACTAAACAGCACTGTAAGATAGTTCAATTACACAACAAATTTTGGAGTTGTGAAAATATTTTGCATGTTTGGATGTCAAACTAGATTTAAGTAATTTATCACAGAATTAGAGCTGCTTAGTGTGCATGCTGTTGCCTGACAATTTCATGTCATAAGAAGCATAAATTCTTATATTAATATAAGATAATATTAATATCTTATAATATAAAAAACCCATAAAAAGCATAAACCCTACTGTTAGTCCCAAATAGAGTAAATCAGCTGAATCAAAGATACTGTGGTAAATCAACACTTATGTGAGTTCCATTTATTCAAGTCTGCTGTAGTTAAGACTAACTGATCTACTTTCTTGGACATATAAAAATAGCAACTAGAGTAGAACACCTTGGGTGTCCCGCAATATGAGAGTGACAAGGAATGAGTATGTCTCAAATAAAATATAGTACCAGGAATACATTGCATGTGCTATGCTTCCAACATCTGCCTAGTCCAAATATTAAATGTAGACTACCAGAAAGCTGTGTAGATATGTATCAGCCTTATTACCTTTAGTCTCTTGGCATGAGGTACAGTCACTCATTCGGTTGTGAGTTTCTCACAAAAGTTATCTGGAAGCACCCACACAATAGGTGAAATATCAGTTTAGAAGTGCTAGAAGTTGTTTATATTTATGATAATCTTCTCTAGATATGAGTTGTCTGACAAAATTCAGAAGAAATCAGAAAAATATTGAATAAGTTTCTTATATCCATTTTAAGATGTTTGTTT
>JAIPUX010001880.1:18480340-18495126 GCA_020142125.1 Phrynosoma platyrhinos
AAAAGGGAGAACGTGGAGTTGCAGGCAAAATGGGCCCCCCAGGTTTGCCAGGGAAAAGAGGGCAGAGGGTAGGACATTATCAAATGTGTGGGCTTGCTTTGTTGGTCTGCATTGCCCTGTCCAGCAGCCCTGTCCCTGTTCAGATTGCTTTGAGCTGCATTTCCATGCTTGGAAAGAATGCGTTTATTCCTGTATTTACACGTGTGCTGTGTTTGTCCAAAACTTAACTAAAGGACCAGGACAGGGGAGGAAAATAGTTTTGGTAAAATCAATGCAACTAATTGGTATTAGTATTAAATTATATTTAATTTTTAATTAAATTGCATTTATGTTTAAAAAATTTTAACATATTTAATGCTAACAGCACTATTCAGAATGTACCAAACATTGGCAAAATATGTGTTTATCTTATAGCTCTCTTATCCCTTGTAATACCTGATAGGATAGGCAGAATGGGAAGGACATAGGGATGCAGAAGGATGCCAAACTATTTCTAAGTTAATGCAATCGTTGTTAATAAATTTTTGATTATGCCATTATAATTGTTTGAAGATGACAAAATCCATGCAACTAATTGGTATTAGTAATAAATAAAATATGGCACTTCATGCTTCTTTGGTCTAATTTGAAAATGTAGCATTTCACTTAATACTTTTCTATAAGTACTTTGAATGAGGCCAATTTAAACCTCCCTTCTGCAGATCAAATATCTAAAACACAACTCTGTATTATAACACAACTTTGTTTTGATAATACAACTTTGACCTGTATTCAGAGCGTTTTTGGCATAGCTATGTACATTTCATCATTTGTATATCTGTGCCATGGAAATGTAGAATACAGTTCAGTAGAACAGAAGTTGCAATCTCATGCCCTTTTCCAGATACCAGCTGATGTTAAGCAGACAGTGATTAGAGAGTACTCCCCACCCCTTGGTCATGATGCCTCACGTTTAGAAGGCACCTCTTCTGATATATTTTGCATTTCAGGGATTTATTTTTTAAAAAAAATCTATTTGTTTTAACATGTTGAATAGTTGACTTTAATTGTGCAAAAATTCTGAGACATAGCTGTGTTAACCTGGAATATTAGTATGCAAAGGGATCTTGTAGCACCTTCGAGACTAACTGTACAAAAGAAGTTGTAGCCTAAGTTTTGTATTTCCTCAGATGCATGGAGATGCATAATAGGACATTAATTGTTCTATTATGGTTCCGCATGACTGGTTGAATTGATGCTGCAGTTCCTGTGTTTTATTGTTCTTTTTTTTTTTTTAAATGATGTGGTTCTTAACCTGAATGTATTTTGCCCTGGGACCTTATGCTGAAGGTGACTCATAATATTTTCTATATTAAATGAATATTCATTTGCATCTAAAATAAATCATTATGTAAGCCAGAGGCATAATGCAAAGCATTTGCCCAGCCAGCCCCCATATCTTTTGTACTATAAAATTATTTTTTCTTATGCACAAAGCATTCACTCACATGCAAGGATATGCCACAAAATGTAAGAGGAGTTCTGAAACAAGATCCCATTCTGGGCAGGAGGCTGGAATTGATGGCCCATGAAGCCCCTTAAATCTCTATGCTTCTATGATTCAAAAGGGTGCTTGTTATTATGGGGAAAAAATTCCTGCGTGACATGAAAAGTGAATATCCATGCTGTTTGGTCAGGTCATAAAAACTAATACTTTCAGACAAGGCCACTACAGTCCAAGATTTTTGAACTGAGGTGGAACAGTTAAATAATAATAATAAAGTCCCCCACCTCAGTCAAATTACATAGCACTTAAACCTTACTAAGCTATTTTAGTAGCTGAAAGAACTGGGGTAGAAAATCCAACAAGAATTTCTCCTTGTTAGCAACAACAAACTATTTTCTGTGGTTTCTGACATACAGAATCAGCTAATTGACCACCTCACTTTGCCTAAGGATAGAGTCAGGCATGAGTTTCAGAAATGCATCATATTACAATGTTTAGTTAGCTGGGAAAAGGAGTGAAATACATACAAGATCTTCCATGTAGGTTCAGAATATGATAACAGAATGGTGTCATATTGATCATAGTTCTGTGGTGGCTTGCTAGCACAATCCCCAGGAGTGATCCATGATATGAATACATGCAGTCAGTAAAATCCATGGTGTGATATGAACTCTGTGGTATACATGTAGTATTGTGTCATGAACAAGTACATAGACTTTCCCCCACAGTCCTTTATTTAAAAGAAAGACTTCTACAAATTCAAGACAAACACTTGTACAGATTCAAAGTGTGTAAAAGGGTGATAAATTCCATGTTAAGAGAGATGTTTAAGTTTCATTTCAGCAATAAAAAGGGACAAAAGTTGATACAATACAGGTTTACTCTCCCTTATCCAGACATATTTGGGATTTCAGTTTTTCAAATTTTGAAATACTTGCATATACACAATGAGATCTCTTGAGAATGGTATCCCAAGTCTAAATATGAAATGCATTTATGGTTTGTATACACCTAGCCTTGTGGTAATTTTATACACAATATTTTAAAATAATTTTGTGCATGAAACAAAGTTTGTGTGCATTGAACCATCAAAATGGAATGGTGTCACTATCTCAGCCACTCATGTGGACAATATTGGATTTTGGAATATTTTGGATTTTGGAATTCTGGATAAGGGAGACTCAACCTGTATACTAATAGATACTATAAGTGCATAAGGAGCTACGAAACTTAATCACAAAAATTATTCATATTAAAGCTATGTTAAGTTTTAACTTCCTTCAGGAGGGGAAGTCAGCATGGAAACAGGAACTGTAGATATGCTTATTACATTGGGTCTATAGACAGGTTCACTGCCATTCAGCAAGTCCTACTGCGAGGAAAACAGTGTCATTGTAGCTGGTGTCCAACCATGTTTGTTTTTTCACCAACAGGGTGAGAAGGGAAAACCTGGTGATCCAGGCCCTCCTGGAGCCATAGGACAAAAGGTTTGTTTTGTTACCTACGTTGGGGAAGGGGGAGTGGTGGTAGATAGTATATTTCTTCTTTGTACTAGCACAAAAGTGAGCATGCAGCCCTTTACAAATTAAACTGGGCAGCTATGAAAGCAGAGGCAGGAAATCTTTTGCCCTCCATACATTTTTGGAATTCAAGTCCCATGATCCCTCACCACTGAACCATCCTAGATGGAGCTGATGCACTGAAGAGCCAATGGTTCCCTTCCTCTGTCCTAAGGTGACTCTTAGGAAACAATTGTTAAAAATGGGTAAGAATCTGGTTATGAGTTTGGCTACTGACTTTATTTTAATAAATTAGAGAGCTAGCTCATAATCAAGATTTTGGGTCTATGAACCAAAGAATAAGGGAAATTATACTGTGATGTTTTGCTTCTAATCCCATTTTGCACAAAAATGTATTTGCAATGCAGAGTCTATTAGTCAGTAGACGTGGCAAGCAACTGAATGGAGGGTGATTAAAATGCTCTGCAATAAAATGGAGTAAGTTCAATTAGCCACTCAAATTCCCTCTTGACTTATGCTTGCTAGATTTGCACATCACAAAATTTCCCCTGTAGTAGTGCATCTGGGACTGAATGTATTCTGTGGCAAATAATGTTTGTACCACAGTAGGAAGGAAAATGTACCTGTTTCCCATTGGTAAAGAAATGTAGAAAATAGTCTTGTGTCATCTTAAAATCTTTATCTTTAAAATGATAAAACTCTTGGTTTTGGTTTTGCTGTAGCAGATTTATATGCTTCTTTGGAATTCTGAAGAAACAAAAGAGAACTGCAAGAAAATATTACAGGGCAAAGTGATCCTGATTGTATTCCAGCCAGACATAGATTTTTGCAGGCTACTCCATTCAATTTCCCTCCCTGTTGTTTTGGCCCATCACTACCTCACAACAGTCACCCAGCAATCCATCTGTGTTCACTAAGCATGTTCATCCTCATTAACAGGAGTACTTCTACAAAAGGGTCCCACAATCCTGCACATACCTTCCTCTTTTGCCTGGCTGCTGATGTTTTGGCTCCATTAGGACTGTCACCCAGAGTATCTATGGCATTATCAAGACATTTCCTGCATGACAGGGACTTGGATTAGGTGGCCCTTGTAGTCCCCTCCAACTCTATGATCCTATGGATTTGACTAGGGTGTTGCAATTTCTCAAAAGTGCTTTATCTCAGTCCCACCTTATATTTATTCAGAGAAGCATTCTTTAAAGAAAACTGAAGATGTATAATGATCAAATATTCATCTGTCTGTATGTTTAGGGAGAAAAGGGAGATTCTGGCAATGCACTTGGAGGAGGTAAAGGGGAACCTGGACCACCAGGATTACCTGGACCTCCTGGACCAAAAGTGAGTAAATTTGTCTGTCATTTTATTAGGGTTGGAAAGAATATTTTCAAGTATTCATTCTCTGGTTAAAAAATGAGGAACCCAACAGTCTTCCCCTGCCCTGGATCAGGAAGAATAATTGAAAAATGAATCTTCTGTGGTTCTGTACCTATACTGAAATCATCTTCTGAAATTCCTGAAGAAGATCTAGCCTTTTACCAGCCACCAAAGTCAAACCACAGGGCTACTGCTTGCTAATCAGTGCAAAGCTGGCTGTGAACACATGCTACATAAAGCTGCCTTAAATCTCATGAGAGGAGGGCTACTGCTTGCTGAGATCTTGCATGATCTCAGGCTCTTGTGAGGTCTCAAGTCTCATGAGAACTTCAAAAGCCATGCAAATATCATGATAGAGGGCCAGCTATTGTGAGATAAGACTTTACCTGAGGAGTATTGCTCTGCCTGGCCAGAAAGGAGGAAGAGCAGCAGACAGATCCCCAATACAGTCACCCCTCCGTGCTCACGGACTTGAAGTCCATGGTTTTGCATGTTCATGGAGGGGTGACCTCTGTTTAAATCAATAGGGTGTGCATCTGCGGGGGCTGCTCCATTCAAGCCTATGGGGCTTGAATATTTGTGAATCTCCATTTTCGGGGGGTGGGTGGGTCCAGAACGGATCCCCATGAAAACAGAGGGCCAACTGTATTTGAAGTGTAATAGACCAGAGTGGTCAGTTTGCTGGTGCACACACTTCTTCTTGTCTGACTAAGCCAAGCAGCATGCTCCCAAATAAACTTGTTCCAGAAATATTCCTTCATAGACAATCCCCAAGAAACACTTTGTAATTGACACATACAGAGAGAATTCTGCAAAGAAATAGTCATGTGCTCTCTCAGCTGGGAGAAAACTACATACTCATCCTTTCTTGTGAGGGCAAAATAGCCAAGGATTTATGTTTAACATATATAAAGGCCTACTGAAGAATAAAGTGGGTTGGAATTAGCATTTATGTCCACTTATTATTGGCCGCTGTGTGAGTTTCATTAGAATTGGGGGAAAAACTTTTTAAAAAACTAAACCCATTTCTTGATTCATAAAATGGAGGAGAAAATGCATCTCGAGAAATCCCTACATTTCCTAGGCCTGCTCTGTGAATCAGTGAAGAAAAATAGACAAATATTACACACACACATATATATATATATATATATATATATATATATATATATATATATATATATACACACACACACACACACACACACACACACACACACATCCATTTAAAAAGTGTGAATTGCTAAGAGTGCATACATTTGGAAAATGCACACAAACATACTTTACGCAAAATGTCAAAAAATATGTGCATGATAAAAAAAATGCATACATTGTGTGTGGGGGGTGTACTTTCTCCCTGAAAAAAAGCCCTGCATGAATTTTCACACAAGAAGGGAGGGAACTCTCACATGTGTAACTGTGATGGGATGTTGGTGGGCTTCTAAGAGATGTTATGAAAATGAAAGTGTTTGGAACAGAAATATGGAAGGTACAGATAGTCATGCAAGCATAGGAATTCTGTGCTTGCTAAATTCACTCTTATCCAGGTCTTTAAGTAAGTCCTTTTTTCTTTGCTTATGGTCACTATCACTATTATAAAAGGTCTCCTTTAAGACACTTTTCCAGGGGCAATTTTGTGCTTTAATTCTAGTGACATGTTGTGCTCTGACATTAAAGTGAGCTGCAGATGCAGCATGAGATTTGAAATGGGTACAGGAGAACTTCATATAGACACAGCACAACCCCACCCCACCCAAAGCATGGACCTTGCTGCATTACAAACCTTTTAGGACTATACAACTGGGATTGTCCCACTACCCCACTTCTTTGCCAGATATTTCATTTCATTTCATTTCTCATAGCTGTCTCACAGTGAAGTTTCCCATGGATCCCAGTTTTATTTTTCTACACATTCAGCTAATGGGGCAAGTGTGAGATTAGTAAGCCTCCACCTGAGTGGGACAGAGGGGGGTGCAATTCTCTTCATAAGATAGATTCAGATGTTCCATTGATCCATTTGAGTGTTTACAAGTGTGTGGTTTCATTCTAACCATTTATGGATATTATATTATGGAATCATACAGGCAAGAGCCTCTTATTTTTGTTGTAGGTACTGAAAAAGCTGTTTCAGGAAACTCATCCAGCCTGTGCTGGATGTTTAAAATGAGCAAACTTTCATATGAACTCCATGTATCAGATGAATCCAGCTTTGATTGTCAAAATTCATTGTGTGTTCCTCATGAATCCTTGGTCAACATAAATATGTCAGGCCTTTTGGATAAAAAGGAAAGAAAAAAAGACTATGGCGGGTTGCAGACTGCCAGAAATAGTGCAAATTGAGTCCACTTTTAGGGTTAGGGTTAGGGTTAGGGAATCATGGGAACTGTATTGTGGCACCAGAGCTCTCTGACAGAGAAGGCTCAATGTCTCAGGGGGGAAAAAACAATTCCCATGATTCCCTAGCACTAACCCTAACCCTAAAAGTGGACTCAATTTGCACTATTTCTAGCAGTCTGCAACCCCCCTAAATTACAGGCCTGCACAACATACAGCCTAGGGGCTGCATGTGGCCTGCCAAAGGATTTTGGGCAGCCCACAAAGACATGGAACAATCTCAATGCTCTTCTACAGCATAGCCTTCTCCTGAGGAGAGGGCTATGTGGAGGAGGATGAAGGTGGGCAAACACTTGCCCCACATGGCTGCTCTGTTGCTCAGCCTTCTCCTGAGGAGAAGTCAGGGTGGAGGAGAAGAATGACGGTCAAGGCTCCTTCACTGCTTGGCTTTCTCCTGAGAAGAGGACCAGGCAGAGGAGGAGGAACATAGAATTAATATTAATTATATTAATTATTAATAATAATTAATAAGTATTAAACAATTGTTTAAACAAAACCTATCTGTGGCCTGAAAAGGTTTAGCCTATTTTAATTTTGGCCCCTTCCTACTGCCAAGTTGTGCAGGCCTGCTATATTATGTCCATGATCTCTATATTACAGGGAGAACCTGGAGTACCTGGGGAGCAGGGACTATTTGGCCCAAGGGTGAGTATTGCTTTACTCTTCATTCATGGTCTATATCAGGGGGAGCAACTGTGGTCCCCCAGGAACTTTGGGACTGTTGCTCCTATATGCTCACACCCTTGGCTCTGCTGGTTGGGGCTGATGGACATTGGGGCCAAATATATTTGGAAGGCCACAGTTCCTAACCCTTGGTCTGTTTTTGATGAGAAGCCATTTGATTAGGAAACAGTAACTCAGGTATTGTTTTTGTTTGACGTGTGTGTGTCTTCAAGTCTCCTGTTGACTTATGGCAACCCCATGAATTTTTCATAGGGTTTTCACAGTCTACATTACCTGGCATTCATTGGCAATCTCCCACCCAACTACTAACCAAGCCTGACTCTGCTTACCTTCTAAGATCAGATGGAATCTGGGGCCTTTGGGGTATTTACCATCCCTTAAAACTAAGGCATGGTGAGTCAAACAAAAATAATACAAAAACAACACTACATCTACTTCTAGCTTATACTTCAAAAAATAGTTCAAAGCACACATGTTACACTGGCTATCACAATTTTGCTAGGATGCCAATTTCCAAATAAACGTGGAGAAAATTTTGCTGCTGGTGATACTGATCTCTCTGTGTATGTATAAGCAGTGATTCATTAGTGATTATTCTGAAATAATTGCAGGAATCTGAATATTTTTTGATGCAGTTTTTAAAAGCCTGAATAGTTTTAGATATTAGAAATCAGCATGTTTCTATAGCAATCTAACTTAGACAGAAACTCTCATTTCTTTCTATATATGTGACTGATCTTTTACAGGGTCCCAAGGGTGAACCAGGCAAGAATGAAATGATAGATTATAATGGCAATATCAATGAAGCTTTGCAGGTATGAAAATGACATGTAATGATGATACTTTAAAAAAAATATTGCTGTTTAACTATAGTCAACAGATCACTTTTGGGAGGTGTTAATAGAGACATTAGTAATAGGATCCTCTTCTCTGCATTAATGCTGCAAATATTATAGGAGTTACCTAGGTGCAGCAGATGTTTATAGACACATTAACCAGTAGGAATAAGTAAGAAGAACAGCTTGCTGTACTTACATTTTTAATAAGAACTTGGCACTCTAAATTGATTTTTTCTCCATAATGAAGATTTTACTTCTAACTCAAAAAGAATCAAAACACATTGGGCTTCCTGTCTACTTAATTTATTTTCCCCTGATTATTAATCTGGGAGTTCAAGATATTACTGAGAGCCATTTATTTTGCTATCCAAATCACTACCCTCTAACATTTCACAGATGGAAAATGGGATGTATTGGCCAAGCAACATCAGAGTGTGGTAAAGATGGCAAAAGTTATTAATGAGAAAGAACACACAAACTAAGAGAGGATACAGCAGTTTGCTTTAGCCTGAGCCAACTGGGAAGATCTGACCCCGCTCCTCTCCTTTTGCCTCTCCAAGTTGCATGCAAACTACTTTTGGAATTTGAACTCAGTTTGTAGCAACTGAATTAAGCTGACAACAAATGGCAAAAGGAGGAGGTAGGGAGAGAAACAGGCATCTTAAAAGCAGCTGAAAAAGTGGAACAACAGGAGATTAATTGGGACTGTCCCTGTCAAATCATTATAGTTGGAGCTTATGTAGTGGACAGAAATATTGGTTAAAACCTGATGACTGATTATTGATAGGGACAGCGTATACATGTTGTTGTGATGGTGGTTGTCTGCATTCAAGTAATTTCTGACTTTTCTGAGGCTAAAAGTGTCACTATTCATGGCACCAAGTAGGTGTTAATGTCCGAGCAGGAATTTGAACCCTGGTCTCCAGAGTTGCAGTCCACGGCTCAAACCACTATACCACACTGGTACCAAAAGAAAATGTGGCTGTCTGGGGCCATATTAAAGCAATATACCTTAAATTATATCACTTTAGAGGGCTATAGCAAATGGGTCTGTGGGACATAAATAGAAAAACCCATATGAAATATATATCTAGATTTGGCTGAGGAGAGATAGCTTATTATTTCATGATGGTAGAACATAGGTGGGCAACTGCAGAGGGCATGAGAAGTCTTTCACCATCTACAGGTCTTACCTTAAAATTGGCCACTTTTCCAGGGGTTTGGGGAAGACTTTGTAGCCCAGCAAGCAGACTATAGACTGCGGTTTCACAGCCCACTAGAGTGAGTAACCTTGCTTTCAAGGTAGCACTCTCTATCTGAACACCTACTTCTCTAAACCTGTAATGTCTGTTTGACTATACATTTCTTAATATATTATTGTTGTGTGCCTTCAAGTCACGTCCCAATTATGGTGACCCTAAGGTGATATCATGAGCTTTTGTTGGCATGATTTGTTAGGAGGAGATTTGACTTTGCCTTCCTCTGAGGCTGGTAAGAGTGAGACTTGCCCAAACTCACCCATGCTGTGTCCATAGCTAAGTGGGGATTCGAAGCTGGTTTCCAGAGTCGTGGTCCAACATGCAAACCGCTACACCACACTGGCTCTCAATGTATAGGTTATTAGGCACTGTAAGATTGTGTTTTTCAAGAAAATCTATGCTGTAAAAGCTATTTTAAAGTTCTGGCAGAGGAATAAAACTTCACACTGATTTTGATTAATTGCAAGAACATTAATTTTGTTTGGAAGGGAAAGAGCTACACTTCTTCAAAAGGAATAGACATACAACAACTTTTTCTTCATTTATTTTTCTTTCTTTCAGGAGATAAGGACCTTGGCCCTTATGGTAAGTGAGCTTTTTCTCTGTATTTATTGTGATTTATAACCAAATTTAATTATATAAGAAAGCATCTTTTTCATATATTTAAAATAAATGTTTTTCTTTCATGAGGGACCTCCTGGACTACCTGGAGTTGCAGGACCACCAGGTCCACCAGGACAGAAGGTAAGTCAGCCATTATGATTAATAAAACTCAATGTAGGAACTATCCAGAAAAAGATAAAGCACAGTTAGCCTATTGATTCTAGTGCAAAAGATTGGGCATGGGCTTAAGTTACCCCACAAAATTACTAAGTTTGTTGTTGTGTGCCTTCAAGTCATTTATGACTTATGGCAGTCCTAAGTCAAACCTATTATGTGATTTTCTGGGGCTGAGAGTATCCTACTTTCTCAGTGTCACCCAATGGATTTCCATGGCTGAGTGGGAATCAAACCCTGGACTCTAGGATCATAGTGAGATGCTCAAACCACTACACCACACTGGTTCTTTACTGAAAGCTACTCCTTGAAATTATCAGTTAGTGTAGGACCATGCTCATGTTAGTTTATTACACAACAATATAGTTACATGCCCTGTATGCCTTCCTCACTGTAAGATGTAAATGTTTTTACTTTTTAAAGTCAGCTTATAAATATCCCATACAAATAAAAGCTGTTGTAAACATCTCTTCTTTCCCCTTACAGCTGACATTTTATAAATTCAGAATAATATAATCTGGTCATCATATATTAGAATTACCTTCTTGCCCTCCCATTCCACCTTTCATTGGTTCCTCTTCCCTATCCTTCCATATAAGTCTTGTCTCAGCCCCAGAAACCAGCATATAAGAGGAATGTCAGTTTCCCATCTGCCTTTACTCTGTATCCTGGAAGAACCAATTGCCATCTCTTTTCTTTTCCCTTGCTAAATTAGGAGCTTTATATATTCTGGTAATAGGGAAAATGTTTTATAAAAATTAAAAATAAAATATACTTAGGTAGGTCCTGAAACAAGCCACTTTCAATTGCCTGGGTTTCAGTTAGCTGAATTGTAAAGTCTCTTGTACATGCTACATTGTTTCCCCCCCCCCCAACTGCTGTACCTGTATGTATAAATAAATACACATGGCATGCCGCAAGAGACAGCAATTACACCTGGTTATAAAATTAAGTTACCTCAGTAAAATTACTTTGAAAAATAACATATGAACAAACCCATTCCTGTGATACATTTTAAAGCATGTTTTATATCTAATGGTTGTACCATGCTATGGCAGGGATAAGCAATTACTTCATTCCCAGGGGTCATGAAGAAAGCACAAAGTGAAGGGCTGAACTTTAATTGCCTCTTTTAGTTACATACCATTAACGTTTGGATGGATGTAGTGGATGCTAAAACACAGCTGGAGGAACAGGCTGCATTTCCTCACTGTTATTCTTATCCTGGAAATGTTGATTCATAATTGGATAACCTCGAGTTGACTCTCTTTTTGAAATATAACATGAAATGATACTCCTACAGCATCATTTTTGTGATGTATATAAGATTTCCATTTTGGTCCTGGAGCTTTCCCAACTCAGCAAAAGACAATTTTGCCAGAATGATCTCCTCCTGGTGATGTCATCCATGCATCCAGCCTTCCTCCTTCCACTTTCAGTAATAACCAGACTCCAAGCATCCTCAAAACAGGTGGAAGAAATGGGCAGAAGGAGCAAGCATGGCCATGACTGCCTCATCTTCCTTTGCATCAGGAAACAGAAACAGAAGCCTGTTGTTAGACATCTAATAATGAAAATTATTGGATGATACAGTTCAAAGAGAAGGATTCAGTGCAGTGGTTCTCTTATCATGTGACTGTGAGATGGTTAATCAAAAGTAACTATTCAAGGGCCAACTTGGGATGTAATCAGAATCTCTTAAGCATTACAGTTCTCACTTTATTCTATCAAGTTTTAAGTGCCTTCATTTGCCAGACATACCACTGTTAACCAGTGGCATCTCCACCCTGGATGTCACCTGGTGGAGAGGCTGCTGGGGAAGGACTAATGGGAGGTGGCAGCCAAAATGGTGCACTCATCCTTCTTCTTTGCTGCAGTGGTAGCCTCCTCCTGAGGAGAGATCCATGCTGAAGGTGAAGCCTAGGGGGTGTGCTCATCCTTCTCATTTGCCATGTCATCAGCCTCCTCCTCAGGAGGAAGCCACAACTGCAACAAAACCTGGAAGGGAATGGGTGCCCCTTCTCACCCCCGCCCCCCACAGGTGGAGGGCCCAACCAGGTGTCACTGCTCTTCTGGGGTGACACTCAATATGGGCCGCACACCCTGCACCTCCCTAGTGTCACCACTGCTGTTAATCCAGCTTTCCTTTTCTTTCCTTGTTTTTTGTCAGTACTAGAATTTCCTATACAAGTAGGTGAAATCATTCTTAGCATTTTTTGCTTCTCTCTCTCTCTTCATTGAATTCTACACTGTAGGGTGAAGTTGGCCTGCCAGGTCCTCCTGGACATGACGGAGAAAAGGTAAGAACAGGAAAGCAGAAGTCATATCAACGTATCAATTTGAATGACCTATAGAGAGTAAAAAAAGATGAATCAGAGTGTTAAGTTATTGAAAATATGTTTCTCTGTTCTTGTACCAAGGCCTTAATAGCATTCTTGATTTAAAGTGTTTCCATGAAATAGAAATGATTTCAATGGATCCATTTTTCAA
Organism: Phrynosoma platyrhinos; assembly: GCA_020142125.1. Classification (NCBI taxonomy): domain Eukaryota; kingdom Metazoa; phylum Chordata; class Lepidosauria; order Squamata; family Phrynosomatidae; genus Phrynosoma; species Phrynosoma platyrhinos. The sequence goes on from JAIPUX010001880.1 coordinate 18,493,167, forward strand.
AGCACAAGGCATTCTTTGCTTGATGCGTGGCATCTGTTGAATGTATGTTTATTAGTAGCCAAATGATATCAGAACTTTTAGTGGAGTGTTTTACCAAGTTAGACCTGAAGAACAAAACATTTCACTATGTCCTCAGCTTATCATGGTTCTGCCTCTGTCTTTGTAAGTCAACTCACACAAATGTTCCTCTGCATGCAGGTGCTGTTTGCATGCCAAAATCTTATGTACATTTACTTAGGCTTACTTTCTTCAGTGCAGTACTCAGGTGGAAGAAAACTGGGAGCTTTGAAATGTATCTTTATGGCCACATTTTCCAAGTAGGGAGTCACAGTAAATGAGGGAGGGGAGAAGTGGCAGAAAAGTGGATATATTCCCCACTATCTCCTGCATATGCCCCTACCTATCTACTGCAGGCATTCACACATTTTGTTACACCTATGTGAATGTGTGTATACACACACACACCTAGCTGAACATGTGCACACTGAGATACACTCCCATCCATATATGCATGTTTAATATAGGGGCTAGGGTACATTATCATTGCCATTGTCTTATTTATTTATTTATTTATTTATTTCTATCCTGCCTTTTCCACAGAACTGCATTTCAAAGCAATTTACAATACTAAAACAAATGCAGATAGAAACACATAGGTAAAAACATACAGAAGAAACATGGTGTAGTAATTTGAGTGTTGGACGATGATTCTGGAGACCAGGGTTCAATTCCCAGCTCAGCAATGAAGCCTACTAGTTGACCCTGGGCAACTCACTGTCTCTCAGACTCAATAGAAGGCACTGGCAAACCTCCTCTGAACACATCTGGCCAAGAAAACCCCATGATAGATTCACCTTAGGGTTGCCATAGGTTGGAAATGAGTTGAAGGCACACAACAATAACAATCAAGAAATTATTGTTAAATAATTTTATCTACAGACTTTAAACCATTTAAAACCTATCTGGTGAAAAGGCAAAGAAAATTAAAAATCCACTAGCACACTATGAAAACAATTTTTGAAAACAACCAAAGCCTCTCACACTAGAGAAGTCATCACTTGTTAATAGAGTGACAGGAAGGACGGAGCCAATCTAAACCCCTGGGAAGAGAGTTCATGAACCAGAGAACAGCCAACCAAAAATTTCTCTCCCATGTTCCCATCAGATGTGCCTGTGAGAGCACTGGGTTCAAGGGAAGGATCTCTCCAGAAGAAGACTTTGAGATCTTCTGGAGAAATCCTTCCCTTGAACCCAGTACTTTCAGCATGCTCATATAGGAAGATATCGTCCTGGACTCAAGCTTTATAGATCATAACCACCACTTTGCAATGTGCCCAGAAATGATGTAGCCAGTAGAGCTGTTGTAACAAGGGAGTTGTTTCAGACAACAATTTCAGACAACAATCTGGCTGCAGCTTTTTGGATCAGCTGAACTTTCTGACCATATTTCAAAGGAAGCTCCATGTAGAGCATGTTATAGTAATCAAAACAGATGTAACTAAGGCATGTACCTTCTTGCTTCTTGTCTTTCTCCTGGCATGGGACTTCCAGCACTAAAAGAAGATAAAGCTAAAACCCTAAGTTAAAGTACAATTAAATAAGTTATTATATTAAAATGCCATTTGTTTTCAAACATGTAAAATCATTTTAAAATCTAACAAAAGTTAAAATGCAATGCAGACATAAGACTCTCTGTCACCAATCATTTATTTATTTATTGTATTTGTGCCTTGCTCTTTAGAAATGCTCTCAAATCATCAAATGCCTATTTCAATTTTTAAAAAAAGACTTTGCTTGCTAGGAAAGGATGAAATTATATTCTGATGTGCCCACATATACAGATTCAAATTGTAGAATTCAAAGATATAGCCATGTTGGTCTGTAGAATCAGCAGGAAGTAGACTGAAGTCTATGGATGTTATCACACAGGGCCTAAAGCAGAAAGAATCCTCACCTAATC
>JAIPUX010001880.1:18506336-18517467 GCA_020142125.1 Phrynosoma platyrhinos
GCCTTAAACTGGATTATTTCTTACACATGCATTTCACTTGATGGGTTGGTACAAAGTGGATGAAGTCTTGAATGCGCACTAAGTGAGGATGTAGGTACATATTTATTAATGTGATTTATCTCTCACATTTATCTCAGTTAGGGGCCCCCAAATAGCTTACTCTGTGGATTAAAAGAGAATAGCTAAAACAATCTTTAGTACAAAACTTAAAAAAAACATTAAACACTGACATTAATTTAACACAATTAAAACATATTAAAATGCATTACATATAAAAATCAGCATACCAGCTGCACAACTTTCTACCCAAACCAATTAAAGGCAGAAGACATGTTTGAATAGGAAGGTCTGTGTAAGCTGGTAAAAAGAGAGCAGAGTGGGGGCCAACCAAACCTCTCTCAGAAGAGAGTTCTGTTGTATCCTCATCAGACAAGCCTGTGAGGATGGTGGGGGGGGGGGCCTTCCCATGACAATCATAAGGCTTGGGCAGGCTCATGAAGGGAGATGCGTGCTTTCAGATAATCTAGAACAGGGGGTTCCCAGACTTTTTTGAGTTGCAGAGCCCTTATTTCTATGGTGTATCCCCTAAGAGGCCTACCCTATGTCTTATAAGTTAATGGTGTTTAGGAGTATATATAAGAATATATTCTTATTCTTTAATTTCATTCAATTTTTATTCCTTTCATTTTCCTCAAGTGGCCAGGGAGCACATGGGAAGTGCACATGGAGCCCTAAGGGCTCCTCAGAGCACAGGTTGGGAACCCCTGTTCAAGAATTAAGCTGTATATGTGTTTATATGTTGTAACCAGCACTTTGAATGGTGCCTGGAAACAGACTGGTAGCCAGTGAAGCTGTAGGCTCCTTATATACTAGCGCTTCAGGAATTCTGTTTCTGTCTGACTAGAGCTTGGTGTGGGCTGATGTTTGAGAGTCAAGAAAGAAACATACTCAGAAGAACTGCATTCAACTTATTATTATTATTATTATTATTATTATTATTATTATTATTATTTATATTTGAAATGGATATTCCAGTTTACACAAAAGAGAAAGGATAGCAGTTATTATTGCTGCATGCTAGACCTATGTCCATGTTCTTGAGAAACTTCCAGACCACACCCTCCTAACATTGCTCATCCAATGTAAGCTAAAGGTAAAATTGTCACTACATGCTCACACTTTATTAAGGTCTAGCAATTTTTTTTGTTGTTGTTGTTGCATTTATCTCATTTTATTCCATCTAAATGGTGGGCACAGTGTAGCAAAGTGGGCCTGATTGTCCCTTCCCCTGTCCTGATGCTATCTTCTTCCCCTGACATTTTGAAGTGGGTGCTTCCTCGGCACCATTTTAGCATCCTGGTGTGTGTGTGTGTGTGAGTGTGTGTAAGATAGATGTGGTGCTGATGCTGCGGAGGGGGTGACTTCCCTTCTAATGGAGCCTTTTTTTTACAAGCTGCTCCCAGATAAAAGAATTACTGACAAACAGCCATCAGTTAGAATGAACCTCCTGACAGAGATCTAAGTCCTTCTGCCAAGGAAGACTCCCTTCATTTCAACTAGCAGAAATAGTAAAAACAGAAACATGAACCCTGGTGAAATCATAGGAACACAGGCAGTAGATTTCTTTCCATGAGGTCCTTCACATTGGGAAGAGTTTAGTGAAAATTCTCTTAAAAGAATTCAGCTTTAGCTCGCTCTCACTCTGTGTGTGTGTATATATGTGTGTGTGTGTGAGAGAGAGAGAGAGAGAGGGAGAGAGGGAGTTTATTTGGAAAGGAAAGGGGAAAGGAAAGAAACAATGGAAGGCAACACTCATAAACACAGCATTCCAAATTAATCAAAGGCTTGAATCCAGTTGGTTAGTCTCAGCTAGAATAGACACATTGAATAAATTGTTGAATGATGAGAGAGCATGTAGATAACTTATAATGGTTCAGCGGGACTACTCTAATTAGAACTAATGGGATTCAGACCAAAATTAGTCTCATCTACCTATTTACATGCTTGAGTAGTTTCTTGTCTTCCAGAACATATGCAGATTTCATTGTGGAAAGGATAGTCTGAGACAGAGCATCCATTTTAACTGCCCTGGCTCAGTGCTAGAGAATCATGGGAACTGTATTTTTTTCTGAGACATTGAGCCTTCTCTGTCAGAGAGCTCTGGTGCCACAATAAACTACAGTTCCCATGATTCCCTAGCACTGAGTCAGGGCAGTTAACGTGGACTCAATTTGCACTATTTCTGGCAGTCTGCAAAGGCCCTTAGTCTATGATTAGAGATGTTATTAGTTCTACAACAAGGAATGGACAAACTCATACTTTCATGAGCATCTGAATTCAGTTAAGGAGCTGTCCCCCTAGAAGAAACTTTGTTCTTTGTTGCTTTGTCCTTTAATATGATGTCCTCTACTTCTGATGTCTGTAGCAAATCAGGTATTAGTGATTGAGCCTAACAGCCTTTAAACCTCCCAACAGCCCTAATCTTGCCTCTCCAGAAACCAGACATTGAGCTAGACATAGGCTGTATGTTGGAGACAAAACAATGGAAACAAGCATAGAATCATAGAATCATGGAGTTGGAAGAGACCACAAGGGCCATCCAGTCCAACCCCCTGCCATGCAGGAACTCCCAATCAAAGCATCCCCGACAGATGGCCATCCAGCCTCTGCTTAAAGACCTCCAAGGAAGGAGACTCCACTACTCTCCGAGGGAGTGTGTTCCACTGTCGAACAGCCCTTACTGTCAGGAAGTTCCTCCTAATGTTGAGGTGGAATCTCTTTTCTTGCAGCTTGCGTCCATTGTTTCGGGTCCTAGTCTCTGGAGCAGCAGAAAACAAGCTTGTTCCCTCCTCGATATGACATCCCTTCAAATATTTAAACACGGCTATCATATCACCACATATTGAGGTTTTCTTCAGAGTGCTAACTTAACAAATATTCTATGTGTCACTTTTGAGCTACATCTCAATATAGGGGTTTGCCACAGTATATTTAATTTCTCAGAGGGGCCTGCATCAGAAGGCAAATGGATCATCGTCTGCCTTCTGAGTAAATTCTGACATTCTGTGGTCAGTTTCACAATTCTGATAAGAAATTTCTCTACTTGCTTTTAACTGCTTAATTCAAAGCCAATGAGTTGCAGAATTTTCTTACTTCTCAACCCTTCTCACAGTAATATTCCAGCATAGTAATATCCTGATTTTAGAAGGAAAAGGGAAAAAAGACAACAGATTATTGTAGCCTTATAGTAGTGATGGTTACTGACTTCCATGTCAGTGAAACAGAAAATCTGTTCTGCATTTTAGTGTGAACTCTAAATGAGTTATCCAAGTTGCAAAACACTATCCCTCAAATAGAACCAGCATTTTTATATTTATACTAAATTCTGGAGTGGATTCACCACACCTCTAACATGGAAGCCACCACCTTATAGGCAGATTATACATATATCTACTCAGATGTAAGCACTACTGTGTTCAGTAGCATCGCTCCATGTTCTGTTAAATTAAAGGGGAAATGACTTGGTTTGCAGTACATAAAATACAGTACAGCTCCCATCTGCAGCACTAGTACCTGTGGTTTCACTTAACCATATCTGAAAAAAATATGCACTCTCTCTATATTTTCTAAGTCTTCTTGTGCAGTTCTGTGGTATGCTTCTGGAGGAAGGTGACCACAAAATTACACTGGAGAACCTAAAAATTCCTACCTATAGGAATCTCTAGGACCTCCAGTGCAACTCTATGGTCAACTTCTACTGAAAGTAATTCATTTTAATATGGTTTGCTATTATCTACAGTTTCCCATTTCCACAGTGCATCTGGGAACATAGTTCTGCAAAAAGAAAAGGGGTACAGCTAGTGGGGGCATCCCCAATATACTGCTGTATTTCCACTCCACACCTGCTGAATGTAGCATTACTATTCCACTCTTTTCCTTACTTCTTGTATTTTGTGTGTGCGTGATTAAAAAAGAAGCTGGAAGCAACAATGAGAAAACATGTTCTAATTATAAATAGCTCATGTCATCTGCCTCCTCTCTAAAATTCCATGAATGAGGAAGGATAGTTGAACAAGAGGAGCCTAATCTGGAAACACCTTGGTGACAGGAGAAAGGCTTAAATATTTGTTAGCAACAGATATCCACACAGTCCACATTAAAGTGGATTCACATGACTCAGTCAATACAAACAATGCTACTGTTATTGCTAATAAAATGTCTTAGGCTGTATTTCTCTTTGTACCTCTCCCCATAACAAGGAATTTCTCTAAGGCTTAGTAATTCTTCCTTCAACTCAACATTCTGACCTTTCTTAAGGCACTTTGCTCCAAAGGTGGAGCTTCCCTTTATTGTGGCTTCAGATATGGTATTGGCTGAGTCCCATTTCTCCTAGCAACCATTGATGCTAATCCACCTAACTAATTTCTCCAGTATGAATGAAGTAGTATATTATTAAGCTAAGCAGTGACACACTGATCTAAATCTGATCTATCTTCCTGAATATTCCATGCAAAAGTCAATCTTTAAACTGAATATATTTCTGGTGTGTTAGGATACTCTGCTTCCATAGGTACAGTTGTTCAGAATATAAAAGCCTGTGGCCCTGGCCCCCTCAAACCCCTTTCCATTTCAGACCCCATTAATTTCAATAGGGGTTTTTACCTATCCAGCACTTTAGTTTTGGCTTATAAATATTGAAATAAAATGTTTATGGGATCAAATGTTATTTTTTATTTTTAAAATAATGTCCTTTTCTATAACAAAATGGGACATTCCCAAATAAATGAGCCCAGCGTTGTTTTTGTCGTGTGCCTTCAAGTAATTTCTTACTTATGGTGACCTTAAGGCAACCCTATCATGTGGTTTTCTTGGCAAGATTTGTTGAGAAGGGGATTTACCTTTACCTTCCTCTGAGGCTGAGAGGGTGTGACTTGCCCAAGGTCACCCATTGGGTTTCCGTGACCAAGCAGGGATTCAAACCCTGGTCTACTGAGTCATAGTCAATGCTGAAACCACCACACCATGCTGACTCTTTAGCTTAATATTAGGGTGTTAGGGCAGAAGAATAAAATTGCTTTTTATTGCTGTAGTTTGATGGTGCTGTGATGTAAACTTCACTTGTACATCAGAGCATTTTTTTTTATTTAAACTGCAGAGCATTTTTTCCTTAAACTGGGATTCTGAAACAGATTTTTTTTGCTTTGTTTTTGCTCTGTCATTATCAGAAACACAGACACATGGAATAGTGACACAGTGGTGGCATAGTCTTAGTTGTGTCTTTCACAATTGAAGTAATACATATGGATAAAAGACAGGGGGATTGAGACCATTAGGTCCTGCATCTAAAACATCTGCACCACAAAGCATGATCCTACCTTTTAAAATCTATTTCCACTTGCACTATTCATGCAACTTCATTGAATTTAATGAAGAATGCAGTCACACAGCCAAGGAGGAGGTACACTGCTTTGTGCATCTACATCACAGTTTTAACTGGACTCCACTGAAATGACTGGGTGAAAATGGCCTGCTTTGTGGTACATACAAAAACCTGTATTTAAATATTTAATATACTACATTTCCTATGGGGAAAAGTGACATAAATACAAATGTTAAAATGCTGAATGCTAAGCTTATTTGTCATGCATGCTTCCATAATTTCTAATACAGGTTGCATCTTCCTTATACAAAATATTCCAAAAATCAAAACTTTTTTCATAAGTGGATGAGATAGTGACACCTTTGCTTTATTTCTTGCACAAAATTATTAAAAATATTGTATAAAATTACCTTCAGGCTATGTGTATAATGTTTATAGGAAACATAAATTCATTTTGCATTTAGACTTGGTTCCTATCTCTAACGTAACTCATTATGTATGCGTATGCAAATTTGGGTATTCCAAAATCCTTAAAACAAAAAAACAAAATCCCAAACAATTCTGGTCCCAAGCATTTTGGATAAAAGAGACTCAACCTGTATTAGTCAATAACCAAGCTAGGAGTCTGTAGCATTATCATCCTCTTTGTGTTCCATCAAGGCACAGTAACATTTAATTGATGAGTTTATTGTTTCAATGGATATTAAATGAAGAAAACATCTAGTATTGCTAATACTTGGAATTCATTCATCACTTTATCTAGGAGCAGATGATGGCTCCAGTGCCAGTGCAATGGCAAATCCTTTCCAAGTTTTAATCTAACATATAAGCAGCTGTCCATGGTGCTGAAATGCTTCTTGAAAATGGGCTTAGTTCCTTGGACAGGTTCTTTAAAATTAACACCAAAGTCCTGAGCAGATTCATTGCCCCACTTACCTGGATCCACCAGCCTCCAGCAGACCTGTCATAAGTTTGACCTCAACTTGAATTGCCAGTTTCTGTATTCTAAATCAGAATTATTTGGCAACTCCATTGTAGGAAAAGGATCTGGAGGTGTCACAATGCTTCTGTGATATACTACATTTTCTACATGTTTCCTTGCCATGTGCCTATTAAAGTAGGCATGGGCCAACATGTGGCCATCCAGATGATGCTGAACTACAGTTCTCATCAGTCTCCAACCATTTGCTATGCTGGCTAGGGCTGCTGAGAACTGCAGTCTAACAACACTTAAAGAGCCTCAAGCTGCCCCTCTGCATTACATCACTATCCAGTGAAGTCAATTATTACTATTGAAATCAATGTGAAGGGATTGAATTTATCTCTGTTTACAAGTAGCTCCCATGTGATCAGCTGTGAGATCATGTTGGACCACTGGAAACGTGTGACACAGAGACCATTGAGGCACCAAGTGCATGAATTGGTGCAACAACAGTGTGGGAACTATATTTGTATGGAATATGAATAGGGCAATGGTTATTCAAGGACTGCTGCAGTCATGCAGATTGCATCAGTCATATCTCTATCCCCAGAAGAGGCAGAAGAATGCTATTCATACAAGCAATAGCTCTTTCCAGTCCCAGCCTAATTGTTAAACAAACTCTTTATAACAGAGATGGGAATCATCACACAGCCCTCTGAATATTAGTCATTTGCAACTCCCCTAAACCTACCTAGTAAAACAAATGGGGAGGAAGGCTGGGAATTTCTATCCAACAACATTGGGAAGGCCACATGATCTTTATGGTCTTAATGCTACAAGCTCTATGTACCTACCCTAAATGTCATTCCACATTTTCAGTAGATACCAGAACCTTTACACAATTACCAAGATGTAAGGTGCCAAAAACGTTCAAAGGTTGGGTTCATAATTGTTAACCATCTCTCATCTTTTTAGTTAGCCAACTCCTCCTATGTATTTATAGTAGGCATTGTATCGGAAAAAGAAATAAATTACATTCCACCAATTGCATTGGTCCCTCTTTCTACATAATTTTCTGGACTAGATGTGTTCCTTAGAGCAGATGACCAATTTACTGGAATTCAACACAACTATTAAAAAATGTACTACCCCTGAGAATTCATTCCCATTGCTGGCCAGATCACCTCTGCCACCACTATGAGAAACTCAGCCACATAAGATGAGAAAGCAAATGTACTCTCCAAACTTAGGGGAGGGCTGTTCTTTATTCTGGTAGAGTACGTTGGGGTGCTCCATTTTCTCATAAGGCATCTTAAAGTAACTAGCCCATGTTACCCTCAGTGTCTGTTTTTTGTTGTTTTCCTTGTAAGTGCCATCACCTGTCCTTGAAACCTGAGTTCTGTTGTTTTATTGTCTGGAGTCACTGCTTCACTCACCTCTGCTTTCCCCTCCTCACCCCATCCCTTCCTCCTTGCCTTTTGTTTTGTTAACCCTTCCTTGTCTGTCCAGGGTGCTTCAGGTTTAGACGGCAGGCCTGGCCCACCGGTGAGTTCCAGTTCTCCATTACCCATTGTTCCTATTCCCTAATGCTGTAATTTGTCTTCTTTGTCCTGCCACAACCGTATCTGTATCATTGTCTTTCCAAAAAGTTAAGATAGGACAATTGAAGCTACTACACATTCACATGAATCCAAGGATTTGTCCCTAAATATGATCTGTCTCCTAGTTTATTTATAGTATTTTCTAAAATATGGTAAATGAAACATTTTTATGTGGTCATTACTAATGTTATGTATCTCTGTCTCATATTGTCAACTGTCTGCCATCTTCGTTTCTCTCCCCATGAAAAGTTTGCGTAAAGCACCACCTCAAACTTGTCTCAGCCATAGTCACATTTTGTATGTGAATGTTATGGCAGAAAAAGCCACTCTATTGCATTTTTATTTTAAACACAATCAAGCAACACATTGCAATCAGTTTCTTGTTCTGATCTCCGTATAACCTTTACACAAAACAAACTGGACATAAAACCTGCTGCCATTTTGTGAACCATACCATGCCACATGATGTCAAACTTGGCTTTTATGTCTGTACCTGTTATTTTCTCAGTTATGTATCTATAATAGGTTGTGATTTTCAGTCTGTTAATCACATGAGTAAGAATGGGGGGAGGATTGTTTGGTGTACATTTCCTTATAAAAATATTCAGTTTGCACCTCCTGAGAATGGCAGTGGGATAAAAATGCATCTAGCCTAAGAAATCCATACATTTCTGTGGTTTACAATGAATTTTTGCAAAGAAAAAATGTGCATAGCCATAAGTACTTTTGATAAATGTGCATGATTAAAAATATGCACTTTTGAAAAATTCACACAAGCACACTAATACACTTGTAAGCAACAAAAACCTATGTCCCTTTCATCGCTTTCATATTTGGAAGATAAGTGAAAATAAACATGATATCAGTGTTGTCATCTGGTTTGCACTGGGGTTGATGAAATGCAGTGTACTTGGAGGTAGGGATTCATTTCAAAACATTAAACCATTACAGCCATTTCAGGTTTCATAACTTGCTTCCATTTGGTCTTTATAGTGTGTTACACAGCCCTCTTAACTGATATCTGTGCAGCAACAGGTGTTTCCACATCTAATTTTTTTCCCCTCCTTCATTTAAACCATGAACATGTTCGTTTATATATGGGTAGGAAGAGCATTACTTGAGAGGTAGAGGGGAAGAGTTGATGGTCATCTTGCCATTGTGTAATCCTGAAAGGATAAAGAAGTGAATTTCCTTCATGTTCTTAGGTAAACTGAGCTGTCAGTGAATTGTTTATCATATCCAAGCATGCAGACTTCTGATGTTGGTTTCAGTAAAATGAATGGTAGTTAGAAATTATAGCATCCTGAGCCACCAGTTAGGCTGATGCCTAGAGAAACTTGTGAGGTTATGGGCCATTAAATTAGGACTGGTGTGGAAGTATTTAAAAGTATATATATTGGCAGGAAAGAAGGAAGGAACAAGAGCCAGAGAATGAAAGTCACCAGAAGTCGGAAAACAGATGGTCCCCTGACAAGGCTTAGTGGTCCATGGATTGGTGCTGGTGCAAGAGCTATTCGCAGCTACTTTGTAGTAAATTTCCAGGAAATTATAACCAAAAAAAGGTTGTAATAAATGTGCACAAATATAGTCCCATTCCCTTGTACTTTGGAAAAGAAATCCTGTTGGTCCTCCACATCAGATAGCTTAAGAAGCACTGCCTTAAGGGACCTTGGGATGAGACTTAGGACATGCCCATCTTTGGCACTATTTAACTTTTCTCAGTCCCAGGCAACAGAAGAACTGAGAAGTGGTTTATGCTCAGATAGGATTATATTTTCAGTCATCCCAGCTGAGGAAATCAGGCTGGGTTTTTACTGGCTGGCAGGCAGGTTGTCTAATGTCTGGATTCATTGCCCTGCACAAAGTCCCTACAGCTGTAATTAATATTGTTGTAGCATTAGATCCCACATTGGTGTTTCTCTGGGTTTTTCAGTTGTCTTGTGTTTTGCTCACTACTCACAGTTCAGATCAGAGTATGAAAAGGAAAATATTCCAACTTAAGTGCAGAACACCCCATTGATTTTCCCATTTCCCAGTCCTGCTTAAGTAATATATAAATGGACAGTGAATGAATAGAGGACTTGAAAACAAATGTGTCCTTATGTATTCTGCTGTGCTAATAGAAATTTATTTTATTGCCTATACCAGCATGATTATCTGTCAATCTGCTTGATGAGCTTGCTCTATGTAAGAAGCAATGCAGACAGTACCTGGGTTTCTTCCCAACCCAACCCAACCCAACCCAACCCAACCCAACCCAACCTTTTAAAAGGCTTAAAGTACACTGTACACTGCCATAACTGAAATAACTGAAAATAATAAACTATTTTGTTGGATGCCCAAAGAAATGTATTTTTACTATCATACAGACCTCAGACAGGGTCTTACTTTTATAAGTAAACATCTTTTATCAACATGTAGTAGTTTAATATGCAAAGGGATCTTATAGCACCTTTGAGACTAACTGAAAGAAGCTGGTAGCATTTGCTTTTGTAGACTTGAGCCTACTTCCTCAGGTGTATGATGTAGTATTATAAGTGAATGCCCTGAATAAACAAAATCTCCTCCAGCGTTCTTCTTTTTCACATGAGAAGTAAAGCTCTTGTCCAGATTGAAATGTATTTGTGTGAATAGTTTCATGGATGTATTTTCCCTAAAATTGCAGGGTACTCCAGGACCAATTGGAGTTCCAGGACCAGCAGGACCAAAAGGAGAGAGGGTAAGGAAATATTGACTGCTTCAGTCCAAATAGAATGGCCTTCTACCTCTCAAATGCAGCCATTTTTGTCATAATATAATTGAATGCCTTCTTTGGTATTTCTGCCACTTTGTATTATTTTAAAAATCTCTAATTTATTTTAATATATGATCTCCAGGTCACTATTTTATGGCATTTAGAAAAATATAGTTTCACCTGCCTTTGGGGAAGCCTTTTTAATCTGCTCTTTCCAATACAGATGGGTGGCTCCCATATCAGTGGGATATTGAATCCACTACAGGTGTTAGTCCAAACTTTAAAGGAACTGTCCAAAGTGTTGAACCTCAGTATTGGTTCTGCACCTTGAATGACTCATTGAAAATCCAGATTGAAACACAGAACAGATCCACCACCCAATGACATGGAACTTGCCACTGCTCTAGTCCCATCTTAGCTTGACAAAAATTGTATCAATCTGTATGAAAACACTGGGAGATTTAGTACAGAGTTCTGGAGTTCAGTGTCACCAG
>JAIPUX010001880.1:18531304-18551486 GCA_020142125.1 Phrynosoma platyrhinos
CTAGTACTTTGCTCACACATGATATTTGCAGTTAGGCAATACAGTTGGCCCTCCACATCTACAGCTTTGGCTTTTGAGGATTTGGTTATTTGAAGTTTTGATTAATATGTTATCTGTAGGAATCTCTAAGTCCTCCAGTGCAATTCTGCTGGAAGTTGACCATAGAGTTGTGCTGGAGAACCTATAAGTTCCTAGGGAAAACACTTCTCTGGGAATTTGTAGGTCCTCCAGCATGATTCTAGGATCAACTTCTGGCTGATGTTGACCACAGAGTTGCACTGGAAGACATGGAGATTACTAGAGAGGTGTTCTCTTTTATTTGTGTTTTTTTCACATTCATGGGGGTCCTTCACCCCTAACCCCAGTAAATGTGGAGGGACCACTGTAGTTGTTAAAATCTTCTGGGTCAAGTGAGAATTTCTTCAGGACTGGCTTCATAACTTTCTCTTTGAAGGTGACTGGGAAGCTTTAATCATTGCTTTAAAAGTCCCAGCTGGAAATTAATATATGGTGTGATTTAAAATGACCCCAGTTTAATTTGGAAAAAAGAGAGCTGTTGTTGGTATCACATACCAAAAATGTACCAAAAATGTAGTACTCTAACACAAACACTGTTTGGGGATATTGGATTCTACAATATTAACAGAATATTGAAAAGAAACCAAAGCAGTGTGTTTAAGCACCAAGATTGTATAGTAAATAATGGCAAAGACAGGACACACTTTAAAAGGAAGCCCACACTTTCCAAAAAAAGTTTCTATGTTGTGAATTTGCAATGTGTGTTGTTACTCCTGTGTGTAGATAAACCTATCTAGGAGCTAAATTAATTCCTTGCAATGAAATGTGCAACCAAGGCTCAACAGCCCCCCTGCAGTGTTTTGTAGTGATAAGATTCACACACACAAAGCTTTAGTTTTAATACTCTAGTAGAATTTATGAAACAGGAAACAGGAAGGCTGCTAACTAATTTGCCTGTCCTATTTTGAGAAAGTACTAGAGATATAATGGAATTCACCTTGCCGAGACATCAAATACTTTCCTGTTCAGTTCAGTAGAACTAAACCACACACACTACATTAGTAAGGTAAATGTTATGTGTGTTCTAATTGAAAGGAGTTGATATAAAACTAAACAGAGCAACAGATCCCATAATCAAAAGAGCTGAATATAACACTTTGCAGGCCAATTGACCCCCCATGTGACAAGGTCAAGGCCAGGTTTCCTGGTCCTCCCTCTAGTGGGTCTCCACCAACTTCCTCGGCAGTCCAATTAAAATCTCCAGCCATCTGACACCACCCCTTTCATCAATAGCCTGGGCCTACTTTTGAAGCTTCCAGTTTTCTTCAGATATGAAGGGTTTCAAGAAAATGGGCTAACAACCAGATTACTTTCACATGATCAAAATGGTTGCAACATTGAGTATCTGGTCTGAGAGCTGGTAATAGTGTTTGGATTGAGTGATACAAGTGGAACTAATTCACTCTGACAAGACTAGGACTGCAGCTGAGTCTTGCCATGCTAAAATAAACAAGACAACGATAGTGAGCCCTGAACATATTGACAGTTTAAAACACATGGGAAACCCTTTCTGTGACAACAAAGCAGCTGTGTTAGCACAGGAAGGTTAAAAAGACAAAGGAAATACACATTCTAAATTCAAATATCCACATCATATTTTGAACTGAGAGCAGATTATTCAGATCCATAGTAATGCAGTTATCCCTCCCCATTCGCGGACTTGAGGTCTGTGGTCTCGCTCTTCATGCGGAGGGACAACTGGCAACATGCACCATTAGTTTCAATGGGGCTCCAATATTAGCGAGCTGCCATTTTTGCAGGAGAGTCCGGAATAGATCCCCCGTAAATTGGGAGGGGCAACTGTACATGCAAATTTGATAACTTACCAGCATTTTTCTTAATTAGTACATTTGATTTAAAATATATATTTTAATGTTGTATAATTACATGTCTACCCTGATACATTTACCTAATGAAACAATAAGGTCTTTTGTAAACATTGGCTATAATCGAAAAAGCAATAGCATTTACATTTCTGTACTGCTTCATAGTGAACTCAGCACTCTCTAAGCGGTTTACAGTGTGTAAGCCAATTGCCCACCGCAAGCTGGGTACTCATTTTAGTGACCTACGAAAGGATGGAAGGCTGAGTCAACCTTGGAGCCCTGGGATTGAACTCACAACCTTGTGGCTGCAGTACCGGCATTTAACCACTGTGCCACCAGGGCTCCTAAAGGCATTTGATTCTCATAATTCTGCCCTATTTGTCACTTTCAAACAAATTTCACATTCATTGTTACTGTCATTGTAAACAATACAGATGCTTGTCACACATACACACACAATTGCAGACACAAACGCACATGTGCATACATAAATGGTGTGAAAAGTAGTTGTCAAACTATGCCATACATCAGGGGTAGGCAACCTTTCCCCTTTAAGGGCTGAGGGACTTCAGCTCCCAGAAGCCTCAGCCATGTTGGCCAATAGTCCCATGTGGGCCAATAGCTCCTGGGATTCTGGGAGCTGAAGTCCCTCGGCCCTTAAAGAGGAAAGGTTGCCTACCCCTGCCATACATGATTAAAATATACTTTCTGACTCAAGCATGCAAATGATTACCTGCCCTTCTGTTGCTGTAGTTTGGCTGTTCTGTGTTCTAAGCATACATACGCATACTTTTCAAGAGTGCTGTACCTAATTTTTTGTCCTCATTAATGTGTATGCTTCCACTTTCCAGCTTCTGCAAGTAAACATATTGTTGTGACCATGCCTTTCTGTTGATCCTATCACACTATAACTTATCTGCCTATCACACTATCCCTAACTTTGGTTTTACATGCAAATCATTATACAATTTGTTTCTGCCAATGGGAGCATTGTACCAATGGGAACATTTTCATTCCTATTAATAGATGCTCATTTGTTGGATTCTACAGTTTTATATAATACTAGCATGATGCAATGTCAGAGGAGTGTCACCTTTAAGGAAAATAGATTTAGAAAGTATATGCTATGTTGGTACCAATTAATGGTTAATTTCCCATGTTCCATACTACTGTATTGTTATTTTTTCACAAGGTAAGTATTTAAATCGTTCCATTTAGAAGTAATACAATACATTAGATTACCCCATCAACATGCCAGGCTTAACTCAGTCTGAAATTAGGCTTGGTTACCTCTGATTTGTCTGTTCTGAGCACATTTGATACAAATAAAGATGTGTCGTCATATACAGTTAGGTTCGTAAGTACCCTAAAGGCACCAGATGCCCTCTGATTTTTTTAAGCTAAGGAGGGTCAGCTCTGGTTAGTACTTGGATGGGAAACCACCAATGATCACTAAGTGCTGTAGGTTATATTTCAGAGGAAAGAACGGGTCTAACCACCTCTGAGTATTCATTGACTAAGAAAACCCTAAGAAATTCATGGGTGCACCATAAAGCAACAGGTGACACACACACACACATACAGTTAGTTAGTTTTATGATTATGATTATGCCAATAATTCAATCAGAAATCTAGACAAATAATATAATTTGAACAGATTCAAACTAGCTGCAAATGCAATGAGACTTTTCAGAAAAAATGACATTTTTCCTAAATATTTCCATTCCAAGGTTGGGAAAATTCAGTATCCGCACAAAAGAAGACTTACCTTGGAAAAAAAAGATTTCTCAGTCTTCTCTTAATCAAAAGAGTGACAATTGCCCATTTAAAGTATAATACATACACTATAGAAATATGTGGTGAATCTGTATAAATTCCAGTGGATCTAGATGTCACAATTACCTCCCAGATTTCACAAATGATAGAAAAATTTAAAGTAGTGCTACTCAAAAGTGGTAGTCAATGAACCAGTGCCAGTCTTTGAGCCATTGGTTGTCAATCCACAGTACATTTCCTGGAAACTATGCAAATACAGTAATAATATGGCACCAATATACTAATAGTTTCCAGCACATGGGTGGGTGTGATTGCTAATTTGCCGTATCAGATAGTTTGAGAAGCATTGGCTTAAAGTGAATGTTGTCATTACATTCTGATGGATGAGGTTTGGCTCATACGAGTTTGCTGTGTGTGTTTAGGCAACCTTTTTGTACCAAACAATTTTATGTAATTATGTATAGTATAAGGAAGGTATATAGTAATAGGATAGTTAATCAACTAATACTTAATTTTGCACTGCATTATTTACTCCACTTTGTGATATATTTCACTTTAACCCACTCCACACACTTTTTTGACATTTAAACAACTTTCTTTATTGTAGGGAGAAGATGGCTTGCCAATTCAAGGATGCTGGAATAAGGTAAAATAATATTTAACACTGGTAAATGTTTTGTTGCATGTAGTGGATAACAAAACAAAATGTAGATAAAGCATGAAGTGTGATATATTCCTTCCCTATCTGGTAAGCATGTATATGCCAGGCTCATTATGGCTGCATCTGCACTGCAGAAATAATCCAGGTTGACACCACTTTAACTGCCATGGATCAATGCTATGGAATTCTGAGATTTGTACTTTTGTTAAACATTTAGTTTTTTCTGGCCCAAATTAGACGGGCCAAAAGGGCTGCACTGACCCCGATTGTGCCAGGACTGCAGCGACTGGCCCTGTTCTTCTTGCTTGGTGCAGTGTTGATGCAGCTTCCGGCCACACTCCGGACGTGTATTGCCTAAACACTATGGTCCCAATGCAGCCCAAGCTGTGCCATTTTACTCACGTATTTCGGGCCTCTGTCAAAGAACTCTGTTGCCACAACAACTACAATTCCCAGAATTCCATAGCTTTGAACCATGGTATAGTAGTGTCAACTTGGATTATTTCTGCAGTGCAGATGCAGCCTATGACGTATAAGAAAATGAGATTGCTACATGGGGTAGTTCATCTTTTATAAATATAGACAAAGGAAACTCATTGACAACTTGCCATATCAGTATCCTAAAATTATAAAATACACACAAATGTCTTCCTTATTTTAATAGTCTCTAATTTAGAGTTAAATAGATAGGATACTAAAAATCAAAGCCTGAATCAAGACCACAATAAGAGAGAAAGTTTAAGTCTCCCTTTCCCATGTGCTATGGTCCTGACAAAAACTGCCCCATGCTCACTATTAAAACAAGTACAAGAACACTAGAGACATCATTGTTAGTGATGTATTTGATGTAAAGCGTAGTTAGATCAACATTTTATTAAATTCTCAGTCCTTCAAATACAGGCTTTTATAATTACACACCAGTATTTTTTAAAATAAGAATGTAAATCTTTGCTACCAGAGTGTGTCATTTGCGTGGAAGTTCCATATATATGGAACTTCCACGCAAATGACACACTCTGGTAGCAAAGATTTACATTCTTATATATATATTCTGTGGGCTCTCTCATGTTTGGTTTGTAATGTTCCACAAGAGCATTTCTGCCTACAAAGCAGTTCCATGCAGCAGAGCATCCACCCATTAGGATGCCCAGCAACATCCAGCTTTAAAAATAGCTATAAAGCTCATGCTGTTCTTGACTATGCCCCAGATTTCCTGTTTGGTTATCCAAGATAGAAGCAATGGAAGGCATTAACTCTGGGCTTATTCAAAAAAGAAAAAAGAGACTTGAAGTAATGAGTCTTTCCAGTTCTTTTTGTTTTGATTTTTTCCTGTATATTCACGATTTTGTATCTAAACTCCTCTTTGAGATATCCTGGGTTTCCCTCACTTCCCTCTACTTTGTGTTCTTTATCCTTCTCCTCCCACTGTTCACGTGTCACACCTAAACTCACACGAGACGAATCCCGTGAAGAAACTGGATTTAAAGTGAAAAAGCAGGCTGTTTTTCACACGATGTTTGGGGATAACCTGAACAGAAAGTAGTAATAACCCGCAAAAGCAGGTTGTTTTCACACAACGTTGGTGTCAAGGAGAAATAACGCGTCATTAATCCGAACGGAAAGCCGCCCATACTTTTGGCAACTTTCCATTCAGTTTAATGTCATGTTAATTCTCCTTTACACAAACATGTCTGAAAAACAGACGTGTTTTTCACATCTGCGGGGTGTGTGTGTGGATTTTTAAATCCTGTTTCTGCATGGGATTTAAGTAAATCGCCTCCGTGTGATAAACTCCAATGTTTCAGAAACTGACTTTCATGTTTTGACTGAGCCCTTTTTAACTACACAGCCTTGCAAAATTGAAGGTCATAAAAACTTTTTAAAAAGTGTTTGCTGGTTTTATAGGAATTTGGCATTCTAAATCCAAAACTGACCTCACATTTGCTCCACTGCACAGTTTTTTCACAGCTTTTTAAAAACATATCTATGTTGTAATATGTAACTGAATGAAATGGTCCTGCAAATAATTATCGTGCGAAGAGTAAGAAAGGAGTTAAGGTGTTCTAATAGACTTTTTAAAAACTTTAATTTAATAGACTTTTAAAAAACTTTAAATTTGATATGAAATACAAAAATCTGTTCAAATGAACTAAAACAAATTGCACTGGAACATCAGCACCTGAACTTAAAGCTGAGTAACAACTGAATTGATAAAAATATTGAATTTGTGAAAGAACTGTGTGCGGTATGATATTTTTATTGTGTTTTTTTAAAAATTCAGCTTCTGAAAATGCATTCAAAATGGCTACTATATTGAAAACATTTTTTCAGCATAGGCCTGAGTATTCAGGAGTTATAGTCAAAGTGTTGAAGAGCTTCAGCAATATTACACTAGCATTAGGGTTATTTAAGCATTAGGATAATTTTATTTTATTGGTAGCAATTTTCTTTCTTTAATCTCTGTTGAATCTGGGTTCTCAAAAATTGAATCTGGGTTCTCAAAAAAATAATAATTAAAGAACAGTGCTTGGTGGTAGTGGCCATTTTTTATAGTTCTGGTGTAACCCAAACAGATAGCCATGGAGACAACAGACAGAAACTAACCTGGGGAGTAGGAATGAAAAGTCCTTGATTATGCCAGGAGTTCCCTGGGAATACTTTGCATTGAGGAAATCATCATGTAGATCTCCAAAATAAAATCAGTTTGTACGGAAACAAAACCTGGGACTTTCAGAGACTTTTTTCTTGTCAGGAGAGGCTCCAAATTTTACCAAATGCCACTAAATAAGAAATCCAGTGAGGAAGTGTCATAGTCGTGAAGACAAAGATCTTTCTCTATGAGAAAGCATAAAGCACAAAAAAAGGCTCCAAGCTGCAGAGGGGCAAAGATAGCTCCTCCTTGTCTGTTAATGAAGACTGCAGTTTCAAAATGAAATGTTAGTAGATGAATAAAATATCATTTAATAGCCACTATTCATAAGTCCCCGATGACAATAACCAAATGCCTGTTGACAATAGATGAAAGCCAGACATAAAATTTTAAGTCATATTAATTTCTATGTACAGAAATCTCTCCTAATGAGATCTGTAGGACATGAAAGGGCTTTGTTTTGGTTGAACTGTATGCTAATCATAGCATCTCTTGTATACCTTACTGCATGTATGCCTTTATAGTACCATTTCCCATCAGAAAATCCCCCTCGAAAAACTGTGTAATACTAACATAGTTTTGTATTTTTCTTTTGCAGTGAAAATTCTAACCATGGACTGGCCTGTGTGTGTGTGTGTGTTTGTGCATAGAATATTTATTTTTATACAATGTTATTTTTTAAGTGCCAAAAGATAACACATTTTGCAAATTATAAAAAATCTGCATATTTTTGTACAGAAAATATTACATTTCTTCTTCTTTTTAATCTGGTTGTCAATCACTTGTATAGTTATATGTCTATTGATACTATGCTTCTTGCATTGTGGAATACAGCTGCAATATTTGCATGATATTTGTGCTCTCATAGTAAGTGTAACAGCTTAATAAGTTATTGCATTAAGGTGTCAGAGGGTTAAGGTGCTCTATGTACATATGAAGATCAAAGCCAATGAATGCAAGGACAGTTTAAAACAATACAGCTTTTCATTATTAAAATGAAATGAAACCTAGCCTTTGTAAATAAATCATATGGTGGTATTTTTAACAGGCAGATTTAAGCCAACCGAGTAAGAGGTCAGATCACCTTTCTTCCGCCTTGCTGCCAGCAGAGGGCACTACTAATCCAACATTAGTAAGAAAAACTCTAGGCAACATGAATGTACAGACATCCATGCTGAACTGATCAAAGCAAAATCTAACTCTTTCATGAGATAGTCTTTAGTAGAAACAGTACATTTCAAATGTGTAACTAAAATAATCTAAATTGAAACTGTTCAGGTAGCAGAAATGGAAATATTAGCACCAGCTTTTTTCCATCTTTTAAAATACTGTATATAGAGAATATCAAAGGAAGGAGCAGTACGTGTGATCCCTGGCATCATGCTTCCTTCTCAATATGATAATTATACATTGGTCTTAAACACCTGAAAAAAGCCTACTGTCTGCTTTTTATTCCAGCTGTTCCCCATGCATTGTTGTTGTCCAAAAATTCATTCTAAGGAGCATTAAATGGATGTACTATAACAAAAATTGTTCAGCATTTCTCTGTTAGCCCCAAGGCAAATTTCACAACCTAAGCAATTAGTTACGTAGCTGAACTGTGCTTATACTTAGGAAAGTCAAATTAATGCTTTTTTAAAAAATGCACTTTTCCTCTAGTTTTAAAACACATTGGCTCTGGTACAGCCATCTGTGCTAACCTAAAAGTGATACAAAAGATCGTAGTAGTGAAATGGGGCTGCTGGTATTCAAAACACACAGCAAACAAGAGACCCATGATTAAGATGTGTTGGGTGGTGTGTGTCTTTTTAATTGTTACAACTACAAAGGAAGCAAATCACCACCATAACAGAAGAAGTATTAGCTTCTTCTTCTTTTGAATAATTGTCTCTGATCCCTTCTCCCCAAGCTGATATTTGACCTATGGGGGAGCCTTATTATTTGGTGTTTCCTTCTACAGGGCAAGTAGCAGCTTCAGGGGAGAGATTAATTTGGGAAAAGGCACAGAAAACAAGTTAACAGCCACTGAGGTTGTGCTCCTGATCTGAAGAGTGGCCACAACTATTTTTTAAAAAAAATACACCTGTAGTTGGCACTATATCCAGTGCATTAAAGAAATTTACCATTTCCCTTGAGCTCTGAGGGCAATATGAAGTGGGAGATCATGACCTTAGTCCAGTTGCTATTCTCAACTAGAGTAGATTCACTGATGCAATACAATGCATTGAAGTGTTGATTTGCCAGGTTCCCATTGATTCGGTGGATCTGCTTTAGTTGGAGCTAGCAATTGTTCAGTTTCCCATTTCATAATGCCCATTGTGTCAGGTAATGTTAACTGTTCCATAGCTTGTTCTAGAGGTGGTTATCATATGCTAGATTTTAGCCTGGTGAAGATTATCAGCTTATGCTGACTACTTCAAAGAGAAGAAGGAGGTGAAGCTCTTTTGGTCTGCCTCTGAAATCAGGGCAAAGAGTCACAGCAGGTTGTGTTTTAGAGAGCTATGTGGGACCAGGCTGACCATTTACAGCTATTTTCTCTTCATATAATATATGATTCATCTCATTCCTCTCTAAAATCTACTTCATTTTCTCAGCATTTTCTTGAACTGCAGTACTATAGCTGGAACTGAATATAGCAGAGAAGGCAGAACTTACTTTTTTCAAGTGCAACTCCCAGAATCCTGTAACCAGCATGGCCAGCTGGGGGTTCTGGAAGTTGCACTCCAGTAAATATAGTTTAATAGTAGTGTGTAGATAGCTGCTGTACACTTCTCCAGTACAGTTGCACACATGCTATTAGCACACTTACTAGTACTGAAAAGATGTAACTCATGCCATGCACCATTCAAATTTATCACCACAACTACCACTACTTTCCACAGTAACTCTTCAGCAAACATTTTACAGAAGTCAACATTTCCACTGCATCTCATAAGATGCAATGGGTAATAATGCAAGTGTGCCTTAAAATCTCATTTCACTGCCTTGACACTGCACTTGCAATACTACCTTTCTGATTAATGATTGTGGGTAGCCATGAACACACTTTCTGCAGTCCGCACCTATTAATGAAGTGGAGTGTGATTTACTTCCATCATTTTCAGAAAAGAAATGGCAGAAGTGCTAAACCAGATAGAATGTGGTCAAAAGTACTTCCTTTTCATGTAATCTCAGGATTTATAGCTACATCTAGACTAGATTGAAGTGGACACATACTATAATGTGTACCAAACACAGATGATCCAAGTTGAGGTTTTGCATAATTCTGGAAAAACAGCATATCCTCCAGTTCTTTCAGTTTGACAGAGACCATTCTGATTAATCCTTCCCACTTTTCAGCTGCTTTTAAAATGCCCTAGGCTGTCTCTCGTCCTCCTCCCAATTTCCCCCTATGTTCTCAGTTCACTTCAATTGCTGAGTTCATAGTAACAAAAGTAGTTCATAGTAACAAAAGTAGTTTGTTCTCAAGTCAGTAGGGAGGAGAAAAGAGGAGGACGTAGAATCTTGCCCTTCCCAGTAGGCTAAGGCAAAAGCAAACTGCTGCAGCCTCTCCCAGCTTGTGTGTTCTTCCTCACTGATAACCTTTGGCATTTTGACCACACTCTGAAGCTGCTTGGTCACACATGTCCCAGTTTGCATCTGTAAAATCAGGGGTAGGCAATCTTTCCCCTTTAAGGGCCAAGGGACTTCAGCTCCCAGAAGCCTCAGCCATGTTGGCCAATAGTCCCATGTTGGCCAATAGCTCCTGGAATTCTGGGAGCTGAAGTCCCTCAGCCCTTAAAGGGGAAAGGTTGACTACCCCTGCGTAAAATGTTGGAGAGTATGTAGGAACAATTCTTCTATTAGCATCTGAAAGGACATTTTCACCGTGAAATAATCTGTCTGTTAACTTAAAGGGTCAAACTCCTTGGCTGATAGCCAAATAATGAAACAAATAAGAGGGTGGAGATACTTGTGGAAGGCCTACAGTGGTGAGAGAAGAACATCCTGCATGAAGGTTTGCTGAAGATATTCAACGACTTACCTCCAAGGAGCACAGAAGTATTCTTGAGCCATGCGTGCCAGAGTTTTGTTTCTGTCAAGTGGGCCTGGTGGGGCTACAGAAGAGGGACACACCAGTGGGTTTTGCTCTCTGCTTCCAGAGGTCAACATGAGTGCCTGTCATGAAACAAATTGGGCTTCAGTGTCATTCTTGCTCTTTTTCATTTCGTCTGTTACAATAATGGAAGCCTTCATGTGAAGATCTTGGCACTTAAGATGGTGTGAAGAGCATTAGGACATAGACAGCAGTTCTATGGTTGTTGCTTTTTCATGAAAAGGAGCTATATTCTCATCTTTTTAAAGAAAAAACTTGAATATTGATTTAGAAAAGCAGCTCAGTGAAGATAACAGCAAAACGTTTACCACCTTTCCTGATGATTCCATCCTTAAACCTTTCTTAGCTTCTCTTCAAATGCTACCATGTATTTTCTGCAAGAACTTCTTTTGTATAGTAAAAAAAAACAACCCCAACCCTAAATTTCATAAATATTTGGTGTTATAAGACAGATATTTTTTGGCATAATTGTTGTTGTTGTTACTTTCAGACTTTAATTTTTTCATAGTAGAAATACTTTGCTATAGGTTTGCCATAAAATATCCTAATAATAGGTTCTTTCCTCTTACATCCCCCATGCTTAAAACCTATTTTAAAAGTGCTGCTTTTAATGGATTGTACAGGTTAATACAACGCAGAAACAAGATTTGGGGGAGATGTGCATAGGTCAACTAAGTTCCACATACCATCATTGATTATTTGTTGCTGTTAGTTGTTATTAGCTGCAATACTGTCTGAGTTATTTAAGAAAACTAAAATTGATGTAACATACTTGCAGTAACATACTATTTCAGTTTGTAACTTGGGTATAAAATTACCGATTCCTTATAAGTTCACATACATTACCTTCGGTGTAAAAACAGATCCCTGAAACGTCTTTCACTGCAAAGACATGTGCCAAGAATTGCTTTGGTTTCTCTACAATTTCCCTGATTTCCCCCAAAAATGTTATTTTCTTTAGCTTTTATCAGACCCGGGGCTCTCACAGAATGAGCCATTCCAGCCACTTTTTGTGCAGAGGAAGTCTCAATCCACACAATGCTTGCATATGCAGAGCAATCTTTTAAGTTGTGAGCAGGTGATTTCAGTGAGACTGTAAAAGGCTTTTAGAGAATAAATAGTTTATACTGGCTGTTGAAAACCTTGACTGCCACTGGATATCTCTTGTATAAACACTTTTTGCCAAAGTTTTATCTTAAGTCAGAAGTAACTCAGAAATGATGTAGAATAGTTGTTTTGAGGACTTATGAGGTGCTCATAGCAATAAAATTAAACTTCTTTTCTAAAGACATTGGCACAGTGCAGTTATAGTTGTTACACACCTTCAAGCTGACTCCAGCCTCTGGCAGTCCTAATGCTGAGAGTGTGAAGATGCCAGCCATGGATGCAGGCGAAATGTCAGGAATACATTCTTCTAGAACACAGCCTCACAGCCCGAAAAACCCACAAAACCTATGGATGCCGGCCATGAAAGCCTTCAACTTCACACTGAGAGTGTGACTTGCTCAAGGTCACAGCAAAGAAGGAGAAGTCTTTTCATCTGAGCCTGTATTCCTGACCATCCAGTCATGTGTCTAGCAGTGTGAATAGGGCTGAATATTTTTAGGATCAGAGAGACAGTGTTCTCACAAAGCAAATGAAGAAAAATAAAATAGCAATTTATATTAAAAAAATACCAATTTAGATTGTTGCTATAAACTTTAATAGGGATTGACGTTTTTACATATTAAGTTTGTTGTAGACATTCTTTTCTTTCTTTTTTTCATGTAGAAATAAGAATGTGAGCAGAACTGCAGGCAGTGCGCCGTTTTAATTATTAAAAGGCTGGCTATTTTTGATGTTAATTTAACTACAATCTATACATTTATTAGTATTTTGGTATTACACATCCTTTATTAAAAATGTGTTACATACATGTTAGCTACATTTTAATTTTGGCTTTTGGAGTACAAGGAAGTTGTAATTGTCCATAACTCTTTTCTTTTGGGGATATAGTCCTCCCTCTCAAATACTGTACAGTATCTAACTGGTGCTTCCCCTCCCCTAATGGACTGATTTTGTCTCATACTTCCCCCCCCCCCACCTCCAAGACTATTCTGGGGACCAAATAACTATGGACTCCCTCAATACAGCAACCCCAGTCAAGATCTGGCAATGCATAGTTAAATCTTGATGGTATCATCAGGCTGTGAATAAGGATGCAAATTGAAAGTAATGCAGCGCAGAGAGAAACCAGGACCCAATGGGGTACATTAACTGTATTTCATCAAAATTTGCAATCCTCATTTTGATTGCACCATCCTCCCATTTGTGCATTAAAAGCAATTGCTCTAGGAGTCTGAGAAACCCTCTGGAACAAGTTTTTGGTGCTATGGAAGGCTGGGGAAGGGCACCCAATTCTACTTTTGGATACTACATTGGCTCTCAGCCAGATGGTACAAGTATATGGACATGCATCCAAACGTAGATGTCTTCTATCTGCACTACATCATTTGCAACTCTGTGTGCATCCAGCTGTGTGATCCTATCTACATTCTCATGCTGCCAGTTGTGCATAATTATTCATGATCAGAGCTAGTTTGGGTGATCAAAATGGTCTCTCTCAACAGTGGTAGCAATTTATGCAAGTATGTAGGGACCAGGAATGGAAACCAAATTGATTACTTTAATGCCAGGTAGTCTCTCCAGAAAGGAATGCTAGACATTTATTTTAGTTCTCCTTTTAAAACTGACTGTTCAATACTAGTTAAAACTTGAAGAGTTGAAGCTAGTTGAGGTGGCTGTTGGAATAAAACACTTCCATGTTGCCTTTTTTTTTTCTTGATCTAATCAAACACTTTCGATCCTATGCATGTGATCTTATCTTATTACATACTTTTACTAAGAAAGGTCACTGAATTCAATAGGACTTCCTTCCTGATTAGTATGTATAGGATTGCTGACAGAATGTTTTGATTCTGAATGCATAAAATGTCCTAAGTAAACTGTAAAATCCTAAGTAAACAGCTCCTTGTTCTCAGGTGTAGAATTCCTCTGAACAAGAAGACACTGGTAGAAAAATGGGGAGAGAATATTGCTATTGCACTCTCACTCTGTTAACTTCCTGAGACATTTGACTGATTTACGGTGGAAACAGAATGCTGGACTAGAAGAATCTTGTTAAGTTTAAGTTTCCTCAAGGCAATGCAAAGCCACTCACATGCAAAGTTCATAATGCAATCTTGGAACTATTACTACAAATACATACAAATACATAAATCCAAGATTTTAATATAATCCTTGGAGCATTTGGTTACTTGCATATTTAGGCTGGCTTCAAGTTTTTAACACCTAGGAAACTAAAGAATAGCTTAGTTTTATCATTTGGAATTTGATAAGGAGTTGTGACTACATGCATTTAGGTTTTCTGGTTTGTTTGTTTTCTTATAGTTACTGTATTAAATAGTTTTGAGATTTGAGGCAGTATAATGAACTGATAGTAAATTTGTAATTGTCTTTCTCCCTCAAATACATGGTTTCTGGAAGACATGCTAATCAGCATAGAATTTCATCAAGATAGAATTCCTTTCTTTTTTTTCAGAGACACATCTCAACATTTTCTTCTAAGGAAAATGCCATTATTTCTAGTCTGACTGTTGCAAGTGAGCTGCATTTCTTTCACACAGAAATCACATTTTCACCAAATATTTCACTTCTTTAAATGTATCTACTGAATGTTCCTCAACAGAGGCAAAAACAATTTAGAAATCTTCATTTAATATTCATTTCCAAAATTTTCCACTTGTCACTCATAGAAGGATTATTTTATACTTTATACTAAAGCACTATACAAAAACAGTGGATTTTTTTTCACGTGTCAAAGCTTTTCCACCACTATAAAAACTACATATTTTGCCATCATCAACTCGTATAAGTGCATCACAAAGCAGAACTAGCAATTACTTTTCTTCCTCTTACCATTCTTTGGATTCAGGTATATTTGTCCCAAAATAACATTCTCCATACAAAAGCATGCATCTGGCCTAATTCCTATAGGTGAAATCACACTAAAATAACTAAAGAACCTGTCAGATATCAAGAGCAAAAGATGCATTTCTAAATAATGATTTATGGAATTATTAACATAAGGTTTATGAAAGATAATCCATTCTAGACAAACTCTACACATATAGGTACCCACTCAGAGTTTCGTGTGCATTGTCCCATAAATAAAATAAATTCTAGGTGCCATACATTCATACAGAGCTAAATCTACAGAAATCATTAAGTTCTGGTAAGGCAAATCACTGCAAAAAAATTTACAAAACTCTAAGTAGGCATTGGTAGTAAAACTCAGGAAAACAGAAACCTGTTTTACAAGATCTTTTTTCTGGTATACTAGTTCACATTAATCAATGGGTGTCTTGCAGTGATTTCAAAGGGTCAACATTTCATTCTAGGCATTTAACTATCAGATTTTTTAAAAAAAATTATGAATTTTAGGAGTAACTAAGCCTTTGAAATATTATTCATTTTGATGTTTAATAACAGGTGTGTTATTAGATACTAGTATTGAAATAGTTTCTGTAGAAGAATGATTTACAGAAGGACTTTGCTGTTTCTGATTTTGTTGCCTTTCAAGACATTTTACTTCTTTATCTCATGGTATTTGATGTACAAATCTTTAAACAACTTTACAAAGTGGTATATAATATGCATTGATAGGGCATTGTTTTACACCAGTTGATCTCAGATTTATATCTATATATCTGTACATATGTTATTTTTTGCTAAAACTTTCAGCTTGTGAAATGGCTGTTTGACAAAAAAAAACATAAATATTCTAGACGTTTAATAATAGTTTTGAAAATTTCATTTTAATTATTTTTGTTAGAATTCTTAATTCATTTCAACTCGTTTCTCTGAAAACATGCTAATAACCTGTAATTTGTTAAGTGTTGTTTCATCGTCTTCAGGCAAGCCAGTCTTATAGAGTTTGAACCTAAATAATCCTTACAAAACTATTTCAATAGCCTAATATATGGATAATATATGTGCAGTTTTAGAATGTCCTGCAGCCAGAGTTTACTGCCTACGTAAACAAAGGCGTTTCATACTTCTCTTCAATGCTGATTAGAACATGGGAAGTTAAACTATAGTTTCAATTTCAAACTCTCTCAAAAACAGTGGGGGAGAAAGAATTAAGCAAACAAGTTTAAAGAAGAAATTATGCACAACTCAAAGGCAAAAAGTAATGTTCATTTTCTCTGGATGTTATCACATGGGGGCAAATCTGCTGGTTAATCCACACAAATCCCAAACAGAAACTGGATTTGTGCCTCGCGTTTTTACACAACGTCGCACAGAAACTGGACAGAAAGTGGACAGAAACTTGTGTTAACTGAGATCTTTTGAAATTCGGTTGTTTGGAGGAAATGCAAATGCGAAATTAAGGTAATTTCGCATTTACCGTAATGTGAAAAGCAAATGCACATTTGGGAGCATTTCCCTGCTTTTTCCCATGGTTCCACGGCGAGCATTCCTCTATCTGCGCATGTGCAAGAAGCTCATTTCTAGTACACTTACGGGATTTTCTCGCTTGTGTGTGAACGTTAAATGCGCTTACTTTAATTTCGCAATTAAGGTAATTACATGTGAAAGCCATTTGCGGAATCAAGGTTTATTTTCCGTTTATTTTTGGAATGCCTCATTTCCACTTTATTATCACTTTCTGGCCCACGTGTGATAACGTCCTATGTAAAGGTACCCTAAATGAAGGATTAGAATTTCTTTTTAAATAATTTTTAGCAAAATTTTTAATATATGTTTATAAATATTCACAAGTTTCCCATACTTTATCATTAATCATGGAACAGGAATATGGTTCAATTCCAAGAAAAGTACTAACATCGACTTTTCTGAACATTTATCCTATTATTTCTATAGAAAAACTGCCATTTGACTATGAAATATGCATTTCTGTATGATTTCTGTTTGTTGTATATTATGTAAATATTTGCCTTTTTTAAATTGATTGAAGTTTACTTTTTGTTATTTCACCTGCCATTTTAAATGCAACTGATTTAAAAAATAAAGTGTGGATTCTTACAAAACTGTCCTCTATTTATAAAGACTCCTCTGAGCAGCATTTTTCTTTCTATGCTCTTTAGTTTTCATTGACAACTGTTCTTAAGAAGTCTAATGAATATGTTTTCCAAGTAAATGCTTGGATGGATGCCTCCTTTACAAATATAAATTTAATCTTTGAGATCATCTGAGAGGGTCTCTTAGTAGTGCCGCATGCTCCTGATTTGGCTCAGCAGTTATTTTGAGTGGGGAATTGCAGTGGCATCTATTGTGTCCATGTGTGCACACATGCACCTTTAAATCGCCTGTCCACATATGGCGACCCCATGAATTTCATAGGGTTTTCTTAGGCAAGAAATACTCAGAGGTGGTTTTGCCAGTTCCTTCCCCTGAAATATAGCCTACAGCAGCTGGTATTCACTGGCAGTCTTCCAACCAAGTATTAACCAGGACTGACCCTGCTTAGCTTCCAAGATCAGGCAGAATCTGGGTGCCTTTAGGGCAGGGGTTCCCAAACTTTTTTCTCACTGATACCTTATTTCTATGGCACAGCCCCTAAGAGGCCTATCCTATGTCTTACAAGTTAATTGTATTTAGGAGTATATATAAGAATATATTCTTATTCTTTAGTTTCATTCAATTTTTATTTCTTTCATTTTCCTAGAGTGGCCGCAGAGCACCTGGAAAGTAAACATGAAGCCCTAAGGGCTCCTCGGAGGACAGGTTAGGAACCCCTGCTTTAGGGTATTTAGCCCTTGAAATTCAAAATAATAATAATAATAATAATAATAATAATAATAATAATAAAGTTTATTTATACCCCGCCCCTCTGAGAACAATCAGGGTGGCTAACATTCAACCCCTGTACCCTCCCCCCTTTAAAACAGTATTAAACCAATACAAGATAAAAACCACACAAATTAAAATAATCATTAAACAACATTATACAAATATTACTAAAACCAGCGGTTTTGTTTAAGCTGGGAAAGAGACTGCTGGAGGAGCTCTCCTAAAATGGAATTCCTGAACATACTCCAACTATTCCTAGTTTTCAATACATACTAAAAACAAACTTATTCCTGCAAGTCTTCTATAGTTATTCCAAATTAATTTCTATTTCTTGGACGACATAAGGAATGTACATTAATCTGTCTATTGTAAATGTATGTATTGT
This sequence comes from Phrynosoma platyrhinos, assembly GCA_020142125.1. NCBI lineage: Eukaryota > Metazoa > Chordata > Lepidosauria > Squamata > Phrynosomatidae > Phrynosoma > Phrynosoma platyrhinos. The sequence goes on from JAIPUX010001880.1 coordinate 18,549,632, forward strand.
TATATTTTAAGTTTTATTGACAAATACTGCTTTGGAATTTTTGGATCCAAGTGGTATATAAATATTTGCAAATAAATAGCACAATAAATAAATAAATAGACTTAGGGTCTAATCCAATGTTACAGGTTGAGTTTCCCTTATCCAAAATGCTTGGGACCAGAAATGTTTTGGATTTCAGATTATTATTCCTCCAGTGTTTATTATTATTCCACAAGGTTTATCAATCATGTCAACCTGGCCAGGCAGTATTCTTAAAATTCTAAAACATTACATCCATTGCTTCCAACCCCTTTCTCCTCATTTTTTGTTTTCTAACCTTGTTAGTCAAGCTGCCATACTAAGACCTTCACTAAACCTAACTTTAATTAACTTTGGGGGTGGATGGGTTGGGGGTGAATTGTTTCTTCAGCCTCACAAGAATGACCATTGTCAGTAAGTGACAACCACTTATTCTTTGTGAGGCTGAAGACACAATCCAAAACTCATGGGATATACTCAGATCACTATCCTAGGGAGAGCCTAATCATTATGCTCACTCACAAAAGCGTGAAGGAGAGTATGCTTTACTGTTTTTGAACTTGTCGACCTTGTTGTGCCATACAAATGTTGATGGCACTTTCCATCCCACAGCCTTACAAACATCATCAATTGAGGCTGTTGCTCTGTATGCTGTTGTTGTTACCATTGATCTGGTGGCATGAGCCTAACTTGTTTTGGCATAGGTGACTAGGTTGGCTAGGGGATAAACCCTTGAGTTATGGATTGTGTGTTCAGTCTCATGGAGAATGAGATATCTTGGGGGTGAGAAACAGGTCTAAACACATAATTGATTTATGTTTCATATACACTTTATACACATAGCTGGAAGGTAATCTATACACAATATTTGAAATAATGAAACAAAGTTTTTGTACACTGAACCATCAGAAAGGTTTTACTGTCTCAGCCACCCATGAAAAAAGTTTCGGTTTTAATATATTTTAATTTTGGAATTCCAGATAAGGGAGACTCAACCTGCAGTCCCAACTAGAGTAGATTCATTCAGAAAAAATGGAACTAATGTAAGTTACAAGTTCCATTCAGTGAGTCTACTCTAGTCAGATTTAAATTTTGATTTAGTTTATAATAGATAATTATTTTTATTAAAGTCATGATGCAATCCACCATTCAAAAAACCCTACCAAATGCACAAAGAGTACTCTCAGAAATATCTAACTAGATCAAGATTATCTCTTTTTATACCACTCAGTAATATGGTGGTTTACCATTAAATGTTTTTTAACAATGTTTGGTCTCAGTGACATCTAGTATACCACAGATATACATAATGACACACAGAGTGACCTTATTCTTGATGGAACAAATCTTTGTTGTAGATATGTACAGCATAGTCCTATGCACTTGTACTTGGAAATGAGACCCAATTAATATGGTTGGTCATATACTCAAATAACCTTGAACAGAATTGCTGTTATTTTAATTCAGCCCAAGCCATAATCTAAATAGCAATTCTTCAGGCATTCCCTAAATTCCTTATTTCAACATTCAAGCAGTGATGGGACTATATCATGCAGCTCCACCACCACCACCCAAATCACACAAGTCTACATGAAGAGTGCAAACATGGTGAAGGTGTACCTTCACAAGAAAAGGCATACCTCAGTTAACAAAGCTTCTGACAGAATGTAAAGATATACCCATGTTAGTCTGCAGAATTAATATAGAGAGAGATTTTGTAGCACCTTTGAGACTAACTGAGAAAAAAAAGACATTCCTATGGCGAGTCCCTGTGGGGTTCCACAGGGTGCTATTCTGTCCTCGATGTTATTTAACATCTATATGAAGCCGCTGGGTG
>JAIPUX010001880.1:18578154-18592084 GCA_020142125.1 Phrynosoma platyrhinos
GTTATTGGATTTGCTATATGGCCAACACGACTACCCCTAGATGTTTTTCAGAGAGACCAGTCTATGGAGTTTTTCACACAGGGGAAATCCCGTGCAAAATCGCTGCTTTAAATTAGAAAAAAAACACAAAAGTGTTCATGATTTCACACGACGTTGCTGTTAAATTGATGTTAAAAGGAGGTTAATCCGAACGAAAAATCCTCATTTACGCTTCTTTTTACTTTCAGAAAAACCCAAAAGTAAAAATGAGGGGTTTTCGTTTGGATTAAACTCCCTGTTAACAGCGCTTTCACATTTCACACAGGGCACAACGGGAGAAATCCCGTTCATTAAAAGCTTCCGCTTTTGCAGGGTTTTTTTTTTTTTTTTTTTACTTTAAAGAGCGATTTTTCACAGGGCTCCCCATGTGATAAACTCCTATTATAAACAACCCATTATATATTGTACTACATTGAGCAACATTACATTGAGCATATTTTCATCAGTTAAAAAATCCTGAATCCCTTTTCCCAAAAGAGGCATTGCACATGATTCTTCCCTGTTTTAAACCTCCCTGAAAGTGAGCTAGAATTACCTGGCTAAGCACAAATTTTAATATAATTCTTCTGCCCACGTCTACATGAATGCCTTGAATGAGTTTGGCCTCATGGGCCATCAGGTACAACCCTCTAATCCAGTGTTTCCCAAACTCTGGCCCTTTGGGTGTTTTGGACTTCAACTCTTAGAAGCCCTGGCCAGTTTGGACGACAACCAGGAATTCTAGGAGCTGAAGTCCAAACAATATGGAGGACCAAGGTCTGGGAACCACTGCTCTAATCAATGCGGGATCTCCAGCTAGATTGCCGTGGTTCCCAAACTTTGGGGCTCTAGGTGTCTTGGACTTCAGCTCCCAGAAGCCCCAGCCAGCTTTACTAGGAGTCAGGAACTCTGGGAGCTGAACTCCAAAATACCTGGAGGATTAAAGTTTGAGAACCACTGAGCTAGAGCATCTCCATCAGGCAGCTCTCCAGCCTCTTTCTGAAGACATCCGGAGGAGATCTCACCACCTCTCTAGGCAAATGGCTCCACTGCCAAATCGCTCTCACAGTCATGAAGTTCCTTCTAATATTCAACCAAAATCTACTCTCTTGTAACTAAAACCATTCAACTTGGTTCTACACTCAGAAGCAGAAAAGAACAAACTTGCACCTCCTCTTTGTGGCAGCTCTTTGTGTGTATTTAAACAGTGTGATCATGTCGCCCCTCAATCTTCTCTTCAGCAAGCTGAACAAGCCCAGCTCCTTCAATCTCTCCTCTTATCATCCTTATAGCCCTTCTCTGAATTTCTCCAACTTGTCTACAGTGGGCCCTTGGTATCCGCTGGGGTTTGGGTTCAAGATCCCCGGGAGGAAACCAAAATCCATGGATCCTCAAGTCCCATTAAATACAATGGCATTTAGGGAAATGGTGTCTCTTAAATAAAAAGGCAAAATCTATGTATTTATTTTTTAATATTTTCAAGCCGTGAGTAGTTGAATCCTTTGATACAGAGGGCCGACTGTACACTCGTCCCTTGCTGTTTGCGGTCTTGCCATTCGTGTCCCTTGCTCCTTCATAAATGGCAAGCCACGAGGGACAAAATGGTGCGCGCGCCCAAGGCATGCACGCCATGCTGCGCGCAGGAGGGTGCCCCCATTAGAATCAATGGGGCTCCAATATTGGTGATTTTCTCAATTTGTGAGGGGGGAACCCAGAATGGATCCCCCGTGAAGTGGGAGGGGTGACTGTATATCCTTCTTAAAATGAGGTCCCCAGAACTATACACAGTACTCCAGATGAGGCCTGACCAGCAGAGAATATATGGGAGCCTATACTTCCCTCAACTTAGCAACTATGCTTGTATTAACAGAGGCTAAGATAGCATTTGCCGTCTTTGCTGCAGCACCACTCATGTTCAACAATAATCCTAAAGTCCTTTTCACATGAAGTACAGCTGAGCCAAGTATCCCCCATCTGTATTTGGTGTCTGTAGCCTAAACGAACCATTGTGCATTTGTCTCAGTTGCATTTCATTTTATTAATTTCAGCCCAGTTTTCAGTGTGACTAGATCACACTGTCCCTCAAACATGCACTTTCAAGTTGTGACATTTGGGGAGTCTTCATAAGCTACTATTATCTTGTTTTTGTACAGCACCTGGAATCTATGATAATGACCAGTTCAATAACATTAACCATCTTCCTCCTCCTCCTCCTCCTCCCTCATTCCATCAGAGTGGAGAACTTGTGGCCTTCCAAACATTTTGAACTTCCAACTTTCAGAAAGCATCCGAGTAGCACTTGGGATTGTGGGAGCTGAAGTCCAGAACATCTGGAGGGCGACAGGTTCCCCATTCTTTTTAGATATTACTAGAAAGTCGCGCCAAGAAAACCCCATGATAGGTTCGGTTTAGGGTGGCCATAAGTCAGAAATAACTTGAAGGCACCCAACAACAAGCACAACAACCAAGAAAGCCAGATCTCTACCAAGCGCTGCTACTAAAACTCATACACAGAGAGATTTCTTTTGCCTGGAGGTTGCTCTCAAGGAGAGCCAGCATGGTGTAGTGGGCTGAGTGTTGCACTACAACTCTAGAGACCAGGGTTCAGTATAAAAACCCAATAGGAGACCTTGGGCAAGTCACACTCTCTCAGCCTCAGGGGAAGGCAATGGCAAGCCTCCTCTGAACAAGAAAACTCCATGACAGAGTTGCCATAAGTCAAAAATGACTTGGAGACACCCAACAACCACCACCAAAGCTTTCAAAAAGAGACTGGTGTAGTGGTTTCAATGGGAGACCTTGGGCGAGTCACACTCTCTCAGCCTCAGGGGAAGGCAATGGCAAACCTCCCCAGAACCAAACCTTGCCAAGAAAACCCCAGGATAGGTTTGTCTTAGGGTCTCCATAAATTGGAAATGGCTGGAAGACACACACAACAACAACCAAGCTCTCGAGGAAACGGGGAGCAGGAAGTTTGCAGGATCCTAAAGGAACGTTTCAAAGACAACGTTACCTGCAACGACGCTATCCAGTCCAGGTGACCGAGTAACTACGTTACAAGTACAAAACGCCGTTCCTGCAACCGAGCAAGAGTAGGCTGGGGCCTCAGTCCTCCTCATTTCCAGGAGGATAATGATTAACCCTCATCCCCACCTCCTAGGATTACTCCCTCCTCCTCCTGACTCAGCATCAGCTTCCTTCACGAGTTCTGCCCAGGAAGATACTGAAATAGCAGGATTACTTAAACGCTATTGCTCTGTTTGGTGAATTTGGCGCCGCCTAGCGAGCGCTTCGGAGTACCGCAGCCGGCCTTCGGGGGGAAATGCTTACTGTGGCCAGCAGAGGGCGAGTATTTTCTTTTCTCCACCATGTGTGTCATATTCAATAAATACATCTCTGGTTTCATCTGAAACCTTTCAATGCAGATTCTAAACCTACATCTCAATACATTATGCACTTAACTAAAAACCCTATAACAATTCTATTTATTACATAAAAGTCTCACTGCTTCCTCCCAAATAATTTTATTATTCTTGGATTCAGCTCTCTTCCCTTTTCTTTCCTTCTTCATGCTCTTTTTGTTTCCTTCTCTTTTCCTAGCTTACTTACTTCTTTGATTTTCCCTTTTCCCTTTCTAGGTTCCCCCCATCATCTTTCCTTTTCTTCTACTTTTCCTTCCCTGAGATGATTAACCTCAGCCAGACAGACAAACACCTTTTTTTTGTAAACCAGGCTGCATCTGCACTGAAGAAATAATCCAGTTTGACACTCCTTTAACTGCCATGTGTCAATGCTATGGAATGCTCGGATTTGTAGTTTTGTGAGGCATTTAGCCTTCTCTGTCAGAGACCTCTGGTGCCACAACAAACTACAGTTCTCAGAATTCCATAGCATTGATCCATGGCAGTTAAAGGGGTGCCAAACTGGGTTATTTCTGTAGTGTGGATGCAGCCCTAGACCAGGGTGACCAGAGGCCCTCCTTTTCCAGGACATGTCCTACATTTCAGCCTTCTGTCCAAGAGGAATTCCAAAATGTCCTCCATTTTGAGCTGGGATTTACATTTCTATGAGTGTTTTGAGCTTTTATTTGGTCATGTTCTCCATTTTTCTTGAATGTCCTACATTTTGCAGTGACTTGTCCTCCTTTTTGGTGAGGGCATCTGGTCACCCTGCCATAGACCCCCCCCCCAAAAAAAACTGTGCCATCTTACTAATCTCACAGACTCCAAAGCGTAGGTATGCCTAGGACAGACCTGCACAACTTGGCAGTAGGTAGGGACCAAAATTAAAATAGGGTAAATGTCTTCGGGCTCCAGGTAGGTTTTAATTAAATACTAATTAAGTAATAATTAATTGATTGGTTGATTAATATTAATTAGGGATGCAGTGGCTCAAGTGGTTAAGACGCTGACTCTGTTGATTGCAAGACTGGCAGGTTGGCAGTTCAAGGCCGGGGTGCTGCATGATGGGGTGAGCTCCTGTCACTAGTCCCAGCTTCTGCCAACTTAGTAGTTTGAAAGCATGCCAATGCAACAGATACCACTTTGGTGGGAAGGTAAACAGGGTTCTGTGCAATCATGCTGGCCCCATGATCACAGAGTAGTCTCTGAATATGCTGTCTCTTTGGCTTAGTAATGGAGATGAGCACCGCCCCCTACGGTTGGACACAACCTGACAACCTTGTCAATGGGGAATACCTTTATCTTTACCTATCTTTAATAATATTAATTAGAATTAATTAATATTAATTCCATTTCCCTCCTGCTCTGCCCAGCACTCTCCTCAGGAGAAGGCCAAGTGGCAGAAGAGCCTGGCCTGTCCTCCTCCTCCACCCGGACTACTTGGGAGAAGGCCAAGTGATGGAGGAGCCTTGAGGGGCAAGCATTTGCTCCTCTTCCTTGTCTACTGTCTTGCCTTCCCAGGAGAAAGCTGGATAGAGGAGCAGCCTTGAAGGGCGAGCGTTTGCCTGTCCTCCTCCTTCATCACCACCACCTGGCCTTCTCCTCAGTAGAAAGGGGGGTGGCAGCAGAGACTTGCAGGGCCAGTGTTTGCCCATCCTGCTCCTCTGCCGCCTGGCCTTCTCCTTGGCAGAAAGCTGGGCAGCAGAGGAGCCTTGAAGGACAAACATTTGCCTGTCGTCGTCCTCCTTCTCTTCCACCACCTCCTCCTGGCCTTCTCCTCAAGAGAAAGCTGAGCAGCGGAGGAGCCTTGAAGTCGTTCCACATCCTCATGGGCCACCCAAAATGCTGACTGCAGTGTCAAGCTGTAAAGTTTTGCAGTGTAAAGTTACAGCCACACAGTCTCAGCCCGGGAATATTGTAGTGGAAATAAAGCTCACTGTTTCCTGCGGAACATCCTCCCAAATCAGTGAAGATGAGAAGCGCATTTTCAATTCTGCTTATTCCTCTTGTGTGAACATATTCAGAAAGTGTGTGCTGTCCACCATCGGCTTGTTACTTGCATGCCAACCTCTATATTATTCTTGGAAAGCCATCCTGGAAAGTTGTGCTAATTTGACTGGGAAGGCCTACAAAGGCTCCATACACATCTTCAGCTGCATCTGCACTGCAGAAATAATCCAGTTTGATGCAACTTTAACTACCATGGGTCATTGCTATGGAATGCTGGGATCTGTAGTTTCTTGTGCCACCAGAGCTCTCTGAAAGAGAAGATAAGTGTCTCACAGAACTACCAATCCCAGAATTCCAGAGCATTGAGCCATGGCAGTTACAGGGCTGTCAATCTGGATTATTTCTGCAGTGTGGACACAGCCAAAGGGATACACTTTTCCTGTCATCAGAAGACACTTGGGAAAATTGCTTTTTGGACTACACACCCCAGAATCACTGGAGGATTTGGGGACTTGGGGCCTTTGCAGACTGCTAGAAATAGTGCAAATTGAGTCCACTTTTAGGGTTAGGGTTAGGGTTACGGAATCATGGGAACTGTATTTTATTGTGGCACCAGAGCTCTCTGACAGAGAAGGCTCAATGTCTCAGAAGAAAAAAAAAACAATTCCCATGATTCCCTAGCACTAACCCTAACCCTTAAAGTGGACTCAATTTGCACTATTTCTGGCAGTCTGCAAAGGCCCTTGTAGTCCAACAAACTAATCAAAGTGGATCCTCAACATTTGCTAGGGTTAGGGGCTCAGGACTCCAGTGAAAGTGGGAAAAATGCAAATTTTAAAACCCACACATTTTTGTACCTGAGAGAACACCTCTCTAGGGATATTTAGGCCCTACACTACAGTGCAACTCCGTGGTCAATATCCTGAGATGTTGACCATAGAATTACAAGGGAGGACTGACAAATGCCTAGAAAATTGTTTTCTCTCAGAATCTCTAGATTCTCCAGGATGACTGTACTATGGTCAACGTCCAGCGGAGTTGCACTGGAGAACCTAGAAATTCCTAGAAATAACATATTAAACAAATCTGTGAATAATCAAATCTGCAAAAGTCAAAGACACAAATGTGGAGAGCCAACTGTATCCCCAATGCTGAGTAAAAAGTTAGTAACAGAAAGATCACGATTCTGTCCCTGGTTAAAACAAGATTCTGCACCAAAACCAGCTACATTATTTGAATCTATTTATGTTCCAAAAGGCATTCTGCATTTGCCAATAAAGGGTTACAAGTAGCTATCCAGCAGGACATGGCAGACTTTTGACCCTTGGCCATGGGAGACATGCTTAGCCCCTACTTTGGCATCTGAGACCTTCCAGGCTGCAGAAATAAAGCTGCTCGACACCACCTTAAATGTCACAGCACCATCCTGTGGAATCCTGGGATTTGTAGTTTGCTCAGATATTCAGCCGTGTCTGTCAGAGAACTCTGGTGCCTTACCATACCACAAATCCCAGGATCGTGTGGGAGAGTCAGGGCAGTTAAAGGGGTGCTAAACTGCTTGATTTCTGCAGTGTGGATAACACCCTTCACCAAGTGTGGCCCACATTCTTCCAGTCCTATCCTCGCATTCTCAAAGACATGAAACACTTTTGCCTTATAAATTCACAAACTCAATTGCAGCATACTTTTTCCCCGCTTAACAAATGCTGAATTTCACTCTGTAGCTGCTTGTTATTGTCAGCCCTGGGGTTTTTCACCTTTTTACTCACTCTGCTTCTGTGTTTTTAAGGACAGCATGGCATTTTTAGAATACTTTTCCTCCAATTAAACAAAGCATTTCACTTGTTTAATTTTTGGTGTGTCATCTTGCTGTTAAAGGCATAGGAGCTGGAACAAAACAGCAAAGTCAGCGGTCATCTCCTGCTCTGGCATTGTAAAATTAATGCCAGTGAAGTATTTTTCCCATGTCGTTTGATCAGTCAGATAGTTTATGCTTCTTTTAAGAATGTTATTCATTGGGAAATTGTTAACGTTCCCTCTGTTAGAGAACTGTTCTTGAAAGTATTGCAGAGTGACATATATAATCAAGACATCACTTTTAGTAAAATAAAGTGATTTGTTGATGGGAGCCCCTGACTTAGCTGGGTGCAAACTAAGGTTTGAAAATGTAGCAACTGGATGCTGAATTTGGTTGCCTGAAGCACAGGCCAAATTGTCCCCTGACTCACAAATGCCCAGTCAACCTCCTCCCATAAAAGTGAATAGGAACGGTGAAGAACTGAGTATCACTTTTACTCTGGGTAGCTTTGGTTCTTTATTTGCATTGCCCTTGGTTCTATTTCCTAGTCATAGGGAAAACCTGTCTAACAGGGAAGATACTTCCAGCACCTTACCTTTCTCCCTGAAGTGCTAGATTTCCGTCTGCAGGGAGCTTTTATGTGTGGGAAAATCCAAACTTGTGGAGCCCTGCTTGGAGTCCTCACGAAGAAGGACAGGCTGGAAATGACTCTGCATCTAATGTCTGATCAGTGCTGCTGTGCTAGAGAAATCTCAGCCTCCCACTTTTTGTTGTGTAATGAGCCACAGTTTTATAAGCAGAAGGTGTGGTATCGTTGAGCAAGATGTTGTTGAGTAAGATGTTGGCATCTCTCATCCCCTAGGGAGTGCTGTGGTGTCATAAAAGATGAAGATGAAGGAGCAACATTATTTTATATTCTGGGGTGGACTCATTGGTTATTTTGCTGCCTGAGAAGAAGGACAAGGTGGTGTCTCCCTTTCCCCAGCCCACATAGGGAAGATGACTAGGCAAGCGGCCAATTCTCACATGAATGCTACCCATAGGATAGCATCTTCTACCACTAAGGTTAATTTAACCCTAACCCCCAAAAGTTGTGTGTGTGGGGGGGGGTATCTTGGTCTGTAGGCATTATCTTGGTCTGTAGGTATCTTGGTCTGTAGGCATTATAGAGCTGCATTCGCATTGCAGAAATAATCCAAGTTGACACTACTTGAACAGCCATGGCTCCATGCTATGGAATCCTGAGATTTGTAGTTTGTTATGGGCTCAGAACTCTCTGACAGAAAAGGCTAAATGTCTCACAAAGCCACAGTTCCCAGAATTCCATAGCATGGAGCCATGGCAGTTCAAGTGGTGCCAACCTGGATTATTTCTGCAGTGCAGATGCAGCCACAGAGAGTTAATCAGGAACAGCTGGGGGGACACTTCCACCTTTCCTTCCCCCACATCTGCCCTCCAGGCAGACACTTCATTGTTCATCTGGTAGATCCAGTACTGTGCAAAGCCAAGAGCCCCAAATCTAAGCCCTGGAATACCCAGGTAGAAGCAGCTTTGCTACTTAAACTATTAAACTGCATGTGAGGGTTGCCAGCTCAGCCTCCGATAAATTGTTTTCTCTCTGAATTAATAGCGAGACATCCCCTGTGATATTCATTTAATATGTCTCTTGCATTTCAGTGAAAGTGTGCTCTGCTTTGGGAAAAATTACAGACTACAATTATAGAATTAAGAAAATGTGAAACAGAAATCCTTCCTTGTAAATCAGCTTCACTGATGCTGGTAGATCAAACTTCCAAATAAATGGTTCTTAGACTTTGGTCCTCTAGATGCCCAGAATTCATGTGCATTGGCCATACTGGCTGGGATGTCTGGGAGTTGAAGTCCAAAACATCTGGAGGACCAAAGATTGAGAACCAAAAAATGAGCATTCAATCAGGCTACAAGGTGCATGGAAACAGACATGTTACAACCACCAAAAGTTGTGAAGGATTAGGATTCAGCATTTAAAAAGAAATTCATCTGATAGGGTAATAAAATGTCTGTCATCCTTGCCAACTGGAAACTATTCAATTTCTCTGTATTCTGTTCTGTAACCTCTTGTCCTGAGTACAGATTACACATCAGGACAATCCAATGTTGTGACACACCAATTTCTTTAAGCAATCCCAAGTTTTTCTTGATCTACGCATTAGGCTTTGCTATAATCTATAACACTGATTTTCTTCTGAAATTCTTTGGCATGCACCATTATCCAATGTATCTTTGCAGTATGATCTCTAGTGCCTCTTCCTTTCCTGAACCAAGCTTGTATATTTGGCATTTCTTGCTCCATATATGGTAAAAGTCTTTGTTGTAGAATTTCAAGCCTCATTTTGCTTGCATGCGAGATTAATACTATGGTCCTGTAGTTACTGCCTGTTGTCTCCTCTCTTGAGGCTTGGGATGTATATTGAGCATTTCCAATCTTTGGGCTTCTCTTTTGTTTTCTATGTTTGTTGACAGATTTTAGTCAGAAGTTAGAACAATACAGAGTCTGTCTCTGTAGCTTGAAGCAGTTCTATTGGTATGCCATTTGTCCCTGATGACTTCACTCTCTAAAACTTCAGGTTCATTTTCCTTGCATGAATTTGAAGCGGAGCTCCAATCTGGAAGTGAAGCAGCTAAGCAAGTTGCCTGGGGATCATGGTATGGTCAGCAAGCTGAGGAGTCAAGCGAAATACTGACAAAACTGGTTTGTCTGATCTCAAGCAAGTCCAAAGTGGTAGTGCCCAAGAAGGCATATTTATAGTACAAAACCTATCCTGGGGCAGAATTTGGGATTAGAGTGGATTTTCCAGGAGAGAAGAATGGGAAAGGAACTTGGAAATGGCCAGGCAATCAGTGGAAATATCCCTGGACAAAGGTATATCACTCCCAGAGGGAGATATTCTTGGATTTCTGTTCATTTGTAAACACAAAGTTTATCACCAAGAAAAACTCCCATTGTTGAAGGGATTATGCAGATTCTGATACTGATTGATCTGATACTGATTGATCTCTTGCGCATCCCCATGATGAGCTTTCCAGATCCCCAAATATGGTCCTGAATCTCCTTATATGGCATGACTATTCTTCGTGCACTCAAAGAGCTTTCTAGGGTATATTGCTTAGACAGTCCATTTATATCTAATTAATATCAGAAAAATGGGGGTGAAAGGATAATAGATCATTGGGTAACAGTTGTTTTAGAATTGAAGCCTATTTCCATTACTTTACATAAATTGTGATAATCCTAAACATTTGGCAAAGATGAGATCCTGTCCTCTCCTGCCTCTACTGCACAGTTTAAAAGCCAGTTAATTTCAGGTCTGAACCCACATCAGCTGAGATACTCAGCTAATATATATATATATCTAGATCTAGATAGATAGATAGATGCTTGGCTAATATATATATATATATATATATATATATTTAAACCATGAGCCCAAACAAAACTCCTGAAGTAAAAGAAAGTGTGACAAAAAGAGGAAGTGCAGAGCAACAAACTGCCAGCAAGTGGAAAGTATCTCAGAATGGAGAACTCCATCTGGTCAGATTAGACATTTGCTCCCTACAGGTGTGTTTTCTCATGCTTTACAAATATTGTTGCACACTTCTTGTTTTGATGTTATTTTCCTTCCGGCAGTTGGCAAACAGGCCTCCCTCAGTTATAGTCAGAGCTCTGCTTGTTTTCTTTCAATGGACTTTTGCCTAGGCAGACACACATTTAGCCGTCTTAGGAAGGAAGGAGCTAAAAATGGTAGTTGTAACTATAGTTGATTCAACAAGTTCTTGAATGGTCTGGTTTGTATACCAAGTTCAGCTCCCTATATCTACTACTCCACCAATTATGCTGGACATAGGCAATTTCCAGCGGTTCAAGGACTGCACTGGCCTTTTGTGGGATTTTGGAAAGTTGCATCTGCTCTACCATGACTTCTATCCTCTGACTGGTTTTTGAAAAAACAATTTTTGAAGGATACACACACATGCATGCATGCATATATGCATGCACATATATACTCAAATGTCCTTCTCACACCTCACTGGCTGGGCAAAGTGTAGGAGAATGGCTGCCATGCTACAGAATGAATGCAATTTGACACCACTTTAACTGGCTCCATCTCATGGAATTTGTAGTTTGTTGTGGTATCCAAGCTCTCAGACCTCATAAAACTACAAACTGCAGAATTTCCGTAGCATTGAGCCATGGCAATTAAAGCAGCGTCAAACTGCATTCATTCTGCAATGCAGATGCAGCCCAAGTGTGGTAGGATTTCTGTTTAATTAAACTAGTGCTAGTATAGCATTAAGCCCTCTCCCCTGATCCTTTTTTATATTGTTCTTTGAAAGCATCCATGCTATACATTTGGAGCAAGGTTAAAATAAATGCACATACAAAGGAAGGATGCTGGAAAGCAAAACATGTGTGTAGAAACAAACTGTAAGCTAGACTCACTTCACCCAACCTGTCAACAACAGTATACATGAATAGCAGATTGAGTTATATGATGTATTAATTATCTTTTAGTAATTAACAGTCCTTCACTGTTCAACCAACAAGAACATTCCTCTTATTGTCAGAAATATTTGGGAGCAATAGTTCAATGGTCATGGGGGTGCTGGAGAGGTGGCAGAAAAGAAGCAGGCATTACTTTGCTGCATCCCAGTCCTCATATTTTTCCCTTTCTTCATCTAGTGGCTTCCGTGATTTCCTTAATATGTTGAAAATGAATTATAATGCACACAAATAGTAACTTTATGAATGGTGTTACTTTTTGGTCTGGCTGCCTTTGAAATTTCACCTCCATTCTCCTTAGTTGTGCTCTCTTTCTGTCCCTCTCTCTTTCTCATCCTTTCACCTCTTTCAAAGTCTTCCTCTTCTTCAGTCCTGTTAGAAATGTCCATCTCCAGTGCCTTGCTACTTCTGTCCTTCTTACTTGCTTCTCTGGTCCATGTTGTTGCTCTCTGTGTGGCTGATACCATTTTCATCTCACATCCTTCTATTGTTTTGCTGTTTCTCCTACTTCTCCATCTCTTCCACTACTTCTCCCACTTTTTCTCTGGTCTTTTCTGTCTGTGAACTTCTTCTCTTTTCACATCTTGTCTCTGTATCTACTTCCTCTTGCCTCTTTTCTCATCTGTGTGTCCGCTCCTCCCCGCACAGGCCTCACTTTGCAAACATACCACACTCCAAAGCACATCAGTGCCATGCGTTTCCACTTCCTTTTCTCCCCTCTTGTACTTTGCTATGGTTCACACCACCTGCTAGGACTCAGCATGGCATAGTGGTTTGAATGTTGGACTACAACTCTGGAGACAGGGGTTTGATTCCCAGCTTGGCCATAGAAACCCACTGGGTGACCTTCGACAAGTCACATGCTCTCAGCCTCAGGAGAAGACAATGTCAAATTTCCTCTGAATAAATCTTGCCACGAAAAACCCAAGATGGGTTCATCTTAGGGTTGCCACAAGTCAGAAATGAACTGAAGGCACACAACAACAACAAACACTACTTGCTGCTGCAACCACCTTCACTGTCTGCTGGTACACACCTCAGAATGAAAGATTATAATAAGGACAGCTGCAGAGGCAGCAATGAAGGAGCAGAATGTAGCAAACAAAAGTGCCCTAAATCATATGGATTTCATTGGGAGGGAAAGTAACTTCTTTTTCTGACTTAAGCATAGCCACTAATGTAATGAACATCAGCCCTTTGGTTCCATTCTCAATCTCTTATCCATAGATGTTGAAACTAATGGAAATTGTGGGTGGACATTTTTGGAGGACCAAAAGTTCCCATCTGCAGTATATAGTAAGGTATGTTCTCCTTTTCATTGAGGAAAAAGCTATTATGTCATTGTGGTAGCATCTTGGGAACTGTTCTGAACATGCTATGGTACTGCTCTTGAAACCCTAGTATCTTTTTAAACTTTCATAACCAGTTCCCTTAACCAGCCCTGTCTGTGATGTACTTTGATGTCTCAGGAGCTGGTCATACAAGGTGAAAAGCTGTAACAGGTTGGTTGTTTTATCCCTTCTCTTCCTTTACTCTTAATTTATTAGTTTCCTATCTGCTGTGATGCTATTCAGTAAGATCAAACAGAAAATGGAAGGCAGGGGATATGAGAAGAGGGAAAAAATCCATGCCATTTCCTGATTTGTCTCTCAAAATCAATATTGGCTATTTTTACTCTATGAAAGCCACTTTTCAAAGCAGACCTTTTAAAACTTTGAGCAGACTTTAAATAATCCTTTTATTTATTATTTTACTTCAACAGTCACTGCCAGTTTTCCTGTGGTCAAAATTTATCGGGTGGTGGCTCACTTCCCCTCTCCACACGTAGACCAGTTTGTGTTTTTTCCTGGTCCTCTGTTAATTGTCAGTTTATGTGAGTTGGTGAGTCAGGAGAGCACCTTAACAAGACTGAACTAACCTTTGGCTACAGATGAGAGTCAGGAAAACAGCTTGGGTTAGATTCTAGGAAATCATACAAGGTGATCATACAGGCCAGCCTTCTCCAACTTGGTGCCTTCCAGATTTGTTGGATTGCATTACCATTATCCCTAGCCAGCATGAGGTGATACTGGAGATTTGTTGTTGTTGGTAACTACCTTCACATCAATCTCAACCCATGGTGACCCTATGGATGAGACATCGCCAGCCCCCTACTGCCCTTTACTGCTCTGCCCTGCTCCTGAAAACTCATATTCGTGGTCTCTTTAATAAAGTCCATCCATC